>JAKTRU010000016.1:0-379071 GCA_030579875.1 Sugiyamaella paludigena
GTGCCTGTGCCTGGTAGTGCCTGTGCCTGGCTGTACATGGTGTGCCTGGTAGTGCCTGTGCCTGGTAGTGCCTGGGGTGCCTGCCTGATCATGCCAGTGTGCCTGGAAGCTTTAGGAAGTGCCTCAGTCACTCGCATATGGGTGCGATATTTAGTGTAGTGCGGAATTTTTACATGAGGATGAATAGCTATCTATTTTTACCGCTCGATCTCTCTAGTGAAGCCAAATCTATTAAATCACAATTGCCCCAATCACGGGCAATGTGCAAGAGAGTGGCAGAGGCATCAGACAACTACAATGTCTGTCAGCAAGTTCCAGGTTAGCATAGCGGAGTCCATGGAGTCAATGTATTTCAAATCTTAAGCCATGAATCGCGGCGGTGGTGGTGAAAAGTTTATCTCATAATTTAGTTTGATCTAAATCGGCTGCTTGAACAGTGAGTGGGACAATAACAAAGACTGAAGAACGAATGTAAAGAAAGGAAAGAAAGATTAGTCTGTCGTAAGTAAATTGCTTTAGATACAGTATAGTAAACTTTATAGGAAATAATAACTTTACAGTAAAACGGTTGGCGAGATAAAAAAAAGCATATCTATAAGCTTGCCTAGTGGTTAAAGTTAAACTTCAAAAAAACGTTAACCCTAGTGTAATGGAATTCTTCAAGTGTTGGTCAAGAATTACGGCGTCAAAACCTGCATCAGAATTTCCTTCTAGAGATGAGCAACTGGCTCTGCTGCTGTGGTTTGTTAGGAGCCACAGATGATGAATTGATACCAGAGATGTCAGTGGAATGTCCCATTTCTCGGAAAAAAGATGAAACCTCGGCCATGTATTCTGTAGACCAATCTTCAGTGCGCACTCCACGATTATCAAAGTATTTTCTTGTAAGAATTTGAATATCATTTCCTATTGTGATCAATGAAGCTGAGTCGGACTTTCTTGACAACCGCACATTAGCAGAAGAGGGAGAAGATGGCGAAAGTAGTATGGTCATATTCTGGGCTTCCACATCACTAAAGAGCGTATTGTTATGGGCAGTAGCTAATCGCTGATATATTTGATTGTTTTGCTCTTGAAAATAAAATTGGCTGTTGGATCCATACCCGCGTTGTTGATGTCCACTATCTAATTTCTTATCAAAAGTTGATGAGGTAGCATTTTGTATAGTGGATATGAACCTTCCAACATTGCTGTCGGAAATCTCATATCCATGAGTTAATTCAACATCAGTCCTTCCTTTAACGGGATTATAAGAAGCTTGAACAGCCAACGGATACCTGTACATTTTTTGCCAGCCCATACTTCTTTTATCAGCATTGTCCTTTTCATCTGGTCGTGTTAAAGTAACATTCTCTACACAGAAAGTACTCTGGGCCATACTATGGAAATCATGATAGTTGGAAAGATATTGTAAATTATCATATAAGCATGCCTGCTGCCATTCAATATCAATTTTTTCATCATTGAATTCAAGGTTAGCCTGCCTACTTAAACCTTTCATCAATGAAACTATCTGGAAAACACTAGAATTACTTGGAAGAAACCCTCCTGCAGATCTTTCATCCAAGTCGTCAGCTGTTGTAGTTCCATTAATAGGAGTTGATGTTTTCATTTTCCCACTGCCAACCACAGCCGGATTTTGCCAAGTCATAAGATTAGCATTAATAATCCATCCATAATTTACAGACGTAGAATTATAGCCGTTACGAACTTTAAGTTCAAGAGTTGTATTTGCTGACCATAAAAAGGGAAGAAAAGGGCTTATATCTAATTGATAAAACGGAATATCAAAACTATTAATCCCTACGATAGGACTCCACATATAAGGTGATATTCCTCCCGTATAAATTATAGGAAAGGGGAAAACAAACCCAGCCAGTTGATCATTGAGGTGAACTTCAATAATTCGAGATGGGCCGCCACCAGGACTTCCAGAAATTAGTGCATATTCATCTAATAGATTGGAATACCAGAATTCTTCCTTGTCACTACCTGTAGCACTAATTTCTAACACAACTCGGGTGGTATTTCTGGGTAAAGCTGATAATTCTGTGATTATGACCGAAGGAGGACTAATCCAATGTAAATTAGTACTATTATCGCCAGTATTATTAGTAGTGGTAACGTCATTATGTTTTTTAACTATTGGCATGATGTTATCTGGCGGCAATTCTCCACTATATTGTTTCCAAAAAATGTCATGCTTGCTTCTATTATCATTCTCCTCGGCCGTTTGTTTTTGGTCCTCATGTGGAGTACTCTTTATCTGCTCTGAATGATAAAATTTAGCAAGCAGTGAAGTACCAATTGGCCCAGTTATGACATCATTAATAACGTTATCTAAGTGAATTGTTAATGTCTGTTCCTCTTTGAAAAGACTAATATACTGTGAAACATCTTTGGTGTAAGTTGAAGAGATATTATTCGATCCTGGTTCAGCTGTAGATGTTCTCCATATTTCATTACCATTCAACAAAACATGAGCCAGCCTATCATATTGACGACCATGTACTTTCGTTTCAAGAGTTAAAGTCACTCGGGTAAAGTTTTTCCCTTTTGGAGGTGAATATTTTGTTGTAAATGGTTTAGAATAAGAATTGCCAAAAACGTGAGTTGCAATGAGCTCTGTATGTAATGGTTTCCCATATTTTGCAATAGGTCCAGAAACTTGAAAAACATTAAAAGGGCCTGCTATATTATCTAAATAAATTGAATCTGCCACTTTACTATCAAATGTTGCTGAAGCAGAAATCGATGTAATCAGAATACAGAGGAATATCAGGTTGTGATAATTCATTGTGTTTGATACTGACTTAGAACTAAGATATCATAACAGATATAAATAACAAGACATATATAGAGAACACCAAACCATATAAATAATAACAAGTACCTCAATGTGGTGTTCTTGCATTTCATGGAATGGATTGACTTTGACTGTATTCGAAGTTTAATGCTATCAAAGCCAAAAAGAGCAATTGCTATATTGCATGAATTTATTTAAACATGTTTTAAAAAAAACTTTAAATGCGCTTCAGACACTCTGATCAATAGTCGGAGACATGAGAAAGAGGATCAGTTGTAACTAGATGAAGAACCACTTAGCATGACCAAGACTTAGATTGATATATCCCGTCGCATGCGAGTAGAAATTCATTGGATAATAACCGGTTCTCTTCAGACCAAATTGTGGCCTATTTCATTCCGGGCAGTGTTAAGGGATTATTATTACCCCCTAGCTGCAAGATCAACATTATCACTCTCGTCATCTCACGTAAATGCTATCAGCCTTCATCAGCTTCACATATCCCTCTGATTCTAGATCCGATTCAATCAATCTCTTAGTTCCATCCAGCAAAAATCAGCACACTGCTCTCCAAAATAATGAAAATATCAATCACAGTAAATCTATCATTCACTAAGCCCTATCTCCTAACCTGATCTGGTCTGCTCCGAATATGGCCTCGAAGCGAAGACCCCTATCTAGCTTCACCAAATCACTATCCAGATCGATAATTTCATGTTAGTGAATGTGCGGCTTAAGAGATTAGGTCTGGACCCTGGACTGAAATAACTAGTCAATTTTGATCATAGTTGAAGTCGGCCGAAACCAACTTCATCCACTTCGTCAAAGAAACAAATCATTGCTGTTACGCGAAGCTTTTATCAATCTAGCTCGCGTAAGCAAAAGCTAATATATTGTACTGCGATAATGGTATGTTCTGTGTTGTGGTTAGAATTCCTATGTTGAAAACAAATCTAACTCCGCGCGGGATGAACGTGTTCCTCTTAAACATGGCCTGAGAGACTTAAAGCCCTGGTTGCCGGAGACTGACAAGGAACAGCTGCTTTTATGATTATTACTAACGTAACAAAAGGTCTTGCCGAATTTAAGAAGAATATTTGCATCCTTTAGAACTGAAGAAGAAGAAAGAGAGTATTCTCGAGCTGCTTTTTTCAATCTAATTGGTTTTCTTGGAACTTGTGTTGTTTTCAGCCTAATTGCACAGAAATTGTCTGGTTCTAAGCTCCCAGTATCATGATTAGACCAAGAGTGGGTGTGACAATTGCCGTTGGTAGAAAGAGTACTGCTTGTAGTAGTGGACTAATTCTTCATGGTACTTCAAGGTCGCTTCATGTTATGCCTTTGACGCTGCAGAATCATACATTTCCCCTGTCCTCTTTTGATAAGCCCGAAGAAGGGAAAAGTTCTGATAATTTAATTATGGATTTTAATCAATCATTCCGGATCAGTAGTAAATGGCTTCCTTTACAAGATGATGGCTTTTATCCCCGCAAACTTATAATTCCTAAGGAGGCATATTCTGCATCTCCTTATTCCGATGGGGTTCCCAGCCCCTTCAGGTTTTTCCGAGATGGAAAACTCAACGTTACCGATATTGCCACGAAATATTGCGAACTTCAAGACTTTTACTATCTTTGTAGCGGAGGAAAGGATGAAACGATGGCAATGACTGCAGGAACATCTGTTCACCTTGACCTTGAGAAGGAGGCGGAGAAATTGCTCGCGCCGAAAGTTCAATTTCCTGAAACTTTAGTTTTGAATGAAGTCGAAAAATTCGCCCAAAGATTTCTTAACATATTATCTCAAGTCGATGCTCTTAATTCTGGTATACCAGTACGGGAATTTTACGTCTTTGGAACCCTGGACGAATTTTTAGTTACTGGTTATATTGACGAAATCTTAATACACCCTGAGAAGGGCTTGATTATATCGGATACAAAAACACGTGTTAAAAGCAGTCTGCCTCCAGAATCACAACGGTTGTCAGCTTATCATCAGCTTCTAGTATATCATAGATTGCTTTCATCGATGATAGCTGGATTTTCCGACTATGACCGCTTGTATGAGGTATTTAAGGTGGATCCTGACCAGGGATTTCAAAAAGAGTTTGCAGCTGCTGTCACTGGTGATTCTGAGCCTGATCCTATGTCCATTCGTACTCTGGAAGACGCGTTGACTAAACGCCTAGCAGGTCTAAGCCATGGCATCCCATTGTCAGATGAACTGCAAGTCTCGTATGTCAAGTCTGCTGGTGAGCTTGCGGGTTCTCTGATAGGAACATGTCAATACAGATACGATGAAGAAACCACTGAATCTTTGAAAAATTTCGCCTTGGGATTTTGGAGAGGAGATCGTGAAGCTGTTGGAGTTGATCCTTCCGAGTCTTTTAAATGTCGATATTGTCCTATGTCGGATCAATGCGAATGGCGCGCTACAATGGAAGCCGCCACATCTTAGGAAGTACCAGTCCCGTGGTCATTAACGTTATAGTTAATACTTGCACAAAAGTCAGCCATAGCTCGGTTTGTCTTATGAATCGAACGATCTCCTTTTCTCCGGGCACGGGGCTCGGTGATGCGCTGCTATTAAGCTCGCCTCTCGCATGTGCATGAGGGCTTGGCTGAGGTGGCCGAGCTTTTGCAAGGCACAGCTCAATGTGTGACCTGGTGGTAGTATTTGATCAATTGGATGGAGCACCCAGCTGCCAGAGTTACAGCCAAGGGTCAATCATTCCGATGATGGGCTTTGCAATTATGTACAAAATGTTTATATTATTAGCGTATCAAGCTGTTTTTGTTTGAACTATACTACAAATATTATCAATCATGATCATTTTTATTTTTTTACTGCTTCGGTCGAATGGTCGAGTGGTCGACTACGACCTGATAAACACATATAAAAATGCTTTCCATAGGAAACTTTGAAACCAAGTATAAGGAAAATAATAAATATAGTAAAAGATCTGACGAGTACGGATGAATTGATGAAATTTTTTTTAACCTAGTTAAATTTGGCATTATTCGAAAAATGAGTTGATTTATAAAGATAGAACTTAGCCATTTCATAGGATGTCCAACTAATAGCAGTTGATGGCATATTCGAAACGACCCTGGGTCTCAAGCCTCTCCAGAATCCTTTTAATCCACCAGTCTCATAAATGTACCTAGCAGCTTCCTTAAAAGAATTAAGCTGTCGAACTTTTAAATCATAGTTTAATCCCTTTGTCTGAAGCAGAGTTTTAATAACATCTAATGGAGTAGTCACGGCCGCAGCACCTGCACCTGCAATACCGCCAGCAACGCAATGAACCAATGGATCATGAATTTTATCCGGATTAAGGAATTTAGATGTTGATTCATACACAGTGAAATTAACAGCAGTAAATGGAATATTCATCATCAATGTAGTAGGATACGATATGTAGAATGCACCGAATCCTTCTCTACGGTAGATATCTAAAGCACAATGAGAGAAACCACGATATTTTGCACCATGAAGTTGCATTCGCTGTTTTATAACATCAAAAGGATTCATAAGAGCATCACTTGTGGTAGTAGCACTGGCTCCCGCAATAGAAGTTACTATAGGATGATGATGTTTATCAGCATTTCCACCAAGAGAATGTTTAACAGATTCATAAACTGCAAAATAAACTGCATGAGCAGGGCCAGCACCAATAACAACAGATGTCATACCTCTCCATAAACTATGAGCACCTTCAGCAGCGGATATCCTTGTCACAGCACTAACAATACCAGAATATTTATTAGAAGCACCAGCAACCTGCATTCTCGTTTTGATAGCATCAACTGGGTACATAACAGTATGTTCCATAATACCAGCACATGCACCAGCTGTTAAATTGGCAAGCAAGGATGTATTTTGAGGTAATGATTCATAATCTTCATCGTCCTCAAACTTTTCAGAGACATCCGTCGGAGAAGAAGAAGGAATTTTTGGATCAATAATTTCATTCTGGTCAATATTCATCGCATTATTTGTTGTTGTTATACCTATTGTCGTACCAGCAATGTTATTATTAATAGTATCATTATTTGTATCATTTATGCCAGTTATATCATTATTATCAGCTTTGCCAGCTCCCATGATACCAGGAAGAACGGTAGCAACTACAACAGCTACTTGAGGAGCAGCAGCCGCTGAACTATGAGCAGTAGTATTATTGTTATTATGTTCGTTAGGTATTGGGTTGATCGAGTTATCAGGGGAAGCAGAAGTAGAACCAACCAAGTCTTTAGTAAGAGTCATATGTTGAATGAGTTCTGGTAAACTACCAACAGCAGTGATACCGGGATCATTAAAGCTGATACTACTAATGAATCTATTGTTTCCATCATTATTACTTTCGCTACCAATACTATTACCATTATAATTAGACTGGTTCAGTTGTTGTTGATCTAATGATGATTGATCTGATATTATACTTGGCATATGATGCGTTGCTGGAGAACTATGATGGTTATGAAGATGATGAGGGTGATGAGGGTGATGAGGGTGATGAGGGTGATGAGGGTGATGAGGATGATGAGGATGATAAGGATGATGATGATTGTGATGATGATATGGATGATGATGTTGGGTGCGAACACTATCTGTTAAAACAACCTGAGTCGGCATTATTTAAGGATAGAATCGGAATCCAAGCAAATTCAATAAGGATAGAACAATAAATATATTCCCTCTATGCCAATTCAAACAAGATGAATATAACAAATTGGCCACTTGGATCAAAGTTCTTGTGAAAAAATTACGGATCTCGGGCCGTGCCTATCTCGAAAGGAACAAACCCTGAAGAAACAAAGAGCAATACAGACTTTTAGTTTTCAATTAATCCTGTCCAAATTTCCAATATTTGCATTAATATACTTTAATATTCCTGTATCTGTTCGTGTCAATTATCTAGTTGGAATGACGAAGTTGGATAACAAGGTAGGTATGAAAAGGAGACAGCTGCAAATCTCGATCTCACTCAATATGCACTCGTTTTTTCTTTCGCCCGGTTTCGGCTTTATTTTTTCCAACGTATATTCCTTCAATGACAAGTGGTATTTTCAAAGAATACTTTTAGATAGATATAGAATCGTTCAACTATTAATATGAAAGGCTTGAATTGTTCAAACGTTTTGAATTTGAAACAATTGTTATATTGAGCAATCTTTCCTTAGATATTCTACAGTCTGTTAGGGTCTCTGAATTCAATCCACTAATACCCGGGCGTCTCTCCTATCTCTCCGCTTCTGTCTCTTTTTCTTTATATCCCGTTCTCTGCCTTTGCCTCTAGGGTTTTCTGAATATTTGTATATAAACAAGATTTTTTCTGTTGAATCCCCGTTGTGTACTGTCCTGTTTGTTTTTAAATTTGAAATTTCAACCTGGTCTCAATCTTACTCGGAAGGGGGTCTGGACCGTTGAAATAAAATTTCTATGAATAATTATGTGTTAAGCTGGCTGGGTTTATGCTGTTAGATGTATCTCTTTCGGCCGGCTATATGCTAGTTTTCTGTTTAAATAAGCCGGCTGTGAATGCCGGGCTGGGCGGCTGGCTGGCCTTAAGTTGGCCGTGAAAGAGGCGAGTATATTACCATTAACCGTTATAAAAATATAAAGTTTGTCATACTCAACTTAATGCGCCTTTATTACGCGCGTAAAAAAAATCTTTTCCACATCTACATCTATGTCGATCGCAATGTTACCCTATTGATGGTTACTCACACTAAAACTTCATATTTTAAACAGAATAAATTACTATAACGAGTTCTTAAGAACCAAGACACACGGCAACGAAGACACGGACGGATAAAGTCGCCATGACAAATACCGTCTACCCGTCGGACAGCTTAACTTATCCGAGCCCGACTTCGCTCAAATCCTGGGGTTAACTAGGAATGGCTTTGACGTCGTTAAGTCACAAATCTATCCCGGGTCGAAGGCTTCAAGGCTTCACCCCAATCTCTGGAGATAGGGAACGGCAGCCGATAACAGCTTTCGCCACGCCGAAGTCGGACGAAAGACCTGGCTTATCATCGGCCGCTAAGGGATAGACCCCAGGTACCACTATTTCGCGAGATGGAGTGTCTCGTCCCTCCTCTGGCAATAGTGGAAGGTTTTATTCAACCCTTCAGCCAGAGTGGCTCTAGGTTTCTCTATACTCGAGTCGTGAGAGTATAGGGGTTGCTCAGTGTCAAAGCTTCCAAAGGTATACCTTTCATCCCCTCTCCCCTCCAGCTTAGCTTACTCTTCGCGAGCCATTATCGGCTTTCTGCCAGGGAGCTAGATACCATTCACAGTCAAGATTTCGGAGACAGGAAAATGTTATACAGTGCTTTCATCTCCTAGTCAGGAAAATGGCCGGCGTCCGGCTTCGCTTTCAAATAACTTTATTTCGATTTCCATATATCTGACTTGGCCATCATTCAGGCTTACTATAGTTACCAAGCTTTTTTTGGTCATGTTTAACGCGCTGTTTATATACCCATGACCTCAATCTTACTTCCACTGGTCTAGACATCCAGTTATATCTGAGATAACTGTCTCGTCATTCTGATTAGGAAACTCAAACTGTCCCTTTTCAGCTTGTAGATGTGGTAGTTGCTGGCTGTCGCCTGGCTTGCCACTTCGAACCAGGTGTAACTATTTCCGCTTATCCTAGTAGTGGGTCAAGTCTTCATTTGCTAGAGGATACTTATTAAAGCATAATTACGTTCATTTCAGAAAGCGGCGAGTTCTTTTTCACCTTTGAAGTACTCGATCTTTGCTTGCGTTACGGTGTAAATTTGATCAGATTACAGTAAAATATTCATGTTCAGCATTACCGACGATACAAATCTCCCTCATGTGACTAAGTACAGGTCTTATAATTATATACCGGTAACATTAAATAGACAACATACTAAGTCAGCAGATATTCCGCTGCCTTCTAGTCAACCCCTGATATGAGCTGGCAGTGAAATCCTTAATATGGTCACTGATTAGCTTTTGCTCAAACTATTAATAAATTTTCAAACATTAATTTAAGAATTAGGCCTCGTCGGCGAGTGTCTTCCGGCTGCAGGGGTCTCGCGCCCTAGGCCTTTTCTCGTCATCCCTTGTTGTCTAAGAAGCATGCCACCTTTTCTTATGATGGTGACACAACTTGGCATTTAATAACAAGGTCATTGAAATGTGAAACAAGATAGACATGACCGTTAACGTTAAGTTTGGAGATGTACGATAAAGTTGCTGATCGTTATATAATGCTGATCCCCCGCTTCGATATTAACGGGGATTATCGGTCAATTTTTTGCGGGGTATCATCCAAGGTGTTAACGAGTGATAGCATGATTTAGACAACGCTTATACATGGATATCTAAATCCAAAAAGATCATTTGTTATAATTTTTCTTAAACGAATAACGGCATCGTGTAATTATTTTTATCTCCGGCATATTCGATCCGGATTAAAGTAAACCAAGCATTATATCTGTATAGTGGGGCACTGACAAGTGGGATGGTATTAACTATAACTAGTAAGAGGGGCACCTTCGATGAGCTTGGCAGTGAGGGGAGAAACCAGAATAATCCGATATTTAAAAAATGGCCAAAGAAAATTGGATACTAGTTGTAAAACAAAAATTGATAAAATTGTTTATTTATTTCTTCACCATGAAATGATTAGTTTTTGTTCTCTCTTATTTTTCAAGTCCCACTTAGTATGGATCTACTTGACTTGTGGAATCACCACAGACTATACTACGCAGTGTACTGTACTGTACATGGCTGCTTAAGATTGTACATGCTGTTTTGGCAGATATTCGAGGATAAGTGACATGAGTGAACTATTTGAAGATCTTCTCGTTTCAAAACAAAATCTACCATGTTCTATGACTTTCCTCGGCTAGAGTAATGCCATGCCGTAGTTAGCTTGAAATCGTATTTAATAATCATCACCAGCTCCAAGTGAGCTGATTGACGTCTTTAATTTGGAGACTTTTCAAATTCTTTTGGCTCTGTCTAAATGTCTGCCAAGGTCCGCTATATGAAACAGCGGAAAAATAGGAAAATGGCCTCCATGAGAAACATCTTCCGCTTGGTCATTATACGATGATTTGCGAAACTGCGCCATTCACCCGAAGACGTACATGCGTCAATTTAGCATATATTTTTCCACACAGTTAACCCGCTTAACTAGTTAGTCGATCCTACTTTGGCTAATCACTTGACGCCTGACCAGCTTAAATTATGATATATGCAGCAGTTATCAATTAGAGCATGCAGATCAAAGTAGACTAAATTTCCAATAGTTAACTTGACTTTTGCGGTGCATACCCCACTATGGCGGCTTGTCTTAGACCTCGTCGCCTATATCCAGCCATGTTGACCCCAATATCCGAACACACTCCGAGGAACCAAGCCAAATAAAAAATTTAACGAAAACTGTACATAAAGAATTCTTCGGGTAAATATAGTTGAGCACGGCCTCTCTCTTAGGTAGGGATGTAGTAGATATAGCTAGCTAGGGAGTACTGTAAATCTAATACTAGACTAGCTACAGCCTCGATACGCACTTAAGCGAAGCTAGCTCGCAAACAGAGGCAAGTTGGACGGTGAGCAAGTTGCCAGGGACACCATCGCTCTTGAGGAAGTCGTTTGGAAAATACCCAATTTCAGGACTGCGTTACATATCCGGATAAATTTGGACATGCGCGGCACCGTCCATTATAGGATATGCACTCTCTACCGTACTGTTTTCTTGTGTTTCTGTGACTCAAAAACACTATACTAAGCTATATACAACGTCTACCGTTATCATTTGTATTTAATTTCTAATTTTATGGATGATTTTAAATTGGATGATCTTATTTGAAAGCACATTCTGACAATACGAGTATATGCCGTTGATTTTCAAAAATAAGGTGAAAAAATTGCCATCGACTCTGACATTTGAGTGGTCCGCTTTGGGTTAGAAAATTTTTAAATTTCTTTTTCTATATCCCTGACAGAAGATTTATGTCACATTCAAGCGTAACGCTAATGCATGCACGTTCACTGCTAAGTTCACGTTAAGTTGATTCACGATTAATTGTTATCTAGGTTACAGTTTTATTTGTATATTGTACTGGACATCGGTTATAACCGGGCACGAGGGTCCTCTTAGTGTGATTAAAGATTAGGATTCAGGGTCCTTGTCAGGGAAGTTCACCATTAAGTTAGCCAATAAACCCACCCATCAATTATCTGTGGCTCTTGCTGCAATCAGGAGATGCAATTATGAATTCCCGAGGAAAGTGAACCAATTTGATGGGGCAGAAGAGGCAACACCACTGCTACAATAAAAGCGAAACTCTATGTGGTATATTTGGCGGTATGTTATTTAGAAATATATCTTTCCGCCAGTATAGCAATGCACATATGATCTCTGACTGGGTCAGTCTCCGGAGAGAGAAGTCCGGCTTTCATTCTCAGTTTACCGAAATTAAAAGTTTACAAATCTGGAGTGGGGGGAAATGGAAGATCTGTGGAGTAACAGCAGATCATTATATTTGTCTTTTTTTACCTCTCCATACTGTCTCGGACGGAATATTGAGCGGCATTTGTCTTTCTGGATAAATTTTTTAACCCCACGTTTCATTGCTTTTTTTTTCTTCGGGGAAATTGATAATTTTAGTGAGGGGTAGTAAAGCACCCCACAAAAAGCAAAACCAATTGTCGAGAATCTCCGACAGATATTGAGACTTCACGATGGATGTTAACAAATAAAAAAGACATATAAACCATGCCGAGTCCAACTTATGGAAGATATTGGCCTTCTATTAAACAGCAGATAAATATAAATCCATTCCTGTTTCTTATCCTATTAATTTTGGTGGTTACATAGTTATTGGACTACAATTTAATATGTCTGAACCAAAAACACCTACTGCCGTCCTGGATCATGTGGAAGATCTAGATGATGCTGATATTGATGACGCAAAACTAGAATTCGCCAATAGAAGGGCAGCTCAAGCTGATGCTTTCCAGAAAGCTTTGATTGACGAGCCTCCTAATCCTTTCTCCTATAGAATGATTATCATGTTTTTATGTTGTCTAGTTTCGTTTCTGAATAGTACGACTAATGGTTATGATTCTACATTAATGAATGGTTTACTTTCCAATCAGCAGTTTCTTAATTTTTTCGGTTCTCAGAATGTTGGTATTAAAGCTGGTATGATCTCCGGTATGCTACAGATTGGTGGTGTATGTGCTATCCCATTTGTTGGTCCTAATGCTGATATGTTCGGAAGAAGATTCGGAATGGCAATGGGATGTCTTTTTATTGTTGTTGGAACCGTTGTTGGTGCAACCACCACTACCAATGGTAGTTTAAACCAGTTGTTAGGTGCTAGATTTTTGACGGGTTTCGGCGTTTCATTATGTACATCCAGTGGTCCTATTTATGCAACAGAGCAGAGTCATCCAGCCTACAGAGGTGTGGTTGTGGGAGTCTATAATTGTTTCTACTTCACTGGTCAAATTCTTGGTGCTGGTGTTGTAAGAGCCTGTATTAACAAGTCTTCAAATACATCATGGACAATTCCGTACTGGGGACAAATGATATTCCCAGGAATTATATTAGTGTTTGTGTTTTTCCTTCCTGAATCTCCTAGATGGCTTTATGCTCATGGCAAGATTGAACAAGCCAAGGCTACTATCATTAAGCAACACTGTGAAGGTAATGCAGAGAGTATATGGCTTAAAATCCAACTTGCAGAATATGAAGAGTTCTTGGAGATGGAAGGTTCTGATAAGAGATGGTGGGATTATCGTGCTTTGTTCCGTAATCGTTCTAGTGTTTATCGATTATGTTGTAATCTGATTGTCTCAGTATTTGGTCAATGGGCTGGTAAGTTATTAATTGAGTAGGGATGAATGGAGTTTTTAAATTGAATACTAACAAGTTATTATCAGGTAATGGTATTGTATCCTATTATCTAGCTGGCTTCCTTGATAGTGCTGGAATTACGAATGAAACAGAACAGCTTAATATCAACCTGGGTAATGCTTGCCAGCAGTTCTTTTTTGCACTTGTTGGTGGATCTCTCGTTGACAGAGTTGGTCGTCGTCCTCTTCTTCTGTTTAGTAATATTGGTTTGGTCGTCGTATGGGCCGCCGTCACTATATCAACTGGAATTTATAGCCATAACAAATCTCCTGCTTCTGCAAAAGCTTCTATTGGTTTATTGTACATCTTTGGAGCGTAAGTTTTAATGATCACGGAGCAGAACGAAAACAGAGCCTTGCGTCTGGGAGGCACAAGTAGGGGTAGAGTGGATTGTCCAAGACATTGGTCTTTTGTTTTCGCTCATTTTGCTCGAGATCTAGCATGATGTAGTTTGTTATGATAGCATTCCTAACATTTTTTAGTGTTTACTCTCTTGGATGGACGCCTCTGCAAGCTCTTTTACCAGTAGAAGTGCTTTCTTACGAAATGAGAGCCAAAGGTATGGCATTCTCGTCCTTGGTTGTTAATGCTGCAGGACTTGTGAACCAGTTTGGCCTTCCCGTCAGTTTGCAACGAATTGGATTCTGGACTTATCTTATTTTTGTTTTTTGGAATATGATTCAAGCAGTCGTTATTTATTTCGTTATACCTGAGACAAAGGGCTTTACTCTTGAAGAATTGGACGATGTTTTCGAAGACAGATATCCTGTTAAGGCTAGTATTCGATTGAGAAAAGCTGCCAAAGAGAGTGCTTTGAGCAGAGCTTAGATTTAGCTGCTTGTAATTTTTTTTAACTTTTTCGCATACTGTTTAATGTACATGACACTACGTACGAATTGAACCATTTTTAAAATCATGATTTATATCAAAAACTGTAACATTAAAATTCTGCAGGGTTCATTCGAGAGTTCACTACCGACGGCCTGGGGTTGGCCCAAAACCCTCGCTCTTAATTAGCTCGAGCTGCTCACTTGAAGTGAAGAGTGCAAGAGCAGAGTGGCCACCGGAAGAGAAGTAACAAATTTGCTGCTGTATGGAGCAAGACCCAAAGCTCACGGGATATGTCTGGAAGTTCCCTAATTCTAATGAATTTGCCTTCGGGGCGTGAGAGTTACTGGACAGGGCCTATGCCCTATTCGCCGGAGGCACCCCCTCAGCCTAATTAGAGAATAATGATATGATATGATAAATGAATCTCATTACTACGATGCTTAGAGAATAAATAATATAAATAAACCCAATATCAAATAACAAATGAAAAAATAAAAATAACAGTGCAGTGAATAAATATATGTGGATGGGGGATTATTTTTAATTTGATTTGATCCATAAAGGATCATGATCCCTCAGATGGAGTATAATTATCGTCATCAACATTAGTTCGAGTCGCTATTCTCCTATCAATTGAAATTATAGTACGTTGAGGAATAGAATCTGGTCGTCTCCAATCAGCAGAACCAGAAGATGGCAGTGTAGAAGAATGATTGTTGATGCTAGGGGGGCTATCGCCAGGACTACTACTGGAACTGGATGGACTATCACGAGGAAGAGGAAAACTAGTCCCAGGCAAAAGAGAAAATCTCGTGGAATCGGCGCCAGGACCACCACCAGCAGCGGAACCCGGAGTATCCGCTGTACCAATTATTTCAGATCTATCAACGGAATCAGGATTATCAACTCTGTCACGGTTATTCCTCAGGAAAGTGAATAGAATCCGACGACGACGACTATCAGGAGAAGGAGGACTTGAAATAGAGGCTGATGGGGTAGAAGCTCGTTCCATACGATGATTATGGCTACCAGAAGTACTGTTGTTTGTCTCTGGACGCAGGACATCTAATGAACTACGAATAGTATTCAAATAAGAAACCGGTGGTTCCATCGTATCAGCTATGGGATTTGTAAAATGGACTTGGGGTCGGTTTGGTCGACGTGAAAATTGTATACTAAGGCCGTCTCCAAAGGCAGAGGATGACGGAGGGCGGGGAGGAGGGGAAGAAATCTCCAGAGGATTAATTACCGATCGTCTTTCTAAGCGCCTTTCCAGTAGGCGGTCTCGGTATCTTTCAGGATTTTCAACCTCGAATCGTTCTGAATAGGGACGATGAAGTATTGGGGCGGGAGTGGCAGTTGCCGTTACTGTTGCAGTCGTAGTTGCAGAATCCGAAACGGGTGATGGAACATGACGTGGTGGATCAGTCACCTCCCGACGACCATCACGAATAGGACCCCTAAACCTCGTTCTATCAGGACGACGAATAAAAGATATATGAGAATCAGGATTTGAATTGGAGTCGTTATTATTTCCATCGTCTGTTGGCGTATCAAAGAATGCACTTGATGAAGGAAGGTTGTTGTTTGGCGAAGTAGAAGCCGAATTGGCAGCTGGAGCTCTTAAATTAATAAATTCATCAGGCCGGCTGAAATGAGAATGAGAATAAGAATGACGATAGAGGTTAATATTCCTTCTTTCAAGAATACTGCTTCTATCTATGCCTCTGCCACTATCATTAAAGATGCTGTTTCTATCCGCAACTCTGCCATTGTCATTATTCCTTTCCAAACGAATGTTTCTATTAGTTCTGTCATTAACACCAGAAGGCTCCAATAGCGATGATCCAGTAACACCGTTAAAAATAGATAAATTATTGGAGCCAACAGGAGGAGTATGAGGATCAGAAGGTTCGAATAGTGATGGTCCAGTGTTAAAGATAGAACCCACTGGCGCTCGGGGTGGAACTCTGTCATTAGAAAGATTATCATTATTTGAGGAATTAAAAGACCGGCTAGGGCTTCTAGAACCAACAGGAGGAGGAGGAGGAGGGAGAATGGGCGGCATAGGAACCCTGTCATAAGAAAGATTACTATTGTTTGAAGAATTAAACGACCGGTTGGATCTTGCAGAAAAAAGTGGACCAGTAGCAACATCATTTCCTCCCGTAATATGCTGAGATGATAATGAGGGATGCTGTTCCCTAGAATTACTATTGCTGACTCTTAATGTAGATGCCAAATCCAAAGCAGAATCCCAACCAGACCAAGAACTCGAGTTGTTAGCGTTGTTAGCGCTGTTAGAATTATTATTCCGTTCCTGATCACTAACATCTAAAGTTCCAGGACTAATACTTCTAGGGTATCGACTACGTCCCGTTCTTCGATGATAATGTCCATGTATTGAGTTGCGCCTTTGAAGAGTTGTAGAGGGGTTGTTATTATTCCAAAAAAAGGGAGAAGGTAGATCCAAATCTAGAAGGGATTGGGTCATTAGAGATGTAAGACCAGCATCATCATAAGCATCATAAGAAGAAGCAGCCGCTGTAGAGGCAGAATTAGCAGAAGCAGCTGACGAAGTTTGTTGAATATTAGAACGAGTATTTATCCGCCGATTAGTATTAGTATTGCTGCTATTATTACCTCCTAGACGATATCTTGATAATAACCACTCATCATCATCAGCATCTTCATTATAAAAACCATCGGGAACAACATAACCAACTTGGACAGATGAAGAGTTATGGTCGAAAGATGAGGGTGATATTCTTGCTCTTTTCTTAGCATGTGGAGGACTGGATTCATCCGCAGGGGGTCTCCATACGGGTACACCCATGATGAAATTCAATTCCCTAGAGCCAATTGATAATCTATAATCTAGAATAGGAGTCTTGAACCTTTCTCAAACACTTGTCAAATTCTTGTCAAATTCCTTTAGTCAACTATTAGCTCAAATACGTTGAACTTGTCCAACTGAACTCTGTCAAGTACTTCAAACCTACAGGAAGTTATAAGAAAAAAAAAAAAAAATTTCAGTCCAGTTGATGCTGAGCCAGTGATAATGGTAGCATTTAGTTAACTCAGACCAGAACGGTATGAGAGTGAGAATGAGTGATCTAGTTCTTATATCCAATAAAACAAATAAATAAATAATAGTAGTTTATGTGACAGAAAATAGTGAAACAAAAAGAGAGATTATATGTATGAAGTAAGCGAGCTGTGAATGAGGGTGAGAGATCAGATGAATATATAGCCTTTTAATTATAGTGAGAATGAATTATATAGTTTAGACTATTATTTGTGTGTGAGTATGATTCTGGTGTGAGTGTGTGAGTGTGTGATCATGAGTGTGGGTGAGTGAGTACCTAAGCGTGTAAGTGTGTGAATGTAAGAGTATAAGTGTGTGTGTGAGTGTGAGTAAGAGTGAGTGTATGAGTGTGTGTGGGTGTGTGTGGGTGTGTGTGTGTTTAGGTTAGTCGTCAAATTAACCTTAACATAACGTAAGTCACTGCACAGTGAGAGCGCTAACAGAATTACTGTAAAAAAGCGGGTGCGTGTTTTATGGTGATAAGCTGCTATAGTTACTGTTGGTGTGAGTGTGGGCATTTTTATAGCCCCACTTGTACTATGTGTGTGTGTTCGACATTTTAGTGTTAGTGCAAGTTAAAGTATGGCTTAACGTTGTAGCGTCTTTAAGTCTTCATTTTTGAGTGTCCACTTAATTTACTGAGGTTCTTTCTCTATGTACCCCAACCCCATCTGAGGGGCATAACCTTCCGGTCTGTCTCGGCTTCTGCCTTCGGCCCCCGCCCCGCTCGAAATACAAGGAGATATGATAGCTTCATACCCTTGGTCTGGAGACCAGTCTGGGGCAGATCTAGCTACAAGTCTGGGTTGTCCACCGGAGGTAGGCAAAACAGGCATGGAGGGGTACTACAATTGAGTTGAGATCTAAGAAGATAGAGGTCTTGGTTTCTTCAGATTTAGAACCGAATGACTTGGGCGAGTCGGCGTTCGGAACGGCTGCAGTTCGGCCCGGTACTACGGATGTACCATTGGTCAGAATTTCAAAGCAAGATTGTTATACCAAGAGAGGTAGACAGACCGTCTGATAGACTCAAGGCCGTTACGTTCTCTCCAACCAGAAGTTTCCAGGCGGGTGTGCCATGTTGCTATCATCATGTTACACTGAAAGTTTTTAAATTCGTATGACATGGCTGAGTTCCGTGCTTGTACCGTACACAGTACTCTGCATCGTGTATGGCCCTATCCGATCAGTCTGTGCATTGATTTGAGCTCAACTGTTCAATAGGTAATTGGGAAAGAAAGTCTCGCGGAAGCATTTTATTGAATGCCCGAGTTGCTGGTTTTCCCTTCAGCGAGTGAGGCAAGCTATGGGTCTGGGAATGTCCCAGTCGCCGCAACAGACGAGTCGACGAGAGATAACGGCTATTCGATCCGGATAAAAAGTGGGGCTCGTTGACGCGTCACTTTCGCACAGATTCACGTGATAGTCATCGCGTCGCGCGCGTGCGATAAGCAGGTAGTTTAGAATAACCAGATTCGAGTGTTTTTTTCTTCTTCCTAATTTTTCTGATTTTTATAAAAAAAATTCTTTTTCTTTTTTATTTATTTCTATTTCTTTGGGGATTTATTATCCCCCTGCTTGACCTAGACCCTGGTCGAGGGGTATAAAAAGGTCTGGGGGCGAGACCAGCGTGTGAGTCTAAGGTCCAGTCTGGTTTGAAAAAATGAGCCGACAAAATCATTTATTACCATTTTTACATATTGAAGACGATGGCAATCATGAATTAGCTTTATCTATTGAGCCGTCTTTATCATTTTCTCGTAAGAGGGATTGTCCTACTTCTGAATCATTGGTGGATGGCCAAAACAAAAGATTCCATGAGTTTACAGATGGTCAAGGACCTCCATCTGAAATTTGGGAAGTACGAAGTTCACCTCCGCTACCATCTCAGCTTGATACTGATGAGGATGAAATCGACACAAGTTTCGAATTGAATAATGAACAAAAAGACGAAATAATCGTTAGGAATTCAGTTCCCAGAGTTTTAGGAATAACTGGAAAACAGCCAGTTCCAAAAGCTAATAGTCTAACATCAACCTACTTATCGGCAATTAATGTTAATAGGGTGTCATCATCATCATTTGATGATGGCGGTGGCAGCACTCTCGAGCAAATTGAATTGAAACGTCGAAGACTTACCACCAATAATATTCATAACAGTTTTACATCATCGTTTACTGATATAACTGCTATTAAGGCGCATGATACCATTCGAACTGCTATTGATGAAGGAAATCCAATAATTGACTTGAGTTCGCTTAACCTGACTGAAATCCCATCTGAGATAGGGGATTTACAGAACCTCGTTTGTTTAAATTCTGATAATAATTCTTCTGGTGATCCAGATATACAGATTTACCTCCATAGAAATTCAATTCGGATTCTACCAAAAGAATTATTCGATGTACTCAATATCACTGCTTTATCCTTACGTGATAATCTTCTAGTTGAACTCCCACCAGCTATTGGAAAACTTGTTCGACTTACTGATTTATCTGTTGCACAGAATAATCTGAAGTATCTTCCTAGTGAACTTCTACGTTTAAAAAATCTCAAAGTTTTTACTGTTATTGCTAATCATCTTCTATCTCCTCCGTCAGCAAGCACCACTCTTCAAACGACTCCCAGATCTCTACAAAGTCCATGGCAGCAGACATCTTCACCACCACGTAGTTTGGGGCCTAGTTATTCCCAATCATCAACTTCTCATCCCGCTAATGTTGGCCTTAGCTGTTATAGTACTTCAACGGAGCATATTAACTTCCGAATAAGAAAGTTCCGTTACGCACCTAGTCTTGTAGAGAAATGCCTAGAACAAATATCCAATCATATTATATCTGAGAGAGAAGTCGATTTGTGGAATTTATCTCAAGGTGTTCGAGATTTGGTCATTACTGGTATTGATAGTCATAACAATGGTGTCAACTGTGGAATATGTAACCATTTCATGATTAAAGGTATAGGTTATGTTCTAGAATGGTGGGGAGGTTTCCAAGGATCTCAAGACCATCTTCCGTTCCGTCGAAATATCTGTTCTTTCCGTTGTTATGATAAATGGTTGGTTATGTGAACGTAATAATCTGACCGCATTGCATAAAATATATAGAGAAAGCCGAGGCGCTCTTGCATTTGCCGTTGGCCCTGTCCAATATTAGTTTCGGTGACATACAAATTTGCTTAGCAGTCTTACAACCTTAATACATATTTAGCATTGACCTACTTTCTAACTGGATCAGCGTCTTGTTCAAGTCATCCCTAGATGTAGCGTATCCTTGGACCACTAGCTCTTGCTCCGCTCGCAAATTGTATATTGTAGTACTACGCTCTCGGAATCTGGTCCCCTCTACGCTCAAAGCTCGACCTGAAGTCGTCTTGAGAAGTCTCCACCGCTAGAGCAACTTCGCACCAGGTCTGACGCGCCAGAAGCATACGAGTTCGGCCAAGCAACCTGTAGGTAGAAATTGAAGATATGAAATATATAAATATGCTTGTAATTTTCTTTCTATCAAATGGAATCATCTAGTATAGGAGATAAGACCATTTTCTTTGAAACTTGGCCAATTAAATATGCTTGCTTTGCTTCAGAATCCATCACCACTACATCTTGTAGAAAGCTACATTCCGTACCTTGGGAAACATCCATGGTAATATTTCCAACAACCATTGTCAATTTACCTGATTTATGTAACCTCAGTTTGCCAATAAGACCTTCCGGAAGTTTACCTTCACTGGTACTAAGTGAGCTGACAGTAACAGAAGCATTAGTTTTTCCGTTTGTACTCTGCGGCGTTGTCGCCATGGATGGCGTCACACCCGTTGTAGTTGCCGGTGAAACTTTTTTCTTTTCATCAACTACTATTACAGCATCATCATCACTACTCTCATCCAATAATGACTCCTTTGGAGAAATCGGAGGCTGTCCTTTATGAGGAACTATAAATTCCGGTACGAGAACTGGGAATTGGAAAAAATATAATCTTTTTTCAATTTCTTCCAATCCGTCTAGTTCTGATTCATCACTAGCAACTGATGACTCTTTTGACTTGGTTTTACCTTCCATATTAAACTCCTTAGCGATAACTTTATGATCATGCGTCATTCTCCGAAGCTCACGGAGCTGCTCTTCTTCAAAGATAGCAGCCTCTGATCTCTTGGTGGTCACTGGTTGTTTGTTATCTTTTGATTTTCCTGAAGAGGATTTATTCATATGCTTAGTTTTTTCATCAGTAGGTTCTTTTTTAATCTCAATTTCTGAAACAGAATCATTATTCTCTTTTTTCACAATTATATTTTCCTTTTCTTCTTCCACTTCTTCTTCATTCTTATCTTCCTCTTCATCATAATAATCGTCTTCTTTCCTTCTATCTAATCGGACTGGAAAATATTCTGATAATGCACTGTCAATATACGAATTCTGAGTCATGTCAATTCTATTTGGCTCCTCAACTTCTTCTGACATTGACCTTGAAGAATATCCACTAGTAGAATCACCAGGAGTCTCAGATTTTAAACGAGGGATTACAGATGAAAGATCAAACCCAAAAGGAGACGTTCTTGATGACCCTCCGATAGCTGGAGAAGAAAACCTAGACCCTCCTCCTCCTCTACTTGTACCTGTACGAGGATCCACTCCACTAGGAGCTGCTAATGGACCAACAGCAGCACTGACAACTGGTTCAAATCGACCTCTTCCTCTTCCTCCAAAACCACCACCGCCTCGTCCACCTCGTCCACCTCGTCCACTTCCTCTATCATTCCCACCATGTGAAGATTGGGAAGACGAAGATGCAATAACAGGTTTGACCTCAGGTGCTGTAGAATCCCGCTCTTCTTTAGTCCTTCGAGCGACCGCTTTCGGAGCAAACCTTCCACGGGTTAGTCCACCGCCCGTAGTAGTCGCTGTTGAGATTCCTCGTGAACTTAGACTCATTATTCTACCAGGTCCCGAACCTCCAGCCGCCGCTGCAGCAGCCGCTGCTCCAGCCAATCTAGCAGATCTCTGACTTAGGGATTGTAATCGTTCTGGTGCATCTTTAGGTGGGTGTTGATCTATTGGTTCTTTCTTTGGTGCAGGCATGAATGAAAAATAAATACCCACAATGATATATATTAGATTATGTCTCTTGAATTAATCTGGAAACCTATATCAACAAAAACTATACCACCAATTAGTGTCTGCTTTGACTGTCTCGTCTTAAGTAAAGTTCGTGTCTGATATCACAGGCTTCAGATATTGACACAAAATATTTTTTGTGGACCCTGTGAAGTTAGATGCAAATGGAGCGGCGCAAGTGTGCGGCTCAGATAATGAATTGAAAAAGCCGCATGGATACACTACGCTTAACCACGTTAACTCCAGATATCAATGTAGCGGCTACGACCAGCCGAGCTCCATGTTCGCTTACCCTCGTGTAGTTAGTTAGGTTCGTCTGGCAGCTACTTGATCGATTACATATATGCGTGTCTTGCAGGTAAGAATATATTATACATGTAGTTAGTTATACAGCTGGATAGCTCGCTGTGGATGATCAATTCGAACCGACCTAAGATCCGACTTCCAATTGCCCACTCTCGGTATGATCGAGGTCTGGTTCGCCTGGGAGAAGAAAAGACAACTAAGGACATAAGTGAAGTAAGCAAACTTACTGGAGACAATAACGCAGCTACGAGGCTCCAAGGCTCTGCCTCAGACCCAATTGCTATCGTTGACTGAGTCAGACTAGCGCTCGACCTTCGGCCGTCTACAGCATAGGAATATACTGGTGAAGTAGATGTCCATATCCGGAGAAACGACGGTATACTCCCAGTTTATATCAGCCGTCATTCATCAAATATATGTCGGGCTGAACTGTTGAGATTATCCAACTCTTCTTCACCCCCTCCTGCAGCCCCGCCGGGAGGGCCGAAACACAACGACGTACCATGGGATCTGGGGTAGAGATTAGTGGTCAAATGCAGAGAAACACGAGGGAGATTATCTGGGAGTGATCTCGGCTAATAGAAAACCATCCCTATGGTTGAGACTCATATATTATACATAATTCTATAATAGGAAGGAATCGGATTATACTACACTAGGAATGTATTGATTTTTCAGGGGTAAATTGAAATTATAAATACTATTCTGTATCGAAGTGATCATCAAATTATAATAGAGAATTAACTTGTTATAGTTATCAAATCCTGTGTGATTATATCTCTAATTGTTAATTTTAAGTATATCCTAAAGCAGTTAACGTATCATAACGTTCCCTTATCATCCTCGGGCGAGTCCCCCGTCACCTGCTTCCAGACCCTTAGCTGTCACTGGGGTTGAGAATTATTACTACGAGGAATCATGAACTTCTTGAGGGAAGTTAGAGCAAGGGTTCAGGGGCTACGCTCAAACTGCCGCAGACAAAAAAAAATGAGTTGACTAGAGGTTTGAAAAATAATAACATCTCATACTCGCGGTGTATCATTCCGCCATTTAACTAAGCCCCCACGCTCGATTCATAATCAATTCGTATAGTTGTATGTAATCACGGTCTATTGAGGCGGTTATTGTATTCATAGATCCGAAAAACCGTGACGGCTAATGATAAGACAGGGCTATCCAAACGAACTTGTTCCAACTTTGGATCCTTTCATACTCCCACCGGGTTAAATGGCTGTTGTAAGGCAGGCTATACAGGGCGACCAAAACCGACAGCAGTAGGTTAATGCGGCCAAGACTGATTATGTGGAGAGGGCGGTGTGAACGGACTCTGCGTCCTAAGTTTAGTATATGATCCCCCCACTCTCTGTCTCGGCTATGGGGAATATCGGCGCGGATCCGGCTAAAAAGAGATTCATCACAGTTGCACGGCTGTTAAATACCCCGGTATATATACCCCACGTTTTTTACCCCACCGCCAAAGATCCCCTTCAAGAACGGGGGAGGGGCAAGTTGTAGACGAGGGGTAATGAAAAATGATGCACCCTGAGTTCAGAGATGGATGAGCTGGTTAAAATAATGTTTAGTATGGATAAAAGGAATAGTAGACTTGCTATTTCTGTATTTGTATACGTATATATATAAGAAGAGTAGGATTGCCAGGTATTTTATTATTTTAGATTTCGGGTAGTTTTCACACTTAATTATAAATCTTATTCTCTCTTGTTCAAAATGGTCAGATCAACTGGTTTCTTAAGAGCTGAAGGCTCAAAAATCGTAGATGGTGAAGGTACTCATGTTGTCTTGAAAGGTACTGCTACTGGTGGTCACCTTAATATGGAAAATTTCATTACTGGATATCCTGGTCATGAAACTGAACACAAAGAAGCTTTACTTAAAGTATTAGGAAAAGAGAAATTCGATTTCTTTTTTGACAAATTTTATGAGTATTTCTGGACTGATAAAGATTCGGAATTTTTTGCTTCTTTAAACCTCAATTGTTTAAGAATTCCTTTTAATTACCATCATTTTATTGATGATGATGATTTAAAAACAATCAAACCAGAAGGTTTTAAAAGACTCGATAGAGTTATTGAAAGTTGTGCAAAATATGGAATTTATACAGTATTAGATTTACATGCTGTACCAGGTGGTCAAAATCAAGATTGGCATTCTGATAGTGGTGTTCATAAAGCATTATTCTGGACATTCAAAGAATTCCAAGATCGTACTATTGATCTTTGGAAAGCAATTGCTGAACATTATAAAGATAATACTTGGGTTGCTGGTTACAATCCATTAAATGAACCTGCTGATTCTAAGCATTATAGATTAATCGATTTTTATAATCGAGTTGAAAAAGCTATCCGTTCAGTTGACCCTAATCATATCTTATTTTTAGATGGTAATACTTATTCAATGGATTTCACACAATTCCCTGAAAAGCCTTATGCAAATTCTGTTTATGCTATTCATGATTATACTACTTATGGATTCCCTGGATACGCTGATAAATATAATGGTAGTCAAGAACAAATTGAAAAGCTCAAAGCTCAATATCAACGTAAAATTGAATATATTGCTAAAGTAGGCGTTCCAGTGTGGAATGGAGAATTTGGCCCAGTTTATTCTTCTGAAGTTAGAGGTGATAAAGATGTTGAAGCAACTAATTCTGTCAGATATAAAGTACTTAAAGAACAGTTGGCAATTTATAAAACCGGTGATCCAAGTGGTGATAAAGCGCCTATTTCATGGTCTATCTGGGTTTATAAGGATATTGGTTATCAAGGTTTAACTTATGTTTCTCCTAAATCTAAATGGTTCAAAGTTTTAGGACCATGGTTGGAGAAGAAGAAGAAATTAGGTCTTGATAAATGGGGTCGTGATGCTGATCCTGAGATCGAACGTACAGTTTATGACCCAGTTAAAGCTCATTTCAAAGAAGTTATTCCTCAAGAATATCAAAATATCGTTTATCCCAATGTTTGGAGATTGGGTATTTATATTGATCGTGTCTTGAGAGAAACTCTGTTATCTCAATATTTATCTTATGAGTTTGCCGATGCTTTCAAAGGGTTATCATTTGAGGAGCTTGATGAATTGGCAGCATCATTCAAGTTTGAGAATTTGGAGCAACGTGATGAACTTAACAAATATTTGTCTGAATATTAAAAGAGATTTATATAATACAATATTTTGATAAATAAAAGAAATGGACTTTAGACCGTAACAGGGCTATAGGCCGGAGTATACGTCCGATTACCGTATACGATCACAGCTTGAAGGTACTCTGAGTTATACAGACCATGATAGCTATCTGTCAATCTATAAATATCTAATGTAGTTAGTCTGTTATTCTTATATGCGACCGATACTGACAGTTAACAACGAATTTTAAGACGAAATAAGAAAGAGTGGAACGTGTTAGGTTTTCTAAGAAACCAATCGTCTTAGGATATAGTATATAATACCCAACCGATTATATCTACTTTACCTCATTGGTTTTAATTCAGCAAGAGGATAAGCTATTTTAAAATACTACGACGCCAAATCCTCCGAATACACTGATTGAACCAAATCCTTATAAAGGACTTTATCTGTTCTCAACGACGACCGATTTGTAACAGTCACCCATGGTCTCTTTTTCTCTCTTTTTTTCTCGGCTCTAGCCAGGATCTAAATCATCTAAGATCTTTCTCCCCGGACTTTGCTCCGACGGCTGGGCGTAGCCCAAGATCCACAGCTCTCGCTATGCTTGAGTGACTATACATATCTAGAAATTGTATTATGCCACTACCACCACCACCGCCGCCTGAACAGCGAGCCGCAACCTCCCCATTGTTTCAGTCTTACTAAATCATATACCCTGTTTCAGCCTTGTGTAATACTGGCACCCATCAAATTTAACACACTACAATACTGGCTGACCGACTGACAGAGCTCATCCTTGCTGCTGACAATCACCCACTCTCATGCTCTCTGTCTGTGTATCTAAGTCGATTCTCACATCATACAATTCACAGCCTCTCAAGTCTCTCATTTTTGACTTGAATCATTTTAACAATTAGATTTACTTAGACAGACTGATCATTACATATAAGGCATACACAAGCAGACTAGTGTACTACAAATACAACATACGGACTAGCTATTGTATGTACTACTCGAAGCTGCAGTACTATTTACGCCATACCGAGCTACCCTCCGCTACAACCTACAGCGCTGCTGCCTAACTCTCAGTTAACCTACCGACTGCATACAAACATATATTCGCCGAACATCAATTTGACGTTAATATTTCTTTCATTCACTCACAATCTTTTTATACCTCTTCTTCATCATTAAGTTAAGTGACCTGACCAACCCAGCCAATCAACCAGGTAGACAACTAGGTGGACAATCAACCATTACCAATAGCCAATCTACTAAACATCTATCATTTATTTGATTTTGGTGTGGATTTAATTGTTCTTGTTCTTCAGGTTCGTTGTTTTTGTTCTTGTTGTTCAGTTTCGTTTTTTGTTTCTTGATATCTAGCTATCGTTTTCGTTACGATTTTTTGTTCATCTTTTTTTTCTTTTGTTATTCTTCAATTAATATCATATTTATTGTATTTATTCTATTTATTTCTTCTTGTTCAAACAAAAGAGTCAGAATTGGTAGTTTGAATAGAGAACAGATAACAAAAGAGCTACTTCAACAAGAATTATTATAACCAATAGAGTAATAATTTGTTGATAAAGATACATTGCAAATCAGACATTAATTGAAGAGAGTATAAGGAAGAGGAGATATATATTATATTGGTCATCTGTCTGTCATCTGTCATCTACTAATCCAGCTAGATCAACAGACAGAGACAAATAATAGATAAGATTTGGATTGAATTGTCACCTTCTGAATATCAATTCAATTGGTCTGAATTATCTTTATCATTTTGTTTCAAAGAGAGATCGAATCGTCCATCCAAAGGAAGAAACTGGTATTCGTCCATATACACGGGATATTATCAGGAAAGACGATTTCTTCACCATCATCAACATAATTTCCAATTCCCTCTGTGGAAGTAAATCATAAAACGTAAGCATAGATTTAATATGGAGCGAGACCTATGGGGGTTAGATGCCGGAGTTCAAAGGAATCACATCATGGCGTGTACCATAATTACTAACTCTTTAGTGTGGGAATTTTTAAACTCAAGATGAGTAATAGCAATGATAGTACTAGCCCTAATCAGGCTTGGAAGTTTTCTCAATGTTTTGGAGATAAAGGAGACATTGAAAATATAACCGAAGCAGATGTAATATCTGCAGTTGAATTCGATCATACGGGGAATTATTTGGCCACCGGTGATAAGGGAGGTCGAGTGGTTCTTTTTGAAAGAAATGAATCTAAAAAAGGCTGTGAATATCGGTTTCATACAGAATTTCAAAGTCATGATGCAGAATTTGATTATTTGAAAAGTTTAGAAATTGAGGAGAAAATTAATCAAATTGAATGGTGTCGACGACAAAATCAAGCGCATTTCTTATTATCTACTAATGATAAAACTATTAAACTATGGAAAGTTTATGGCAAATCATTAAAAGTCGTAGCAGAAAACAATTTATCAGATGGAACAGGAATGGTATCTCATAATGGCGCTAGCAATGGAACACCTCCAATTCTTCCAATAACAAATATTAATTCTTTACGTTTACCTCGAATGACCCTTCATGATACAATTATTGCTGCTATGCCTAGACGGATTTATGCTAATGCTCATACTTATCATATCAATTCTATCAGTGTTAATTCAGATAATGAAACTTTTATAAGCGCTGATGATTTGAGGATAAATTTATGGAATTTAGGCATTTCTGATCAAAGTTTTAATATTGTTGATATTAAACCTGCTAACATGGAAGAATTGACTGAAGTAATTACATCTGCTAGATTTCATCCAATAAGTTGTAATTTGTTTATGTACAGTACTTCTAAAGGATCAATTAAATTGGCTGATATGAGAGAAAATGCTCTTTGCGATAATCATGCTAAAGTATTTGAACAAACTGGTACAGCTGAACAATCTTTTTTCACAGAAATCACATCTAGTATTGCTAATGTAAGGTTTTCTTATGACGGCCGATATATTGTAGCTAGAGATTATATGACAGTTAAGATTTGGGATGTTAATATGGAAAGGGAACCTATCAAAAGTATTAATATTCATGAACATATTCGTGAACGACTTTGTGATGCCTATGAGAATGATGCTATATTTGATAAATTCGAAGTAGTTTTCTCTGGTGATTCAAAATCGGTCATGACTGGTTCATATAATAATACTATTATGATTTATCCCGATGCTGTTAATACTAGTGCTGAGGAAACTCAAGTGGTTTTACAAGCTGATAAATCGGCATTTAAAGCTAAAAAAGTTGGCGTTCCAATGCCTATTGGTAGCCCATATAATACCAGTTTTATCAACAAAAACGGTCGACCGGGTACGCCTGGGCGTGGAGGATCTGGAATCAATATGATGAACAAACGGCCGGATGTCGAACATGAACCAGTTGATCTGAAAAAGAATATCCAACATTTAAGCTGGCATCCTCGTGAGAATTCCATAGCCATCGCGGCAACCAACAATGTAAGTATGGTATCGATAGTCACGGTGAAAGCAGTATCTAACATTTCTAGTTATTCGTATTCTCGACATTGTAGGATTAACAGCCATTTATCTCGTATATAAATAATACCTCCTTATCCCTCAAGAAAAGGCGAGAAAATGGCTGTTTTCATGACACCAACAAGACAGATGATAACAGCCCTAAGTTCGATGTTAACTTAATAAAGTTTATATAACCTATCCTTCTAAACCACACCTGTATCTATTACAATTTTCTTGTTCCTTTTTGAGTAAGAATCTGTATATGAAATATATGATGAGATCATCAAAAGACTTACGGTGTACCTGGTTTGTATCGGCTGCATACCGGTATCTGTCCGCTAGGAGCGGTCATTTCAGGAATGTTAGCGCATTTCTTGAGGGTCCATTTTGTGTTTCTGCAACGCGTTGAGGTGAGTGGCTCTGTTCAGGCCCTGTTCTTCTGTTCTCATTTGTCTTTCGATTCTCACATGAAGGACAATCAAGAGCGGCAATAAACTAACCAGATCTCAGATGTACGAACAAAACTCAGTCGATCCCCAGAAGCAATGGGATGGAATCTGCATCCAGCTGACTCTCGGGCTTTCGAGCGAGGCGGAGCCCCAGTCAAAAGCAGACGCATGGCATCAGCGAAAACCTCCTCAGTTAATAATTTCCACTTTATATTTGACGAAAAGTTTTATATAGATATAAGTTATGATGATGAAATGTTGTAGGATAGAAACACAAACAGCCTCTGTCTAATCTTTGACAATATGACGATTAGCACTGGCATTCCAGAAAAGAGTTTTATCACCATCTCCCCAAAAGAATTTCTTATTTCTAACATTCTGGAATTCGAATTCAGGAGGCATCTCCTCATCAGGAATGTGCGATACATGTTCACGATGTTTAGCATGTTCAGCTTCAATGTAATAACTGTTGATTCCAGATCCTATAAGAGCAGGTATACAAACAATAATAGAGATGTTCCTCCACAGAGTGAAAGTCTTATTAGCATGTTCTTTAGTTCCTTCATAACTACTCTGAAATTCTTCAGCCTTTTCAGCATTAGGGACGAATCTCTTATTGGCATAAACTGGAGTAGATGAGACTTCAGTGCTCGCCAAACGACGAGTAATAACTGAACCAGTACGACCAGTTGTTGATCTAGTTGCTAATCTGAACATGATGTAGAATTGATTGACAAACAAGATATATAGAACTTCAATTGAACGCGAACTTTAGTAAAATGATAAGTGAGAAGAATAAAAAAGTTGATGTTAAGAATGAAAAAAGGAACAGACTGATAATCGATGATGATTGTTTTCCCCGTGGTCTGATCTTCCCAAGTAAAAAATCTAAAGCTTGCGATTGGGTCAAATTTGACAGGGTAATGAATCATGTGATTAATGATCACGTGCAATTGGCGCTGAGCCCGCGCGCAAAGCAGTGCTCCCTCTCTCCTCCCGCTGCTGGTCGCCGCACTGGAGAACATATTCCCTGGAACAGAATTAGAGAGAGATAATTGATCAGATGAGTGATTGAGTGATTGTTCGGCGAATTGACCAATCAATCGATTTTATCCTGATTGTTAATTGATTAACTGACTGATCAATTGATTATTCTTTAACTGACTCTACAAAATTAAATGGATTTAACCTCGAACCGAGCTATCTCGCCCGCCGGTGACGTAAGAGAATAGTAATCTCATATTCTTTAAAAGGTTTGTATATATTTTCAGCCAATCAGCTGGCCGCTTCTTTTCGTCACACATTTTCAAGGGCTTAAGCCGGGTGACTACGAATTGGCGCTGGTCCCAATCAACGACTTTTTTTCACCTTCGCTCACTCACTTTCGACTTCTTCTTTCTCTATCCTCTTCTTCAATTTTTTTCTTTCATCTTCAAGCTACGTTCTTGTTGTTCATTTTTGTTTTAATTGCACGGTTGTAAAATCAACAACAAAAGATAAAGAAAAATGTTTCGATCCGCTTTACAGCAGTCGACTCGTCGTGCTGGCCTTGCTGCTGCCAGAAGAATTACTCCTGTAAGTTGAAGGATAAAGATATGAACATCTATATTCTCTTCTTGAAATACATTCTCAGGAAATGTATTTCTTGAGAATGTGTCTTTAAAGAAGGATATGTTTGGCAATGGTTTGGTCTTTTTCTTTTCCCATTCTAACAGTTTCATTAGGTCTCAAGAGTCAGTGCTCGTGCTTATGCTAAGGCTGCTCCTACTGAGGTTTCTTCCATCCTTGAGGAGCGTATCCGTGGTGTTTCTGGTGAGGCTAATCTTAATGAAACTGGTCGTGTTCTTTCCATTGGGTAAGTAAGAATTAAACATTTCAATCATCAATTGGAAAAAAGTTGGATACTCCTCACTCCCCGAGGACAGTGACGAACGGAGAACTCTATAAGCGGTCATACCGGAGATATCAATCTATCCGTGCTTTAAGGTCTCAATTTATTCTCTCACTTTCTTGGCCCCTCCCATCATCCCCTCGGTCCTCTTCAATTCATACTATTATTTTTCACGAACCTCAATGTTAAGATACCGGCGAGGGCCTCTATTGGCTTTCAGTGTCCTTACCCTAATTATTGGTCGGCAAGAACTTTTCATTGGTTGAGTGGTCTGGGCTAGGGTATACATCTCTTTCTATCCCCTCGTCGGGCCCTGGCTGTTATGTTTTATTTCATGTGAATAGAAAGGTTTCCTGAATGATCTGAGGACTCTTCTGTCTGCGAGAAGCGTGGTGTTATGTTACCTTACTAACTTTATTCTTTAGTGACGGTACTGCCCGTGTTTTCGGCTTGAATAATATCCAAGCTGAAGAATTAGTTGAATTCGCTTCTGGCGTTAAAGGTATGGCTCTTAACTTGGAAGCTGGACAAGTCGGTATTGTATTGTTTGGTTCAGATCGTCTTGTAAAAGAAGGTGAATCCGTTAAGAGAACTGGTTCCATTGTTGATGTTCCTGTTGGACCAGAACTTTTGGGCCGTGTAGTTGATGCTTTGGGTACCCCTATTGATGGTAAAGGACCCCTTAATGCTAAAGCAAGATCAAGAGCTCAATTAAAAGCTCCTGGTATTTTGCCTCGTCGTTCAGTTCATGAACCTATGCAGACTGGTCTTAAGGCTGTTGATGCCCTTGTACCAATTGGTCGTGGTCAACGTGAATTGATTATTGGTGATCGTCAAACTGGTAAAACTGCTATTGCTATTGATACCATTCTTAATCAGAAATCTTTAAATGCTGGAACTGATGAATCTAAGAAATTATACTGTGTTTATGTTGCAGTTGGTCAAAAACGTTCTACTGTTGCTCAATTGGCTCAAACTTTAGAGGCTAATGATGCTCTTAAATATTCCATTATTGTAGCTGCTACTGCTTCTGAAGCCGCTCCTTTGCAATACATTGCTCCTTTCACTGCTTGTGCTATGGGTGAATGGTTCCGTGACAATGGAAAGCATGCTTTGATCATTTACGATGATTTGTCTAAACAAGCTGTCGCTTATAGACAAATGTCATTGCTTTTACGTCGTCCTCCTGGTCGTGAAGCTTATCCTGGTGACGTTTTCTACTTGCACTCTCGTTTACTTGAACGTGCTGCTAAGATGTCTGATAAATTCGGTGGTGGTTCTTTAACTGCTTTACCTGTTATTGAGACTCAAGGTGGTGATGTATCTGCTTATATTCCTACCAATGTTATTTCCATTACTGATGGTCAAATTTTCTTGGAAGCTGAATTGTTTTACAAGGGTATTAGACCTGCTATTAATGTCGGTTTATCCGTTTCTCGTGTGGGTTCAGCTGCTCAAGTTAAAGCTGTTAAACAAGTTGCTGGTTCTCTTAAACTTTTCTTGGCTCAATATCGTGAAGTCGCTGCTTTCGCCCAGTTCGGTTCCGATTTGGATGCTTCCACCAAACAGACCTTGGCCCGTGGTGAACGTCTTACTCAGTTGTTGACTCAAAAGCAATATTCCCCTCTTACTGCTCAAGAGCAAGCTCCTCTTATTTACGCCGGTGTCAATGGTTATCTTGATAACATCCCTGTTTCTGAGATTTCTCGTTTTGAAGCTGAATTCCTTTCTTATCTTAAGGCTAATGAAAGTGACATTTTGGATGCCATTGCCAAGGAAGGTGAGTTCTCTCCTGAATTGCTTGCCAAACTTAAGACCGTCACTGCTTCATTCTCTGGCTCTTTCAATTAAAAAAGGTTACAGGTATGAAAAGCATGACTGTGATTTTTTAGCATATAATTTCTTAACTTGACAATAGTTAAAAAACAAAAAAAATAAGACTTTCAAAATTAGAGCTTTTACTTTGAATTTTTTTGGGAGGGGTTTTCCTCTCTCATTCTACCGTCATACCAAGTATTTTTGGTAGTATATATAACATTAGTTAGTATAATATATCGCCCTGTATGATGTGAAACAAACCAGGTCTTCTGGGTTACTCCCCGCCGGATGTTCAAACATTGAAAGTCAGGTTCCGGAGGGATTCCTGACGTCGGAGGCGGAAGGGAGCGGATACACATGATCGAACTGCTGAAGACAGGCCAGCGACGACCGAGAGCGAGACTACATATTAGGGAAAATTCGAGGGAGCGCCGAAGCCGTGTCGATTTTGAATTGACACTGCTTTTATTTAATATAAACCAGCTACCTATAATTTCTTCTGCTTAGAAGCATGGAAAGCCTCAACTTCAGGCTTGACTTGAGCATCAACCTTATCAAGAATGGATTTTCGGAATCCAAGAGCATGAGAAATTTCAAAAACAACAAAAAATGGAGCTAAAAGAGCTGCCTGAACAAGACTTTCAAGCAAAGCAGGGGCCCTATGTTCGAATACACCATGACCAATGAATTGTAAAATCCACGAAGTAATATTTATAGCAATCATAACATTAGCGGCCAAAGAACCATACTCATCCAAAACATCAGTCATTTTCATAGTTGTTAACACCAGAAATGGAATAGAAGGAACTCCATACAAAAGATCCAATAAAGAGTAGAAAACACCATATCCAAACGATACAATAACTCCTAAATTAAGATATTGATAATATTCGATAGGGAAATTGGGAAATACAAATTCAATCACATTGGCCGGAAGTTTTGCTTTGGTACCAAGAGCAAGTGAGCTCAACAAAATCAATGGAATACAACATACATGTATGAAGACATTGACATTATTATCTATCTTTGTTAGTTGAAATGGTCGTCGTTATTCATATTCATATCCAAGAAAGAAGATATCAGAGGCAAAATTAAGAGGCGCTGAGACATAGAATACCCAAGCTCTGCGAGAGATGGGGGTCCCACATCTATACGAAGTAGGATCGACATGGGAGCATCTGGTCGGCAGGATGCAGAGGATTACAGAAACACACAATCAATAATTCCAATAATACCATTGTCTTTGATTGATCCTAGCTGATGCTGATGCTTCATGGATCAATCTGAAAATACATCTACTACGCATGATGCATGCAATCTTAGCTTATCTATAAACTGACAGGAGTTGAAAAGTCTGAAATCACGATTGAATCTTATCGAATATAATCGAAATTAGAACAGTAAGTTGCAGATAGTATGAGCATTAACCAGCACTGTTTCAATTCTTTCAATCACTTTGTTATCTCTTCTTCATCCCCTCCTCCTCCGCTAATTTCCAATCGAATGCGCAAGATTATCTCGAGCAAAGCCGGAGCTCGGGATCTTGAGCCCGATTCCATTTTTTCACCCCTTGCTCTCCCTCTGCTCTAGAACCCTCCTTGCAATTTCCACTTACAATGATACTTTCGGTAGAAAATAAGTTCCTTTTCAAGATTTAGATTAAGAGCCATCTTTAATAATAAATAAATATTGAATAGTCGTTTTAAACAAATGAACGTTGTTATTCAAAAGGGAATTAAATAAATATGTGATCCAATAATCCTTCTACTATTCGCTACATTCAACCCTATTTTATGATGATACTGATATGAGTCCACTGGGTAATAGATACATATATATATACTCACGGAGTTATGAATATAAGTTACCTTTTCCGTCTTAATATACAACAGAACTTTGCCTGTTTATCTTCAAATATGTATTGCCGAAAGCAAGGTGAGGGGGGTGGGTTAGGAATAGGATCATGCAGCCAAAAGTGAGATCACGCGTAAATTGATGAGGCGAAGGTAACCCCATTTCTATGGAGTTGTGAGGGTGAGAAATATGCTCTAGCTTTAGAAATTCAGTATGTTAACGTATCCAATATAAACCAACCAAATCCGGATTCGGACCGAGCTGATCTGTGTCATCAACTGGGTAGTTTTCTCTGATAATAATTGATACCGATTCAGCAATTTGAAAAATTGGAACGCATATCGCATGATTTGGGTTAGATTAAACGAACCCTAATTTTGATAGTCAACCTCGGTTCGTGTAGAGTGGTCAGTTAACAACAAACAAAATGATTCAGATATAGATAACTACTATATGTTTCATTTGACACTAAGTAGATAACCCAACACTTCCACATACAGAACACAGTCATTTTATAGTTAAAAAATAGTCCAGTCACACGCGAACACCTAATTCTGGGACCCCGCATTTTAAACTATCGATCCTTCTAGCGAGCGTGCGCTTTCTTTAATATTCACGTGCGTAAAGCTCTATGTGAAATTAACGCGTTAACTACCAGAAAATATTCTTAAGGTTGGGGTATCCGGGCCGTTTGTCGCCGTGATAAGAGTGCAACGGGAGGAGCAGCAGTGTACTGTAAATACAGTTTATAGGTGGTGGGTTATAGATGCCCCGGGTCGACTGTTGGGAAAATAGCGACGGGGTTCGACAGATGAGATATCTCTATAGACGAAAAATGAGATATCTCTATAGACGAAAAATGAATACAATATGTAACCGACGTTACTGGTCCACGTCATGTTAGAAGCGCCGCAGTCCAGACCATAAGTTAACTTAGCTGAACGGGATCACTCCATCTGCCCCGGGCGGCTTCCCCAAGAAAACCATATAGTTTTCTTGTTTGGTTTGGTCCTTTGTTGTCCTTGCATCCATGGCCGTTCGACTTGCACGTTAAATATAAAAAAACATTAACACTTCCTTAAGCTGCGAACTGAATGAAGTACACAATTTCCTGGACAGGAATAGCCTTTATTAGGTAAATTATCCAGCCCATTTGAATTCAGTGCAATGAATTAATGAAGGAACGAACATTATTTACCGTCTATGTAAGCTGCATATAACCGTTAGAATGTATTTCTTTATTGATTGAACATTACTTGTTCCACGCTAACAACAATAACTTAGGTAGGCCCACTAAGCTATGGTTAACGACATCGAATTCAACTGAATTATAATTTAGTTATTTTATAAATTAGCTATGATTGACTTAACGACCAAATGAACAAAATTACTCGGCTATTCCAAGACTACCTCTATTTATAAAATGTTCTGAAAATATTCTATTAGCGGGGTATTTTCCTAAAACCACATCTATATATAGATATGAAGATTTTTGCTTACAGTTAAAAGCTCCGTTGGCTCAGCTGGTAGAGCGTGAGTCTCATAATTTAGGCAGTAGTCTTTAATTGGTGTTATCTCAAGATCGTGAGTTCGAGCCTCACACGGAGCATGTTTTTTTTTTCTACTAGTATAACCAATGCCTGTTGTTTTAGTAAATAAATATCTAATAATATTTTAAAACTTTCGTAGTCTTTTTGAAATATAAAATGTCAATTTAGAGGAGCAACAGATAAGATTGGCTCCTAATCAAAAAGGATTCTACCTTAACGAGGGCTTGGAAATTAAGTAGATCAGGGGCAATAGATTTGTTTCGATCTTCGAAGTCTATGAATATTATATATAACACAACAGCTTGCCCTCGAAGGGAAAATATTATAAGCAGTAACTAAGCGCTCAGTTATTGAGCACATTCTTGGCTGGGGAAAATGTTGCCATCTTCTCTTATGTCAATATCTCCTTTATATTGTTGTAATCATCTCTTCTCCATTTAATGAACTCCTCATCGGTATTAGAGTGAGCTGAGCGGATTGGTCTACAAGGGACATCGTATTCGATATTCACAGCTGGACGAACTAGAAGATTCTAACGTGGCTTGGTTGCGGCTTTTATGATTTGTTCCTACCGCCGAAAGTGATCCAATATGGTGTGATAGTTAGCACAGTCCGCTCTCACCGAGCAGATCAGGGATTCCCGTATCAGGGTTTTTTTGTTTCTTTGGCGTGTACTTTGTTCTACTTGAATACATGCCTGTTGAAACGGTAATCCAAAGGTTCGCGCGTATGCGCCGCACAGTATAAACCTCATAAGATTCGGATATCATCGAAAAGTGTTGCCGATTGAGGAGGAGAATGACAAACCCCGACCCATCATATTCTCTTACAACTATTGAAGATGTCATCTAATCCCCAGGATGAATATTATTATAGTTCACTGGTTCGCTCCAATTTTCAGCTTGTTCTTTTATGAGACACGGAACCTTAACCGAGAAACAAAAAAGAACTGCAGCACCTCCCGTTCACACGTGGTCTCCCACCGTATTACTGATGAAGGCTCTACCAGGTTTGAATATGATTGATCGGACGGGAAATCTTATTTTACTGGTGATATGGCCGCAGCTGACATTAAATTACTGTTCTCATTTTTATACATTGTAATCGAGACTCTGATGGCACGCTTTTTTTTTTTTATCTTCGATATTGATTAAGTATATAATATATAATATAAAAATAATAATAAAAACATAAAAGATACCCTATATATAATCAATCGTTTAAGGCCTAAGCCCTACTATAGCACTCAAGTTTGTCTAACACACTGTAGACCTGTCCCTCCAAACTATGGATCATCTAAGTGATAACGAATATACCTCTGACGAAAGTAGTGGTATTTTGTAGCAAGAGGTTTGTCAGGGTTAATTATTGTATTTTATCGATATCACTGCCTGGAATACTACTGATAATCAATCAATCAATCAATTAATCATATTATACTCAACAGACTATAAATGATCAATCAATCGATCAGCCGCCCTATATCTGACATAGATAAGAGATCATAGTCAATTAGTCAAAATCTGAAGAGAAGAAGAAACACTGAGATTACCTATGGGAAAATTCTTCATCCTCTCTGAGAATAGAGAAACCTGATTGAGACAGAGTGGGCAGTTGAGGCAACGGCTAGAGAGAAATCTGATTTAATAATATGATAACGTATGTTCAATAATTTTTAATGCTTTACTATAAAAACAATGAGGAGGGGGTACAGAAGTATAACAAAAAGCTCATACTCAGGTTATTCCTGAATTTTATTAGAATCCAAAGGGATTATTAGGAGTAGCTGCAGCTAGGTTTGCCCGTCGTCCAGTGGGCGTATTTTGTAAAGGCGCCGGACCACCAAAAGAGACTGGAGGATGAGGGCCAGTTTTCTGTGGCTGAAGTGGTGCATACAGGGAACTAGTGGCTTGGGGTTGTATGGGTGTGTATGCAGTATTATTTCCTAAAGTCTGAGCGACAGTACCAGGAAATATACTTGCACTCGAAATAGGGGCACTATTAGTTGACGATCCATTACCAAACCCAAATCCTGTAGGTTGGCCCTGCAACGGTTGCAAAGAGCCATTAGTAGAAGAATCAAATGGAACCTGCTGGAAACCGGTTTGTTGGAACGAACTACTCGGCTGGAATCCAGAGGGCTGTTGGAATGTAGTGGATTGGAACGGCGAGGGCTGGAATGTCGTAGTCTGGAAAGTGCCAGTAGACTGAAGACTAGCGGGATGGAATATCCCAGTTGATTGTAAATTTGTAGGCTGATATGCACCTGTAGACTGATAAACAACCCCATTATTTGCTACGCCAAATGGATTGACCTGCTGCTGAGGTTGTAGCTGGTACCCAGGGACCCCGGAAATTGAGGCCTGTTGGAATTGATTCGTTAGTGTCCCAAGACTTGGAGTACTGAAGCTTGCCTGCGGATTACCCGTAGAAAATAACGAGGGTTGTTGCTGTTGTTGGAACAGCTGTTGTTGGGGGAATGAGGCCGTAGTAGAGGGCAGAGGGCCAAAACCCGTAATCTGTTGGGCATTTCCAGTTGCAAAAGGACCCAAAGCTGCCATTGCAGATTGACCAGTCAATGACGAAGTTAACGGAATAAGAGTACCACCACCAGTTCTCTGCTGAGGCAAGCCTCCGCCAGTTCTTTGCTGTACAACAGGTACAATAGTGACTATGCCTCCAGTGATCTGAGGCGCTAGTGTACCATTACCAGTATAAGACTGCTGTAGTGGTACTAACGACACCGGTTGCTGCTGCTGCTGCTGGAGTTGCTGCTGTTGTTGCTGAATTTGCTGTTGCTGTTGTTGAAGTTGTTGCTGCTGTTGCTGAAACCTTTGCTGTTGCTGCTGCTGCAGCTGCAATTGCTGTTGCTTTAATTGTTGTTGCTGCTGTTGAAGTTGCTTCTGCTTGGCCTGCTGATCAGCAACAACAGACTGAGCAGTTTTCTGTGGTTCCAATGGTCTAATAGTCATTAGATCAAGTAAGGCACCTGTTGGTTGAGGAGCCACAGAGGTCGGAGCAGCAATCGGCTGTTGCACCTGTTGTTGTACCTGTTGTTGTTGCTGTTGCTGCTGCTGCTGTGGTCGAGGTGGCTGAGCAGGCGGATGTTCCTGTTGATTATTAGAACCTTTTACAGCCCATGCATCATCTGCAAAGCCATTAGTAGTATTACCTCGTGCAGAGGACGGCTTGACTTGAGCTGAATCATTATTAACATTAATCGAACCACCAGCAGCAACTGCCTGAGCAGCATCATCTACCACTTTACTCGTATTGTTCTTAAGAGAACCATCAGCTGCAGAGAACAATCCTCCTGTAGGGCCATCACCTACGACGCTCTTCTTACGATCAAATTTTTCATCAAGCCTTTTAGTCACTCGAAGAATATCACCTTCTTTCAAACCTAGATTCCTCAAGACCTGAGGACTTATATCTTCTAAAATATTCTCGTCCATTTGATCTCTTGTGAAATTAAGAGCATATCTTTGACAATTATTTACATCAACACCACATTCCAAGAAGAAACCGAACCAATCGAAATCCGACTGTTTGGTTTGCTGTTGTTGCTGAGAAGCAGAATTAACAATAGCCGCCGCAGATTTACTATGAATTGAAGTGTTCGATGCCGACCGTAGGTAAGTTGGATCCTGAGTACTGAGCCCACCAGGAACACCAGTGATAGGTGAAGTTGCATTTGCATTACTTCTAGCTCGCCTTCTACCTCCTTTACGAAGATCTACCAATGGTTTATCATCATCCAAAACTACACCAGTAACTGATTCAACATATTCGAGGTCTTCCAGTGACATTTTGTTGGCAGATACAGCAATTTTAACACCATTTAACTTATGAAGATGAATTTTACCATCAGCACATCCCAGAAGGGCAGCATCAACTTTGAAAGATCCAGACCTATCAGTCCAAGTACGTACTTTAGACATATCTGGTTTCACTTTATATACACCACCACTACCAGTGCCATTACGATTTAAATCACCGTTTGTACTTCCATTCTCATAATAGCTATCTCTACTATCTCTGTTATTACCCGAACCGCTATCCCTATAATCTCTACTAGAGCGATTTCCTCTTGATGTTGATTTACGATCGTCAGACTTAGATTTACGATCATCCGATTTACTACTGCCACCAAATAATCTCTTTGAACTAGACAATAATGAGGACGAACGATTTCGGGACAACTTCTTTGTATCTGGTTCAGCAGCTATTTCAATATATGAACTCGGCATTACTCCTTCGTCACCAGAAGGTGTTCTAACCATCCACCATTCATTACTCTTCTTGTCATCCAAAATAAACACATTATCACCTTCATTAACAGTTATTTCATCATCACCTTGAGCTTCGAAATTATAAAGCACTTTGCCTATTTTTTGACCAACAGAATTGACAGCTACTATAACCTCTCGTAAGCCAGCTGCACGATTTGCACCGGCAACATCAGCCAAAGCACTAGTGATTTCATCAGCAACTTCCTTTGATCCAGCATGCAAATCTAATGAAGCCCTTGGATGTTGGAATTCAAGGAAAACATGCTTTTTCTCTGAACTATAACTCAGAAGATCACTTACAACCCATTGTTGAGCTGCAGAATTGGAATTTTCTGGTGAATACATAATTGATCCATTTCCAATGGCCAAAGTAGCTCTATATTTTTTTCGACCATCAACTTCTTGAATAGCCCAACTGAAAAATTGAGATGGTATTTGGGGCCGCTGTGTACTAGATGAGGATAGTTTTCTTTCCCTTTCCCTTTCTCGTTCTCGTTCTCGTGAATCTCTATCTCTATCACGTCTGGTACTACCACCGTTGGGTCGAGCAGGCAAACTTGGTTTAGCTTCTTCTTCCTCTTCTTGTTGTGGTTGATCGTCATGTCGACCATATGAACCTGAATTATGACCATTAGTTTGCTCAATAGGAGGACTCAATGGTAATGGTTTATCAATCGTAGCAGCAGCTGGAGCAGCCGGCGGTCCAGCCTGCCCCCCGCTTACTTTTTCAACATAATTAGCAGGGATAAATCCGTATTCGGATTGACCATAACGAACTAAAATCCAATCAGAATCAGAATCATCATAAATGTCAAATTGTGTATTCTCTTTGAATGATAATTCTTCTTCTGTTTGTCGATCATAATCATACAAAGCACGAGCTTGACCGATTATAGGAGCCTAATATATGTTAATAGAAGAGCAACGTCGCATCGTGGAGACCCTCGAGCACAATGGTCTGGAGCTTTGCCCCAGCCGTCAGAGATATACATACCGGTTCAATATAATTGTTAGGTACAAGTCCAGTTGGTTCTTCTGTAGCTAAACCAGGAACACGCTTTTTGACTTTCCACCAATCATCATCTTTAGATGTTTCTAAGAGATAAAGTAGATCGCCCTGTCCAACAGTTAATTCTTGATCGGATTGAGCCTCATAAGGATAGAGAGCTATATATACCCCAATGAAACTAGCCGACATGATGCTTATATGAAGATAAACAAATGATAATAATAGACAGAATCAAAGGATTTAAACTAACAGGTGACAGCTATATCCACGAGATGAGATATCGTAGAGCAAGTTTGAATTCTAAAATCAATCAACGAAGAGACTTCCTTTATGTACTACTGTCTGTGTTGAAAGCAATTATAAATAAAACGTTTCTGTATATTTAGAGAGACAGGGAGACAAGGAATGATAACGGAACAGGAACGAAGAGAAGAAGTAAATGAATACACTAAAAGTCAACGACCTTATTTTTATATGCAAACAAAATGCTTTCTGCTATTCTGTTTCTTCTGTTTTCTTTTTAAGTTTCAATTTTTCAAGATTATTTAATTCTCTTCCTCTTTTGACTTGTTCCTTCTCTTTTCAATCTATATATAACAGAGAGAGATATGCTTGTTTTCAAATGAGTTCACAGGTATTTTATTTTTATTCTTTAAACCCTGTCAAATAATCATAAAGCCCCTCTAATAATTCATAGGGATTCTCTAAAGTATCTGAACTTGAGAAACCGGTTGGTTGGTTGGTTGGTTTTCTTAAAAGGAGAAAAGAGAGAGCTTGACGAGAGGGTGAAAGAAAGTAGCTTCGTCGGATATTTTGACGGGCTAAAACGGTAGACGGCTTGTGGTGGGAGGTGGTGTACATGTGTGAGGTGGAGTCAAGTGGAAGGATAGACCAGTTGGTACGTTTTAACCGTTATAACAATAACCGTTGGTTAGGTGAGTAAAGGTGTGCAGTAACTGAAATGAAAGAAATCATTTATACACTAGTTAACAGCTGTCGCCTAACTATCTTAAAAGTGGATGTTACCTTATAATTATTGGGCGATTATTAAGAACAATTTCTTACGAACAACTGTTACAACTGTTAATGATAAAGTTGTTGTTTTATCAGAGTATAGAAAGTGAGAACTACCACTTGTGTGTTGAAACAAAACGTGTTGGTGGTGATTGTTTGCAGGTGTTTACTGCAAGTAACCGCTATAACAATATCCGTTAGTGTGGTGTCAGCTAACAATGGCTTGCAGCACAGCATGTTAAAACAGCGGTTCACTGTCACTTACACACAAGATTTGGTTGGTCGGATGGTTGCTCAGCACAACTGACGTTGCGGGGAGATAGTATTTAGCAGTACAGCCGTCGCAGGAGTAGTAATTCTTCACTACTTCATACAACCTTTTCTATCTCCATCAATTATGTTATAGTTCATTTAATAAGTCCTGTTCATAAATAATGGCCAATTTCTTTTGTTTATATAAGATGAACAACCGTCATTCAGGGATTAACAGGTGTTCATTCATCATTCACTGTCCCGCTTTTAACCCCGTTAATAAAATGTCAGTTCCGATACGAATGGGTCAGTCAGTCATTATTTGAGTATTAACCCCTTTAAATGATTTGTGCACATTGCAGAACCAAAACATACCCAGCTAGCTTCTGACTTGAATCCCGGCCCCGGACTCTCCTTTAGTCTCTCAGAATTGCAGGGGTAAATGGGTGGGGGGAAGCTAGAATTTGTGGGGGGAGAAGCAGATATCTTGCAGAGGATGATGAGGGGAATGAATAAAGGAAAATATGATATAGGCATATGTTCTCAGTAGATCAGGATACCGATCACAGCGAAAATACACACCTGGGATAGTCAATTGTTCATCATCATCTAGAATGTGCTTAAACTTGCTGCAGGTTCAGTTGATCAAGGCTGCTGGTACTTATGTGCGTTCCACCACAGACCTTAATACTATTTACTTACTTTATATTTCTTATCTTTCATTTATATCTTCACTTCTATCTTTTATATATCACTGATAATAACACAATCCTTGACTAGCATTTCGGCTATTAAATGGTCGCGGACGAGTATTTGTTACTACTGGATATATACATATTCGAGAAATCCTAGGTAGCGTCCTAACTGGGTAATAACCTGTTGATTCTTAGTCACCATTGTGATATATATTAGTCACTACAGTATTCATTTACAAAACCGGAGCCTTATTCTCCTCAGCTCGGTGTAAGTATTCACGGAGTATATTCGTTGAGATTGTTATTCTTCTCTTTCTCTTTATATACTCAATTTATTCTCAATCTCTCTCAAATGACAAATGGAAGTATCACAGTAACCGATTCAAACTTGATGGATCAAGATCAATTAAGAACGAAAAAAGTCATAAGCGATGATGACCTTTATAGAAATTCATCACAATTCAGATTATGGTCATTTACAAAATCAGAATTCCAGGCTAAAAGACAATCATGTCATGATAGGGTGATTAACAAAATAAGCAAATCTTTGATTGAAAAAGGCATTTCTTTATCAGAAGTTGAATGCTTAACTCTAGAAGAAGAAACTGATCTCATTATATTTTATGCTAGTAAAATTGGCGAAATAGCTAAAATGTTCAATATGCCATCTCAAGTTAAGGCCACTGCAATATCATATTTTCGAAAATTTTATTTGGTCTATAGTGTAATGGAATACCATCCTAAAAATATTCTATATACCTCGGTCTTCTTAGCATCTAAAGCAGAAAATTACTTTATTCCGATTGAAAAATTCTGTGGCGCTCTATTGCGTACTGAATCAAAAGATATTTTAGGATTAGAGTTTCTGTTATTAGAATCATTATCATTCACTTTGGCAGTTCAGAATCCTTTAATGTCATTACATGGGTTTTTTCTTGATATTCAAAGCACTATTGCTGAAGACAATAGCAGTAATATTGATAATCAAGCCTTGGGTCAACTACATGATCATGCTAGAGCAGTCATTGTTGATGGATTTATTAGTGATGCATCCTTCTTTTATACTCCTCCTCAAATAGCTCTTGCTGCCATGATGACTGCTAATGAAAATCTTACATTAGAATATATCGGTACTAAGTTTTCTTCCAACCCAGAACGTATGCAATTCTTATTATCAGTAATAGTAGAATGCAAAGAAACTCTCGTTAATATCTCAACTCCATCTTCTGAAAGAGGCAGGGCGATTGATAAAAAATTGCATTTATGTCTTAATCCTGATAAAAAACGTAAGAAGCGGGCTAGTCCTGGTACTGAAACACAAACTCCTCCATCTTCGGTTAAACGACTTAAATCAGACGTCAACTCTGAGACTACAACACCAGTACCGGAATTTTCTTCTAATTCTGTTGTTACTTCTCTTTCTACTGGAGATGATGCTGTTGAACCATTAGCTGAAGAAGTCCCAGATATTGCAGGTGCACGGTGAAACGGTGGATCCTCTACTTTCAGACTTAGACATGACGTTATTAATTTTAATTTATTTATTTTACTTGTGAATTATGCTAGCTTGATTTTGATTTTGCCTCTGGCAACTGATGCCCGTAAACAGGGGCAGTACCCCAGCCGCCAGAGGCAAAGCAGATGATCAGACCGCTGAGAGGAGAAAAAGATTTATTTTCAGATCAAGATAATTATATCTCAACTTTACATACAGGATCATAACCACTAGAAACGTTACATTGATGCATCAATCTCTTTCCATCAGGACCAAATTGACCAGTAACTGAATGCCAAACACCACGATTAAAGAAAATAACAAGATCACCTTCTTTCCAATCATGAGCATAAACATGAGATGGGGCAATGGCAGGACGCATAAGACGATGAAGTTCTTTACGGGTTTCTTCAAGACCAAGAATTTCACCATTGGGTTTTTGAAGACCAGAAGCAGCACAAGCAGCAGTCTGTAAATGATGCTTCCCAGTTACAGGGTTGGTCCAAACAAGAGGTAATCTCTTGATTTTTGATTCTTCCCAAGGTGGTAATTCATCCAGTGGCAATTCTTTTCCTTCACTATGCATAGTGATACCATCAGAAGTTGCTTTAGCATCAGAAATATAAATAAATGGATGAGGAGGATAAATAACAGTAGTACCAAGAGCCAATTGTTTATCTTCATCAGATAACAAATCAAATGCGTTTGCACCAGATACAAAAGCAGTAGCAGCTTGAGCAACGTCCAGTTCTTCACCAGTATCTTCGTAACGAATCTTTTGTCTTTTAGATTCAGCATTTGGGACCTGGATTCCTAATAAAGTAGTAGCAACTGGAGGAGATAACCCATAAAGAGCAGCGTCAATATGCCATCTATAAAATCTAGTATAGCCTTGATCTTGATCTTCTTTTGATAACACATCTCTATGAAAAGTATTATGAGTTGGATGTGTGAGATTGAATTTATCAAGGCCCTCATGATTGGTTATCTCACCTTGACCAAGGATTTGAACTTGGGGTACACCAGGAACAGAAACACCATCTTTACGAAGAACACTTTTTTCATTTCGGAATTCTTTAGAATGGCCATATTGACCTGAACAAGAGGGATCAAACCGTTTTGTAAGTTCGAATTGAGATGTAGGAGGAAGATCTGCCTGGTTTTTAATAACAATTACGAGATAAGTTTGAAGAGCATTTGAAAGAGCTTCGAAATCCTTGTCATTAAGTTTGGAAGGATCAGTAATACCTGAAGGTAATTCAACCACTGCACCTAAAGGAGCATTTTTCAAGGGAATCACTTTGATAGAGGACGAGGTGGAAGAAGTCGAGGGAATGTCGTGATGACCAGAAATTGATGATGATAAATTAGAAGATGCTACTGCGGTTGCCATTGTCGAATTGTTTTTATTTTGTAATGTTTTTATATTATGAGATTTATACAGTTGTCGTTGATACCAAAAAAAAAATAACCTTGGTCATAATCTTCTTAGAGGAGGAATATATCCTTCTATATTTATATGTTTTCTAAATTCCTAGAAAAAAGAAATAATTTACGATAACCTACCATAAACGAAAGAAGTAATTAATTTCAAATCTACAACATGAACGAAGGCGCGTCAATCGTTTAAGCCCATTTTGGTTAACTTCACTGTAGCCCAGCCACTCTGACGTATCCAGACTGGGAACTCGGCTGATTCGACTTGTGTTTTTCAAACCCATCAACAGTCTTCGGCGAAGGTTACGGCTCTGATGAAACCACTTCGAAAATTTCGATGATCAGCTTCTAATGTTGGATGGATATTATGTGGAGTCGCCGTCAGATCTTAAAAGCAGATCAGATCATTGCTTGCCGTCGGGGTGGGCCGGGGCTATTTTACGGCTCTTCCGACGGTATGCCGTTCGGGTTGTGGCCGAAGAACAAGAGCCGCGGATATTCCGAACTTCTGAATAAAAATAAATAAAAATAGCTTATTATGACTGGATGAAGAAAATGATTTAAGTATGATTCATATTAATTGATCATTCCACTTCTTTTGAAGTCGGAAAAGTTTTGTTTTTGTGTAGTTATTTTGTTCAGGAACGAAATCTGCGTCATTTCTATGTACGACGAATGACATGGCATGGTATAATTAATAGTCAAATATTAGCGCATTTAAGGCTAGACATTGTCCGGCTGACCGACGGAGAAACGAGCGAATATTACCGCGGAGTCGATGTCAGATGCCTCGTCCCAAACGGTACATATATGGCGTATGCGACGGAAGAGTTTGAATATAGATCGGTACTGTTGAACGGTATTGTACCGTGTGGAAGCTGAGTGGTTTGTTCTTATCTTATCTTTCTTCTGCTCTGACTTCACTACAACTTTCTGTGTGTACATTACATTCCTTATCAGTTTAGATTCAAACCAATTTCGTACAGGTGCATCAATAAGACACAATATCAGACGATTATTGGCAGGCCCTGTTCGTTTCTATATCCAAACGTTTATTCTGCGGTCTGCGCCAACGGTGGCTGGGGAGGGAGCTACAAACTCCCAACCTTTTCCAGCCGCCGGTGACTGGGGTTGTGAAAAGGTGCGGAAGACAGATTCCTCGGGTGGAGAGAATCGATGCCGGTGCTGTTACTGGTTTGGCGGCCCGGCGCGCGCCATTTGTCTCATCACGTGCACAGTTTCAAATAACATGCGTATTTTGTTTTTTCTCTTACTATTAAGTCACCTAGAACATCTCATATTGAGGAAGAACCGAATCTCTCTCGATCCCGCTGTACCTATCTGTTATGTCGGAGAAATATAAAGAGGAAGATAGTGACTTAGAAGACTTATTAGAAGAAACCTTTAATACTGGATCTACTACAAAAACTTCAAAGTTATCCTCCCAAACCGAGGCAGATGATAAAATAGAAAGACACAACAGAACGCATGAAATACAAGAGGAATTATTACTTCGCCAAAAAGAAGCAGAGGAGGCAATTGTCACCTCTCACAGATTAAAATTTAAACCAATAGGGAAGAAAAGTAATAATGCTTCAGAAACCATTCCAATACCTCAAACACAAAGCCGTGGAACAGATGATCCAAATATCAGAGTAAAATATGTTCGAGCACCTGATGGGTCTATAAAGAGAAAAGTCAAACGATTAATTCCCAAATCTGATAATGAGAAACATACTAGTGGAAAGCCATCTACAGAAATTAGTATTTCACGGTCGCCAGCAGAGAAGGCCGTCAAAGTATCACCTATGGTAATGAAAGAGCCAGAGCTATTAGCAGGCCCTGTGATGGATACTCGAGAGGAAAAAACTATTGACCTGGCTGAAGCTCGATCCCAAGAAAAGAGAAATCATTCTTCTTCAGCGTCTAAATTGGATAATAATGTTGCGGAATCTGTGAGAACGTCATCACCACAACCATTGATGGAAGGCATTTTCTCTGATGAAGATGGTTCGGATTATGATCCATTTGCAGAGGAAGATTTAGATGATAATTATCTTCAGAGGAAGGATGTCTTGATAAATAGCAGTAATGAAGGATATTTCACTGCTATTGGTACTAAAAGAGCTCTCACGTCTAATATCAGTACTTCTTCCTCTTCTTCCAAGTCATTGGTTCAAGATCATAGCATTCGAGATGCCCTTATAGTTGCTTCTGAGAGGGGTGGAACAGTCTCAAGAGCAGCGGAATCGAAGGGGTCATCATTAGGTTCATTTATTCTTTCGAACGATAATAGATATGATGATTATGATATTGACACTGACATGGGTGGCGAAGGCAAATGGAGCGACGATGATGACGACGATGAACCTGGACAAAAAAAATCGAAGCGAAGGAAACGAAAATAAAACTGACCCAATTTTCTATATCCTTGGGCCTTGGACTGTAGCCTTGACCTCCTAGATGCAGGCTATATTCCTGGAGCGACAGCCCAGCAGTGAGGCGGATGCGTTCTTCTGCATTGATAGATCTATCAACTATTTATTATCTATATACATGTATCATTAAAATTCATTAGCATCATAATAAAATACCCTCTGTAACTGGAGAGGTCTTTTCATCAAAAATATCGTTAATTCTGTCATGGGTCATTACATTAGAAGGAAGAAGAATATCTCAAACTTCAGTTGTTGTGAGTGTTCTTCATTCAGAAATTGGCCTCCATCAACTCCCAGAATAGTCGGAGACATCATACACGTGTTATCGCTTACGAAGGAAAACACTAGTAGGTTTACGCTTTATAGGTGGCATAGTCGGAGAAGAGGACGGCTTCAGCTTTTTCAAGTCTTGTTCACCGCCATTTCCTGGATTCTTTTTCATTAAATCAATATCTGGGTGAAGAGGTCGTTTCTTGTTTTCAGTTACTCTAGTAACAGGTGGCGCAAAAATACGTAAGGGAGGAGGGGAATGTGGAGCCGATATTGGCTTAGGTGGTATTGGAGTTGTCGACGGTTTAGTGCCACCTATTTTTGCAAATTGGGTGTTTTTTGGAGAAAACATGGGACCTTTCGATTTGGCACTTTGAAACGCCTTTTGGATCAATCGTGATCCAGGTGGTGCAGAAGCTGCTGATTTTCGCCTGGCTGTAGCTTTAGATGCTAATGGATCAATTTCTAATGCAGTAATAGTACGAGAAGCTCTTTCCTGTTTAAATTTTTCCAAGCTTTGACGAAGTCTTGCACTGGCATCTTTTAAATGAGCTTCTTTTTCCTTATGATATTTAGCATATGTCCGTCTAAAATGTGACGCTGGCAGTGGTCTATCAGAGAAATCACGCGCGATAAAATGCTTCCAAAGACTCTCTGATCGAGCTTTAATTTGTGGACTTTTCTGTTCAATGTCTGCCAATTGGCGGGCTGTTCCTTTACGAAGAATAGGGGCCACAAGGTCATACGGGGCACCTCCAACATCGGTTATTACTAGATAGTTAGTAAATGTAGGAGAACCAAACAAAATAAATAAATAGCCAGGCAACGTTTCATCAGTAATTTGAATAGATAATAATGAGCTCAAGAGCACATCAACCATTCAAGATATAGAATGTAACTAGGTATATCTGTAAGGCATGTACTTTCTCGTCATCTCCCTACTTTGAGTGAAGTGAACGGCAAACGAAAATCAGGCTGATTAATTTGTTTCATCGCGGTTGAAAATACTTACAATGTGAAAACCTTAGACACTGATGCTTAGCCAGGTCAAACAAACTCGGTACACCTAACCTGTTTTCCGGCATCACCATTAAATATAAAGAATAAAAAAAATCAAAATTCAAACTCCTTCTAGATTTATCCAATGAAAAATCATATTAAATTAAAAAGCAATAAGGACCATGAGCCAAGTTCGTGTGGTCAATTCCAAACGTGGAGATGTTTGATGGATCAGAAAAAAAAAAGACTCCGGGTAAGCTCAGCCGTATATATATATTTATATAAATATGTAGTAGAGTCCAGATCGCCTTTCAGGAAGGACCGTCATTCGGGAATTTCGTACCTTATTTCTCTGGGATTAGGGTTCAGTTCCCCCAACTTAGCAATAATTATCACTACTAGATTGAGAGTTATAATATATTCAGGAAATATGTTCAACAATTAATTTAATTATTATTTCATACTTTGATCTATAAAGAAATTAGATTCTCGATTGTCTGAGTTATAACATGACCAATTCTGCTTGTTATCCAAAATTGTTCGTACTTCGTTCAACTGACTATTATATTTGAATTGATTCCAGCCTTAGAAAACTAAATCTAAACGTTATTTGGGCGGAACCAATCCCATATCTTCTTTCGACCAGCTGTCTCTTTAATCAATTATACTTTAACTTCAAGATATATCCATATTCATTCGGTCTCTGATTCATATCAACACAAATTCAACTTTAATCGCTATGCAGATGCATATGCAACTACTAAATTTATATGCGTATGTGGCCTGATAAGACCCTGACACGGCTGAAGATTTAGATTAGATCGATCTGAGATCCTTATCATCTTGACCTGATTTTAGTTTACTGAAGATAAGGTATGATTCTGGCAGCTCGGTCTACCGGCGGCCGCCCCTAGGCTCGCTTCGCTCTAGATTAAGGTGGTGTTGACCTCTTATGGAAAATATGGTTGGGAATCATCTAGACTTTAACAGCTGGTGCTAAAACCAGATCACTAGTCTAGACGAGCCTTAGGCACGTTGTAAGAGCCGGGTCCTGGTCGGGTGATCTAACCAATACGAACTTGAATTCAAGTGAAGCGACCCAATGTTTATTGGGAAATAGCCCCAGCCGTCGGAGGTAAATCACTGCTAATATTTTGCTTCTCATCGAAGATGTGGCCCCTGAAGGCTAGACAAGATTCTCATCCCCATCCGCTCATCCCCTAAAAGGAATTAGCATTACCAAACAAATGAATATGACAGTCACATTTGAAGACCCCAAGTATGTGTTTCAGAACAGGTTAGAAAATGTTCTTCATTAGCGATCTTCTTAAAGTTATCAAGATAATTATAGATAGTTATCCCAAAACAACATTTTCATGCATTTGAATTTAGATGTCGCTGGTTTATTAAACTTATATAGATAATAAATGATAATCAATCAATCAAAGATTTCCTACTATTCGTTGTACGCTCGAAAGAGATAATATTTATTGCCTATCTCTCGCTTTGCTTTTGAGAAATTTGGGTCTGGTAAAAATGGAGGCTGAGGTTCGCTCGAGCTAGGGGTTTAGGGAAAAAATAATATCCAATTAATGAATCAATCCCCACTGACACTGAAGGATATACACAAATCAAATAAAAAAGATGAAACAGAAGGATATTGAAAATATATTTATGACTACTTGATCTCTCGACGCGGAGAATTCATGACTTTGTCTTTGAACTCTGCAACAGTAAAAAAACTCAAACTCATACATTTATGTTCTGCAAGCAGAAATGAATCAACAGATGGGAATTTCAGATCTGATGGCCGATAATATGCTGTGTCACAAGGTGGCCATGATTCTAAATCCTCCAAGTCCTTAAAGAATATATCTTATTTGGTAGAGAGAACACTCACTCTTCTCCTACTCTTCCTTCCTCTAATAAAGTGAGTTTTTTAAAATCATGGGTTGTGATGTAGTCTACCAGCTCCACCAACTTATTGCCACCAAAGGCCGATATTAGAGGAGTATTAATGAGCATTCTACCTAAAAGATCTATATTATGCTTATTGTACTTCTCTAATTCCTTTGCAAAGGTTTCTTCTATAAATTGGGTACCAAATTGAAGCTTATAATGACGACCGAACTGAGCTCCTGGCATTCCATCTGGCGGTTTGGGCTTCATCACCAACACGTAATCGGAAACATCTTGTCCGTCAAACTTTGTAACTAATGTCATATCGTCATAAGGTGAAAGCATATATCGAATAGAGCATTCAGCGTCTTTTTTGAAGAGATCGATCCAATAGCCAGCTTCCTTTGGCACATTGCAATGTCTGCGAATGATTCGAGGAGCCTTCGAGACATTGCGATACATTTCGCGGACAAGTTTGATCTGCTTATCATCATATCCCCAAGCCTTTTCACAGGCAACTTCCGCTTCTTCCAATGACCATATGTCCATGTAAAGAGTAATAGCCTATATTGCTTAACAAAGAATTTGTAATTTTCTTTCTTCGGTGAACTTGCTTGAACATGGAAAGCATCTGAAATATAGAGCAGATTTTGTTCATCAATCTTTGTGTCGTAGAGTACCCAAAGTCGAACATTTCCAGATGAAAAGCAGCGGCCACATTTTGTGGGGTCCCTAGACAGATATATTCCATGTTCGGAGACAAATAAGATTGAATTATAGTTTAACTGAAATAGAGTTTCCTGTCCATCAATCATACGGGTTATCAGCAGGAAAAGAAGAAACATGCTTTTACCAATTCCAGGTTGACCCTGAATACTAAACCCACTCAAAGTCGACCGTGAGGATCTATTAGAAGCGTCTATGAAATAGTCTTTCAACTCGATGTAGGCATTACGGGTAAAAAGTGTATCACAAAACGGAATGGTAATATTTAACTCGAAACAACGATCCTTCTTGATTGGGCCCCAGTTTTTTTTCCAATATCGCTTGTAAAGGGACAAGTATCCACCAAAATCTTCAGAACTCTCGTTTAGATCTTCAAATGACCAATTTGCCAGCTTGGGTACAGTAACGGGTAAAACAGACATTTTTTGCGTCGACTGATAAAGAATAATGTTGAACTAGAAACAAGGAAGAAATGTTTTCAGGCTCCACGTCGATAACAAATAAACTTGGTAAACTGGAAAGTAGACGATATTAATGCTGATTTATGTTCATTTTTTGTAACCATGAGATTTAAGTCCGCATAATAAACATGAATGTCACATAATGAATAGTGCACCGAAGACTGACACCGGGACGCATATATTATGCGAAGTAAGGGCCTGGGAATTATGTTATATTTCAAACTCACATTTCAAGGACATTTCTGACGCATTGAAATTACAGGAAAAGGAACTTTGGCTTTGATTGCTAAGTAGTGACTTGTGAGGTACGAAAAGAGGAGTCACTGGAACAGGAATGAGGCAATTATGCTTATAATGCTTGATACCAATATATATGGTAGAAGTCTGGCATCAGTCGTGTTTGTTCAGCGATAGACCGTAGATGTCACTCCAAGAAATTCAGAATAATGGTCTCCATCAAATCCTGAGGTATATCCTAATAAATACTCACCTATAGATATATGATAATTAAAGCTCTTTGATATTTGAGTTGGCCCACATCATTCTGCTCTTTTTGATCTTCCGGCTGTTCGGACCGACCTTTAGATCACTCTTGGGTCAAATACGATCCAACAATGCTATAAAGTCTACTTTCGTTTCAGTTGCAGCAGATTTCTGCACGTTGATTACAAAGTTAAGGTTAGTTGCTTTCACAGCACCCGCCTGTCAATCTCAAGATAGACTGTGGGCTCGATTCTCTAATGCCGAGGCTCATTCATTTTATTTCTTGTTTTTATAATCTGTTCCAAAAAAAATTCCCACATGAGTTTTCATGATTGGAGACCATCATTAGTGATCTGTTTACGCATTTACCGCACACCGGCAGCTGTTTTGTAGTAGGCAAGTGTCTATTATGAACCTAGTGTGAGCAGAGCTCCCCGGCAGCCCAATTGTCAAAGAGTGCCCAAAACTTCTTAAAAATGGAGGAGCAGTCGACAATTTATAGACTCATAAACTAATATCCATTCATTACCTATAGTATATAATACATGCAATACATTCCATCAACCAGCAGCCACCGAACGAGGAATATCAGAGTCCCATTTTATAGTCAGATCGTTATGCTGCTCGTTGTCTTCTATGACGAGTCCCTTTTCATTTGCTAAATGAAGAACACATATAAAGCAGAAACTAGTGGAGATTTCCGACATTTGTTGAATTGGGTACACAGATTTGAGTTCCTGAGCAATGTCTGTGAATTTGCGCTCAGTTTCAGTATCGGGAATAATCCGTGATTTCAAAGGTTGACCAGTCTCTGGACTGATGATTTCATTTTCTTCTTCGGGATCCTGTTGTTCCTGTTCCTGTTGTTCTTGTTCCTGTGGCGGAGGTAATTCAGGAAGATTCAAAACTGACCAAATATTGTCCTTGAGAAGTTTAACATTTACTCGCTTAGCGGATTTGGCATAATTTATATATTCAGGACGGGCCCGCTGACCACCAGCTAATAGTTGGGTTGGTGCTTCTCTATAAAGAGATTCTTGAGAATCTTTGCTGAGCCTACCTCCCGATAATTGCCGGGTTTCATCGTCATCACCGAAACCCATCATGTCTGGAGCACCACCGTAATCAGCATCATTGAAGAAGCTCTGATCATAATCACCATCAAGTCGGGCATCTTTTGATGGCTTTTGATATTGTTTAGCCCAGAAATTTTCATCGTTGTCATTTTCGCCACTACCAGATGCACTGTCACTACCAGCAGAGGATAATCCTCCGAAAATTTTATTACTTATTACATTTCCTTTTCCTTTAGGTCTCAGGAATAATTCAATCAGATTCTTGGATGAAAAGTGACGATCATCGGGTAGCAAGTTCCTATTCTTAGCCTTCCACTGAGATTTAGGTAGATTTATTGCTGATCCTCCATCAGAAAACAATATTGATTCATCTATATCATTGTCTTTACTAAGAAAATCAATTACCAACGCTTCTTTTACTTGTCGAGGTTTCTTTGCTGTAACAGGAGGCGATGCCATATCTGCAGGGGCATTCAAACCAGCAATGTTAATACTCGCTGCTGTCCCCCTCAATTTCTGAATTTTCCAGTGTTCAGGACCAGCCCAGTTTTTCTTTAAAGTTTCATCGAAATAAGCCAAGATGTCACTATCTCTGCCCGTCATAGCGTGGCCACCAGCATACACAGTGGTAGTACTACCGACGTTAGCACTGCCACCACTGCCAGAATTAATTGAAGCATTAGGATCACCAAATGTTAAATTCATATCATCTCCAGCATCTATTAAACCAGGGATATCACCACCATACTGATCATAATCATCGGCAGCACCATCATAATTATTGAAAAAATTACCATTTTCATCACTTTCAATTGACTCAATGAAAGGACGAGCCGGTTGTTGTTGTTGTTGTTGGGAGTTAAGGGACATTCCTTGAAGTTGAGCACTTAGTAATGCTGGGTCATTAAGAGCATCATAAATACTTGGTAATGAAGGGCAAATTTCCAGATTGTCAAGTTCATTCAAATCAGGAAAATATTTATTTCTTAAAGTATCAATGTTGATCGTATCTCCTTGGAAATGTGCTGTAACTTCACCAAGATCAATTAAGGCATCATCCTCGTCAACTTCTTCTTGATTTCCATTATCCATATTGTCATCATCATCATCATTGGCATCACCATCGAAAACTATTCTACCTGTTTTATCTATCATCAAACTATTAAGTAACAATCCCTTTGCACCACCCTCATCGAAATCCGCACACATTTTACGAAATAACGGATCGATTGTTAATTCCAAATCTAACTTCTTTACCTCTAATTGTTCATAACTCGAAGCTAGAGTATTCTCCGCTCTAGGTCTTCTTCTTGATTGTTTCTTTTTTGTATTTCCATCTTCACCTTCTTCATCATCCTCACCATCACTTTTATTGGCAGCATCTTCATCTTCGCCATCTTTATTATTACGCCCTCCATTCTTTTTGGCATCGGCCAATCCACTAAGTAATTTCCCTGTTTCAGTAGCTACTGAGTCAATTCGAGAAGTGTAAATCTTAACACATCCATCTAATGTATAAGAAGCTCTTTGAAAATTGATTCCATCTCCTTCTCTCAATAAAGACATATCATGAAAATAATCGATCAGAGCGAAGTTCCACGAATTAGACGCATTGATTTTCTAAAAATAGTTAACATTCAATCTTGTTAAGAGTGTACCATGGAGGAGGATGGAAGGATTTACTTACATTATCTTTAACAAGCTTCATCCATTGTTCGAAATTGGCCAAAATCGGGGCCGTGGACTCAGCTGTCGTTAAAGAAGATGGACCATGACTGGCGGTTCTTGACAAAGACCCACGAGCTTCTGTAGTTAAACTATGTCGTTGAGAGCCGAACCCCGAATCTCGACGGGATTTCTTCTCCGCTTCATCATCGTTAAGTTGGACTACGCGTTGTAAGGCTCCAGTTGCCGTATCTCCCATCCTATTAGATCTTCGTCTTGACGTTATTGAAGTTGACGAAGATGACGTTGGCCTTGAGCCAACAGGAGTAATACCAGGACGTAGAGGATCACGAATCATAATGATAGATCTAGACAACTTGTCACAAAACTATCAGAATAATTGTACAGGTGATTTGTGAAAGTGTAATAATACCAAACCTTGTATCGAGAAGCGAAAAAGTATGTGCCAAGAACGAAAGATCGCGTTTGTTTACTTTTTGTTTATCTCATGACTAATATATGACTGATCACTGTTCAAAATGAGGAAAGTGCTTTTTAAACTCACCCCAACCCTTGTTTCTGCCACCTAGACGCAGGCGCGTAAGTTATCCGAAGCTGGCCCGATTCTGGCCGTAATACGCCGCCAGAGCTATCGACCACAGCCACGAGACTCGAATCAAGACTATTTTGATCCGAACGAGCTATAATCAGAAAATCTCAAGTGATTTATATACTTAGCCACACTGGTACCCAGGGACCAAGGTCAGATGTAGAAAGTAACTGTTAAGAGAATATGGTATAAAACCGGATTAGAGAATGTGTAGGCGGTAGGATAAATGTGACATATATCAACAGAGACAAGCAAGACTTCGGTCAACTAAGGTCAACTCGGTAGAGTCGGTACAGGGTACAGGAAAAAAATGGCTGTGGAAAGCTTGGAAGAAGTGTGGGGTCATGGCCGCCTGAACCATATCACACGGTGTACTACTTCAGGTAGAAGAATCCCCACAGACAATACCGTGGAATTGACCTCTCATATTCGTATTGACCACTGGCTGAAAAATATTTATTCAATATAACTTACATCATTGTTAGGTGCATTACTCGTTATTTCTGTCTCTGTCAGATATCATTATAGCATCCTAGTATATATTATATATGTGGTAAGCTGCTGATTAGTTTCTTCTCATTAGTAATAATTTACCTATTAGATTTACTTAAAAGCATTTAGGGTCTTTTACGCTAGCAGAAAGAGTGACTGACTTTTCTACTTAACACATCCCTGTTTCTGTTATTCATCATCCACTGCTTTTAATTCCTGGAATCCCCAATCATCCTTGTTATTCTACTATACACCAATCCCCCGCTCTTCATTAAGATTCATATAATAGCTGATAATTTTCTCATAATTCTTCACTGTCACCTCTCTCTCCTTCTCATTTATATCCGTGACAACAACTATGTCATCTATATCTTCAAGAGCTTCCCCTCCAACGCTACCTTCAACAACAGCGGTTTCACCTCCTCTTCTTAACCCTTTCATTATTACGAGTCAATCCAATAACTTTGAAGAAATTTTGATTGATTTTTTGATTACTTTTACTGGGAAAATTTTTCCTTTATTACCTCTTCCCCTCACCAAACTCACTCAGAAAATAAACACCACTAAAGATATCAATGTATCAATTGATACTCTTGAGTCTGTAGCTCTGTCATTGACTGATTATCTACCATCATCTTTTGTTCTTCATAAAATACATTCAGAAAATTCCCCATATTCTTCTCGGTTCTATTTAGTATTTTATGATGCTTCTGTTTTACGTTTATGGGCTTCGGCTGATAACCACAACAACTTGGATCTCATGTCTCTAAGAGGTAATGATGACCATGACGCAGAAGGTAATGATCCGCGGCCTTATTTTACCGATTACAACCCTAACCGCTATCATCTTGAATTCAGAGATCTTGCTATCTCTACCTCAGCGGATTTAGATTCTGGGATGGTCAAGACAGAAGAAGAGCTAACAACACCTAATAACATTTTTGGAATTTTATTCTCTGTTATATGTAATGAAGATTCATTTTTTTGGAGGATGCGAAAATCACTTGATGATTTAATTTCCATGCCAACTCAGAAACAGATTCTTATTAAAGAACAAATTCTTTTAACTAGTCCTTCAAAACCTTATGTTGAGATCTGTCCTCTACCTAAACGAAGTGACTGTCTTCTTCTTGGTAATCTCGATTGTCTGCACAAAATCCATTTTGAGCCTTTAATCACTGCGGGCACAGATATGTCTATTGGAGATTGTTCTTATCTCGACACTTGTTTTAAGGGTAAAGGATGTAAATATGTCCATTACCGAATTGTTTATCCTGATCATAGAATCACAGCTACCACGGGCATCGCAGAGATCACTACCACTACCACCGACAACATATCCCCGTCGGATTTTAAGTTTCATAGAGAAAATCAATACCAAAATTTCCTAGAGATTCCTGAGAGAACGTATTCCAAAGTCCCAGTAAGTAGTGTCCTGCTATCAGTACTAATCCCAGACTTAACTTCAAATAACCAACTAACTCATTCTTAGATCTCTCCTTTGCCTGCTCAATGGATTTCTTGCGATATTCGTAAACTCGACCTCAAAGTTCTTGGCAATTTCAGCGTTATTATAGCAGATCGTAAGTGAGTCCACACAACTATCTTTTTCCGTGATCTCATGCTTCTTGTCCATCTCGGGCTGGAATAAGCCTACAATTCCACAGCTCTTGCTGTATGGAGGCGAACAAATCTGAAATATTTAAACGAAGGGGTCTTGCTTCAGGGTCTAACCACAGCTCCGTGGGATATACATATGAACGGTCATTCGCAATTACCTTATGGAACCATTACTGATGAGTAAGTTATATATCCTTTTCTTTCGGCGGAAAACAGTCCTTCGCCTGATTTCAAGATGGTGGGCCGGAAGTAGGGGAATCATCCAAAGTGATTCTGAACAAATTTACTAACGGACACTAAGGAAATTCTATCATTCAAAATTAGAGATATCCAATATGAAGGAGTCTTCTTCTTGTGGGTTACCGGAAGGGCTCTTGATGTTGGCCGACAATGCATGCGTAGATGGGGATATACTCACGTTGAAGAAATCATTTGGTGCAAAACCAACCAGTTAGCTCGTACTATCTGTACTGGGAGAACTGGCCACTGGCTCAATCATTCTAAAGAGCATGTTCTTATGGGGTATGTTGAACAGTTCTGGTTGGATAGGCTCGACTTTGAGAACGCCTAGGACCACGCCCGGGGCAGATATGAAACAGCCGTCAAACATAGGCATGGTCTAAGACTGCACCCTAATATCAGCAACTAACAAACGTTTAGGATCAAGGGAAATCCAACCTGGTTGGCCAGAGGGGCAGATGTCGACGTCATTGTCTCTACTACGAGAGATAAGAGTCATAAACCTGATGAGCTTTATGATATTGCCAACCGGTTGACAGGACCCATGTCTCGAAAGCTAGAATTATTCGGTCGTGAACACAATATTAGACCAGGATGGCTAAGTAAGTAAGGAAAAAAATCACTCGAGAAGATGGGAAGGCCACTAGCTCTTGGCAAAGGATTATTTGTGTGTACTAACTCCCAGCCGTCGGTAACCAGTTGAATGGAATTAACCTTTTCGAAGCAGATGTTGCTCAGAGATTTAATCAATGGCAGAAGAAATTCCAATCTATTGGGGTTTAAAATAATAATATTAAAATATATGACAGAGTAAGTGTCTTTCTTGTCTTTCTTATCTTTTAAATTATTCTTATTAACAACTCAAATCTAATTTATTATCATCCTATTCTTTTGATTTAAAATCGGGATTCATTTCATAAATTCTACCAGATTTGCAAGCCGAAATGTCTCTGTCTTAATCGATTACCAGGAATTGTTATATAATATTACTAGTCAAAATATCAAATCTAATAACTGAGAGTTATACATTCGGCTTCTGCGCCGGCTGTCCGCCCCTGCAGCCAAGAGAGATCTAGGCACAGTTAGGATCTCCAGGCAAAGTTCATCTGTCTGATCTTATTCAACATTCTTCCCAGCATTATCAACAACCACTCCCTCGTGTTGAGTGGATGATTAGAAAGTTGATTCCATCTGATCCCCTGGTCCAATTCATTATCATCTATAAAAAGCCGCACAGAGACTGTGAGGCAATCATAAGCCTGTAATTGAGCCGTATTTCATATTTGTAGATTTAGGGCTAGGAAGTCATTTTTAATCCGCCTCCGCCCGATTTGGAGTTTATTCGAATATCCATCTCCATATTCATCCCGTCAACTTTGACAATTTGCGCAATAGTATTTCAATCTGAATAAGCTGTGGGGTTTTAAACGTGAGTAACTGCTTTGAATCAATTCATATTTGGATTGCTTTTATTGTGGTTCAGGGCTGAGTGTATATTTCCAGTCAAAAAGGATGTGTCTCTAATTTTACGCGTGATTTACGCTTTTTCTCTTACGTAGTACCCATCAGTCAGATTAGTGTGATCCGCTGGGTTTAAACAAGTTAAGTAGGAAATACTTGATATCAATTCATTTTTGTAAGTATCGGCCTTTTTTTGTTTCTTGATTGAATTCTACCCCAAGTGCGGGTAGATTATGTTTAAATCGTTGGTTGGTGTAGAGCCTGCAGTCCAACTGAGGATATGAGCTAGGGGTCTGAAGCTTTCTCCCCGACCGCCAGAGGGAGAAGTGGGGACGACGTGTTAAAGGGATGATTAGATGGCTTTTAATTGCCGGAGCGATGTATCATTTTGAGCTTAAGTCTAACATATAACAGAATTTTTTTTACCATGGCCACTAGAGGAGGAAGGGCCAGGATTCGAGCGCCCAAGAAAAGTTTGGCAGATGAGGCAAATTTTGATGTCTCATGGAATGATAAATTGTCGCCGGCAATTCGGGAGATTTACGAAAAAAATGCTTCCAAGCGATCGTTCGAAGAACTTTATAGAACAGCATATTATTTGGTTCTAAGGAAACACGGGAAAAGATTATATGAATCTGTTAAACAGCAGATCAGAGAGCACTTAGAGGGCGAAGTTATTGGAAAATTGGCTTTATATGCTGTCCAAAAACAGTCATATCAACAAGGAGCAACTGATTCAGGATTAAAAGGTGAATCTGGCTTGGCAGGTAATATAAAGAAAATCTCCACTGGCCATAGTGATGATATTGCTTTCGATACTAGTACTATCTCTGTTGAATTTTTGAAGCAGGTTCGTCGTAATTGGGATGACAATTGTCTTTGTATGAAGATGACTAGTGATATTCTCATGTATTTGGATCGAGTTTATGCCCAGGAAGCTAAAGTACCCTTAATGTATGATGCAGGGTTGATCTTATTTAGAGATGCTGTGATATTTAATCAGCACTTGCCTGTGGGAGCCATTATAGATGATATTATAATCCGAGAAGTGATTAATGAACGAAATGGTGAGATTATTGATAGAATGACTATTAAGGCTACAGTAAATATGTTGGAATCACTTCCAGCAAGTCAAAATCGTCTACCTCAAAGGCTTTCATTAGACCTTCCAACCGATCACCTCTTAGCGCCTATTACTACTAATAATACTAGACATTCTGTATATCTTGATGATCCTGTTATGCTTGGTAATGTGTACTCTAGTGAATTCGAGCCTAAGTTTTTAAGGGCATCCCGGCAATACTTTACTACCGCTGCGACTAATCTACTCGAATCCTCCCCGGACGGATCAATTTATATCCATAAAACAAAATTTTGGCTGGATGAGGAGGCCCAGAGATGTAACAGATATCTGTCCATTCAGTCGCTTGATAAGCTTGTCACTCTTATAGAACAAGTTTTGATCACTGATCGTATCACTACCATCATGGCTCTACCAGGTACAGGTTTTGTAGATTGGGTTCAGAATGATAAATACACTGATTTATCACTGTTATTTCAATTAGTAGGTAGAGTTGATAACTTACACAGATGCATATGCGAGTTCATAAGTAAGAGTGTTTTGGATTCTGGAAGAGAAATGAATCAATTGGCTCAACGATCAGCAGAAGAAGCTAAAATTGCCAAACAACAGCAGCGATCAATTCTATCATCTCGATCCAAACGACCAACAGTAGGATCTGAGCTTGAATCTCAACAATTGATCGATGAGAACTTAAACAGAGGGGGAAAGGTAGAAGCCACTGAGGCGAAGCCAGTAGATGGAACAAATTCTATAACTACCACGTCGTTATCATCATCTTCCACGCTTAGCCCCACCGCCATCTCGATACGCTGGGTGGAACAAGTTTTAGGTTTAAAGGACAAATATGATAAATTTCTCAGTAGATCTTTCAATAATAGTAGAGAAATACGGATCTCGGTTGAAGATGCATTTTCTCTTTTCGTTAACGAAAACCCCAAAGTGGCGGAATTTTTATCACTGTTTGTTGACGAACATTTGAAAAAGTCTATTAAAGGTAAATCTGACGAAGAAGTTGAAGAGATATTAGAGAAGGCGATAACTTTGTTCAGATATATCTCTGATAAAGATCTGTTTGAAACTTATTACAAGGCACATCTCGCTAAGAGACTCCTTAATGGTAAATCCATTTCAGATGATGTGGAACGGAATATGATTGGGAAGATTAAGCGAGAAGTCGGTACTGCATTTACGTCGAAGTTGGAGGGTATGTTCAAGGATATGCGAGTCTCCAAAGATATTAATGGTGAGTTTAAGTCATCGGCAGTAGCTGTGGATGGAGGATTAACAGGATCAGTTCCAGAAATTCAAGTAAATGTTCTGACTTCAACGTTTTGGCCAGTGGGAATTGTTAATTCGCAGTCTAAGTGTATTCTCCCTCTTGTTGTGGAAAATGCCAAACAAAGGTTCGAAAAGTTCTATCTTGCTCGCCATAGTGGCAGAGTGCTAGCATGGAATTTAAGCATGGGGACTGCAGATATCAGAGCAAGGTTTAGGAAACGAACTCATGAAATCAATTTATCGACTATGGCTATGGTAGTTTTGATGCTTTTCAATAATATGGAAGACGGTGAATCATTGACTTTTGAAGAAATTCATACATTGACAGCTATTCCTGAACATGAACTAATCCGTCATTTGCAATCAATTGCAGTGGCGCCCAAAACGCGGTTGTTACGAAAAGAACCCATGTCAAGAGATGTCAAGCCAACTGATATGTTTTATTTTAATGATAAGTTTGAATCTCCTATGGCCCGTATAAAAGTATTGGCGGTATCATCTGGAAGCAAATTGGAGAATGACAGTGAAAGAAAAGACACCCTTGATAAAGTAGATCAGTCGCGGAAATTTGAGACTGATGCCGCGATTGTTCGAACAATGAAGTCACGCAAAACTCTTGAGCATGTCCAGTTAATAGCTGATGTTACTCGACAATTGTCTGGCAGGTTCAAACCGGACCCATCTTTAATTAAGCATCGCATAGATGCTCTGTTGGAACGAGAATACCTTGAACGAGATCCAGAACGGCGTAATGTCTACAATTATTTAGCGTAATGTGTAACGTTATTAGATTGTATTTTGAAAGCCCTGAAAAATAAAATGCAAAACAGACAATTTCTGGTATGACCCGGTCAGCCCCCGGTGGAAGATCTGAAACACTGAAATGTTTGGCGTTGCTAATGTTTGTGACATTGCCATGTGTCTCCAGTCCAGCCTGCAGATTTCTGGATGAGTCCGGATGTCCCCTGTTATGACCACTGTTTCTCTGGTCCAACCACCGAAGTCAGGAACAGAGTAGTGACGCCCCATGGGTAGCCCAGTATGGGACAGCCATTGGGCACCGAGTTACCTTTGAACGAAATAATTATTTAGAGTATCAAAGTGGTATTGTAGCTAATGCTATAAACAAACAAGCAAACGAAATAAACAAAACAGAAAAACAAATAAACTCATTAAAATCTGAAATAACCTATCTCAGAGAAAATAAAACCTGAAATAATATCTTTTGAAGCCCCTGGAAGGGATACAGTCTCTGTTTAATATGAATCTTCCTTCCCTCTTTGACCACCGGTAAGAATACATCGTCTGATTCGAGTCAATCTAAAACTTTAAAAGTGAGATGACATTCTTCGACGAGACTGCTTCTGAAATTGCCTTTCTCGTCGGAACTCTTGTAAAAATCTACTACGCTCTTCCCTCCAAGTTTCTTCCTGTCCATTCACTTTATACTCATTCCGCATGAGTCTGTGCCAACTAGGATGAGCAGAAACCCAGTTTTTGCCTTGCTTTAACGGTTCGAAACTACGAGATTTCCATGATGGCGTAGGCCGCTTACTGAAATAGCACCTCTGCTTAAGTCGTTCTTCGGGATTTTTTGAAAATATACGTGAACTGAACGCCATGGTATGCTGTAATAGTGGGGGAGGTGAACCAGAACCAGACGCACCATGAGACTGATTATTATTCGGAGATAAATTTGTAGTGTTTATCGGATAAAGTAAAGAAACCAATTCATCTTCTTCGGGAGATTCAGGAATGAAGTAAAAACCGCTACTGAATAAAGCTGTCTCTCTAGGCTCGATAGATGAAAATCTTCGATTTGCATGACTGAAACTTAATGGCTTAGGACTGGTACCAATAGAAGAGGATCTACGGCGGCCGTTCATAGAAGAAATAGAAGGAACAGATGTCGATATAATGCCAGCATCCGAATTACGACGTTCGGGTCTTCTTCTAGGGATATCTGCCAACATTGGAGATGATGGAGGAGATGGAGTTGCATTCTCTAATTCAGCCGCTATTCCATTATTATCTCTAACAGCAGAAGCTAGAATACGTTCAGATCTTTGATTTTCCAATTTAGCACGCCGCAAAAAATATGCTACTAGTTAGAACAACCTTGGCCGGGAGGTATGATAGCTTCTAGCTTTTACCTTTAGTAGCTGGACCGAAACCCAGACCTACGTTCCGGCCGGTCAAGACAGATTGAGAGCCCGGATACTTGTGGACGTCACTCGTAGCTACTAACCTTGTTCGGCATGATGTCGGATTCGATCACTATGCCTATTCTGTGAAATTATTGTGGCCAATGCAGAAGGAATCCGGGGTAGAGAATGAGGATTTCTAATTAAACGCTCAGCAGCAGAGGCTGGTATTGGCGATAAGGACATATTAGCAGGTGGCATGGTTGTGATCTGAAGATTCAATTCCAAGAGATGGAAATCTATGGTATATATAAGGTATCTAAGGGGTATTTGAATTTTTCCAAAATGGTATTCTTTCGATTCGGTCCAAGGATTCAGATGGAAGACATTGAGATCCGAGCCTGTTCAAAAGCTTATTTATGAGAAACTTTACGAGTCTTGACAAAAGCACAAGAATGTAAGGTGTATATGTATGTATAAGAAAAGCTTATGAGCTTGTTTAATAATGGACAAAAAAGTTTACCAAATCGACAAAAAGATTAAAGATGATTCCCGTTTGACTTGTTCGCTTGATTTCAATTGTTCACTTCAACCTGTTTTAACTCCGACCACCGAAAACCAATAGCTATGTATGTTCGTTGGATATGAAGAATGAGGCGGACACACAAGAAACAATTAAATACAGCGAGATATAAGTTATAATTCAATAAACAAATTGGCAAATAACTGACATTAACTAGCCAATTAACTGTGGCTTTCGTCTTGTTGATTGTATATTAGCTGATATTAATCAAATCAAGCTATAATGGCAACCCCACAAAAATCAATTATACTGTAACAACCTTCACTAACCCAACACAAAAAACTCGACTTATTAATATGATTTACTCGGAGAAAGATATTGTTGATAAAAATTGAATCGAAAATAATAATTATTGTTCCCTTCTAACTTATTTTTGTTATGTTTAGAGATATATAGATAAAGAGAGAAATACAGGAAGATGGAGAGAGATGGAGAGAGATGGAGAAAGGTTATACAGGCGAATATGCAGTGCGTATGTAGAGTATCTACTACTAACAGACAAATAGTAAATTATAGTAATAACCTATATAATAGTGCACCTTATTATTAGCTACATACGATCATTCTTACTGTAGTCAGCTGCTCCCTAGCTATATTAGTTCATTTCTCGATATCCGTTTCTCCTGTTCCTTTAGTTCTTTCCTCATCCCCAACTGCCCTTCCTTTTCGGTACGATAAGGAGAGGGGTTGGTAGACAAACCGTTAGCGGATGCATATCCACACGTGATGGGATCATCAAAATCAGGCATTTATTTAACAAAAATCTCCCAACCCAAAGACTTAGTTTCTTAGCGTGCAGTTATTTGCCGTGTTCGCCGAACTGTCCGTGATACCTCCGACAGTACACAGAGGTGAATGATGGATTTGAATTCTGAGCCATTCTTCCCACCTCTTCTCTGTCTTACTACTGGCTTCGCGTCTGTCTTACTGGTCACGGGATTGCGTTCTGCTTTCGATCCCAGCTCACCACCTTCGAAAGTCCGGGTGGTTATAGCCGACCTTGTATCTACCTGTTCTGCTTCTGATCTCCCATATTTAATCACAACCCGCTTAATCAAATGATGTTCCATAATCGGAGCGCACGCTCGTGCAGATTTAACGATGGTCGTGTGAAAAGCTGTGCTTGGTCCGCACTAGGGTCAGGCTTTTCGACTTACACCAAGTTTCTCAGCATTTACGGGGCTGTTTACAAATTTAATCTCTCAAGTGAAAGAGAGCTACAGTGGGGACTATTATGATCACGATAAAAATGTATATCAGCAAACATCAAATACCTTCGTCGATGATCGCGTGAAATTTTTTTGAATCGTATCCATATGGGCATCGCCATCAGTAGGGATTCAATTTTCTTCAAAAGAAGTTATGAATTTCTCGTAAACTACCAAGTATTAATGCAATAAGTTAGATATCGTAAATAATACTGATAATGATAACTTCAGCTTGCTTTCTGCTCACTCGAATTCATGCCGAACAGCAACTAACCGTATCCGCAACAGTATAATGTACTGTAACCTTAACTTATATTAAGCTTAATGGTATTTCAGCCTTGCGGCTCGAATATCAAGAAATTAATCTTCAAGCAATATGACGTAACTAATATAGATACTTATTTAGATGCATGATCGTTCTGAAAAAACGGGGTTCAATCGTTTATATATCACATAAGTTCTTATCATTTGGATTGTTCTTCTCTTGTAATTATTCTAGGATAGGCAGCAGCTGAATGGCACGCATAACTGAAACGCTAGGGCATCGAGGCAGCATATAGACGCAAAGTGTGCGTTTACGTGTGTTACCGCCTCCACTTGGTAGATAGACAGAAGATTCAACGACTCTGGTCACTCTGAATATATTGTTATTCTTATCTATTATCAGCTAACTAAGGCTGATCGATCGCCGTCGTCCGCCTCCGGAAAGTTCTTGCTCGCGCTACGCCCAAGAGACCAAGATTTCACCTAACTCATACCTCATACCTCATACTTGTAATTTTACTTCAAAACCATTTAATAACGTTAAGATTCAGGTAAAATCAGCAATATCGAACGGCTAGCTTAACTTAAACCCCAATGAATCGCCAGTGATGTTGTTCGTCCTCATATCACTGCAGCGTAACTTTCCACTTAACATTAACGTTAACAGCTAAATGACACTGACATCCGATAGTGGTTCACCAGCGGTCCTTGAAACGGAAATTTAACATCATGAATAGTTCCGCATTCTCTTTCATCTGCTTCTTTCGGCTGGAGCACAGGCCAGAAAATATATTCTATTAAAAGAAAGTTGAATATGCTAAAATCAGATACTAATCAAAAGTCACAACAATATTTCCGGTTTAGGAAATATATTATTAAAAATAGCTAATACTGAAATATACGCATAAAGAAATTTGAATTCTAAATAACTACGACTCAAAAACCCATTTACATCACGCTTAATAGGTAAATACCTAACCCACAAACCGTCCACAACTCGCTGCAAAGAAAGAGAATTGAAATATTCATCTTCACCATCACCAACCAACCAACAACCAATTTTGCTTGTTTGTTTATTCAGAATCAATTAAAAATGGGTCGTGTTAGAACAAAGACAGTCAAGCGTGCTTCTAAGCAGATCATTGAGGGATATTACCCCAAGCTTACTCTCGATTTCGAGACCAACAAACGTCTTGCTGACGAAATTGCATTCATCCCATCTAAGCGTCTTAGAAACAAGATTGCTGGATATACCACTCATTTGATGAAGCGTATTCAAAAGGGAGCTGTTCGAGGTATTTCTTTCAAACTTCAAGAAGAAGAACGTGAAAGAAGAGATCAATATGTTCCTGAGGTTTCTGCTTTAGATGTTTCTCAAACCGAGAATGGTCTTGAAGTTGATACTGATACTGCCAATCTTCTTAAGACTTTGGGATTTGCCAAACTTCCAGTTTCAGTTGTTCATGTTTCTCAACAACAGGCTCCTGAACGACGATTCCGTAAGAGAAATTAAATAAATTGGGAATAAACCAATAAAAGGAATGTCAATACAACAACTTCTTAAACGAACATGTGGTTGTCATTAATTTCAACAAATGTATAGAGATTGCTATTGTATGTCAGAAGGGTGTTTCTTTGTATTGTTTTGTTTTTGTTTTTATTATCTCTTCTCTGATGTAAAAAAATATCGAATATCCGAGTGGAGTATTCGAAAGTTGTAATGAAAGTTGTGTTTTCTCTTTATCTTTTGAACCTATATTCGATCGTCATCGGATTGTTTCGCGTTGCAGACTGGACTCTGTACAGACTTGTTGTCGGGCTTCCTCGTCCAGACCCCTGGTCTCGAAAGGTACCAACAGCTACATAGTGCCCGAGTTCAATAAGATAGAATTCTTGCGGAAACTGGCTGCGGACGGTCTCCTTGGGACATGCCCATACAAACTTCCAGATAACGATCTGAAGTTAGCTCTATAACCGCTGGAAGCAGCTGAAGTGCGAAGTAGCGAATAGCTGGTTCTGACGAGACCTAGTCTACGCCGAGTGTAGTTCTTGCTATGCTCAACAAATTGTTCCATCACTGCCCTGCTGTTTCTCGCAGGATCTCACTACACCCTGGCTATGTATAAATACCAATTTATTTATAGCTATATCATTTTGGCAATATTCGAAATGAAATGGAACAAGTAGTTGTTGAAGGGCCGTGGCGCCATGATGATAAGCTTCGTTTTATCTTTTACATGATATGCTACACTACATAAGCTGACGCTAGATCTTCTTCCCACGCGCTAGCATTCCAAGGTGCCTATTCCCGAGTTAGTTCTAATGCAACTGGCTCTTTATTTCGCTCGAGTTCGTTAGGTCGCTCCAGTTGCTAGGGCTACAACTGACACTACATAGGTGTACCCCACAAAATGCGGATTCTACTGCGGACCGGGAACCCTCCCTCCAAACTCCAAGCCATTGTTTCTGGCATGCATCTCTCATTTAACCTTTTGTGGTATCAGCTATTTGAACGAAACAAGTTGGTACATTGTTATTGACCTATCGAAGCGAATTTTGGGCCTAAAGGACTCCTACCTGAGCTAGTTATTTGTCTTACGTTTTATCTTTAATAACTATTTACATCTATATAACGTACGGTGTAGCGGCCAACTGTAGCTAGCAGATCAAGATATTTCCAAAAACTAATGACTAGTGGAATTGACTCCAAGAATTCAGGGGTAATACTCCATCGAAACATGTCAGTACCTTGTGCAATGCCCTGGACTTAAAAAGGTAGCAAGTCGTTCTCTGGTGGTGTACCCACCTGGATGGCAGCCAAGAAGCGGCTCATGAGGCTGTGATCAAACACGTGCGGCGATCGATCGATCAACAAGGATTACCCTCCTTAAGCGCCGTGGGGGGTGGGGGGAAGAGGGGAGGTCCTCAAAATAACAATAAACTGACCCTCCCGCTACTCAGCGAAATCCAGGACAACGAAACTATTCAAAGCGCGCAAATTCACTATAAACAGGGCCAAAAGTTAGTAAGATATTCACGGGTATTTACAATTACTTTATATAAAATTCGAAGTGAATTTTTGATAAAGTAACTCTATGGACCCAGTAGTAAAGGCTGGGCCCTTGAAATCGGCAAGAACATGACAGTTATTCATCGTAAAGCTGCTTCTAATCCTCTCAAGGCCTCAGAACCTGGAGTCAAGTAAGTTACAAAAATTTGGCTGATGCATTATATAAGCATATATATTACCTAATATAAGGATATATTAACTAGTCTTGTCGTGAAGAACGCGTTCGAGAAGGTGATGAAGGTTGAGTTTAGGAGTAGGAGGGGAGGGGAGAGGTGGGGAGGGGGGGGACGGGAGGGACGGTAGGCCTTGGCTTGTTCAAGATCTTATTGTGCTTGTTGTGCCGAAGCGAGTGGTGGTATTCTCTAGATCCCCGACATGGGTTCTAGGTCCTATTATCATTCTTATTACTAACATCTCTCTAAGATTCCATTGCGATATTTGCTCTTGTGACTGCACTAATTTAGTTCGAATAAGATGTGCTGAATGTCAAGATTATGATTTATGTGTAGAATGTTTTTCTCAGGGGGGAGCCTCGGGTACTCATCAACCATGGCATGATTATATGATTGTGGAACAACATACTTACCCAATATTTGATGAAGATTGGGGTGCAGATGAAGAATTGCTACTACTGGAAGGTGCTGAGGCCCAGGGATTGGGGAATTGGCAAGATATAAGTGATCATATTGGTGGAAGATCAAAAGAAGAAGTGGATGCTCATTATAATAAAACATTTCTTCAGAGTGAAAATTATCCGTTACCAGATATGAATAAAAAATTCAATATCACTCCTGCTGAATTTGCTGAGAAAAAAAGAGAAAGATTAGAACTAAGAAGGAAAAATGCCCCTGCTTTAGCAGTTCCTAAACAAAAACCAACTGCATCAGTACCTGCATGTCATGAAATTCAGGGGTATATGCCAGGTCGATTGGAATTTGAACAAGAAGTCGAGAATGAGGCTGAAATGACTGTTAAAGATATGGTTTTTGATCCCAATGAACCTGAACAGGATGTTAATTTAAAGTTGACTGTTTTGGATATTTATAATTCTAGATTAACTACTAGAGCAGAAAGAAAACGGACTATTTTGACTCATGATTTATTAGATTATCGGAAAAATATGGCTGTTGAAAAGAAAAAATCAAAAGAGGAAAAGGAATTAATGAATAAAATTAAACCATTTGCTAGAATGATGACCAAAAAGGATTTTGATATGTTCAATGATTCAATTCTCTCTGAATTAAGATATCGTAGAAGAATAGCTGAATTACAAGAATATCGACGTAATGGTATTCGAACTTTAGAAGCAGCTGCTAAATATGAAAGGGATAAAATTATTCGATTAAATGCATTAAATCGAGCTGGTATAATTCTCAGTGGACCTGGTAATACTGGTGCTGCTGGTATTAATGGTAACCTGAATTCTGCTAATAGCACTATTATAAGTAATAGTAATATTATTAATGGTACTATTAGTAATTCTAATTCTACTAGGAATACTTCCTCGAGTTTAGCTGCTGCAATTGCTTCATCTAAAAGTGCTAGTGATTCTCCTCTAGCTAGTCGGGGTACTTCTACTCCTCCTCTTATGGGTTACAAATTTTCATCATCAGTTATTTCAAGTGTCATTGAATCCGAACAAAGATCAAGTCCGTTTGGTGGATTATCTGTTGTAACAAGTGAAACTACTAGTTCGACTCCTTCACTTAATGGCAACGCTTCATCTATCAGTGGTATTTCTTCTTCTTTAAATTTGAAAGAATCCGGTTCATCAAAACTTCGTAAATCCATTGTTAATACCACTATCACTCCTTTGGATATTTCCCGTGCTCCTGATGTTGAACTTCTTTCTACTCAAGAACAAATATTATGTTCACAATTGCGTATATTACCTAAACCATATCTAGCTATAAAAGAAACTCTGTTCAGGGAACTTCTTCGGACTGGAGGAGTTCTTAAGCGGAAAACTGCTCGTGAACTTATCAAAATTGACGTTAATAAATCGACACGCATCTATGAATTCTTTCAGAGTCAGCATTGGCTCTCATAATTAAAAAAATTAAATACTGGCCCATACCCCTAACGACTTAATTGACGACTAGCAATTGCTAAAATTTGACTATATATATTATTTATTGTACAGTAGTAAAAAAAATATAAAGAACTCTTTAATTGATAATTCGTAACAGCCATTAGCACTCCTATAGTCTGGGCCAAGACCCCTAGGTGCTATCGAGGGACAGCAATCATCTTCACTGATGCTGTTTAACTGCCGGATAGGTAGCTATTATATTATTATCAGCGTCCACAAATTCAAAATTGTATCTGCTAAGATATAAAGGAATTGCTGCAAGTTGACTACCATATCTAGCAGCATTATCATATAATTCAAATAATGGTACAGCTAGAAGCTTCATATTTGAAGGTACTGCTAAAACCTTATGCTTGGGTAAATGTACTAAAAACATTTTTTTACATTCCTTGGGTCTTGTTATATGAGGAGGGATAAATGGGTACATGAAAGTCTCAAAATTAGGTCTCCACCATTGAGTTAAACAATCACCAATCTCCCATTCAGAATTTATCGGATCTTGAGCATGTTCAGAATCAGGAGCGGGAGCTAGTTTTTCATTCAGCCTTTGTTTAAAGCCAGAAATTTCATCTTGATCGGGTAATATATAATCACCAGGCAATTTGAAAAAAGCATTGGCAATTTGAAGAAGAAGCACATAAGGGTGACCATGTTCGTGACAGACTAAGATAGCTTCACATGTTCGACGCATTCCCTGTGTTTCATATTGTTCTTGCAAACGTTGCAATCTAGCATTAACAGAATTATCTTCTTCAGGTTGGGGATCCTTAACACTGAATGTATAGTTGGAGACGGGATAAAGTCTGACTGTTGGTCCTTGTCTTTCAGAGAATGGAGGAGGTAATGGTGGAATAATAGTTGTTTTTCGGGCTGTTTCTGTGATTGTGGTCATGATGAATGAATAAATATATTGACTGATCGATTGAACTTTAATCCAGGTAATTGAATTCAAGTAGTGAATCTAAGTAGTGAGTTGTAGTAATGAGTCGAACCAATTAGTCCAAGTTCTGGCTTAAGTTGTCGATTCAAACCTTTATTAAAATAGTCGCGCTAGTTATTATGAGTGATTTCAATTCCTATTAGACCAGCTAGATCGTTCAATTTGATCTATATATAATCTTCCTGTCCTCTTGTATAGTACTCCCGTAATCTATAACTCCGATCTAAAGTTTAATGCAAATCCAATTTACAAATTCCCTTTCTTTAAGATCAACAAAATAGGCAACTGGGATGAAGTGTCAAAATGAAGCAACGATTAATCAAACAATCAACAAGTAATAAACAAAATCCAAATATATATCTGGCCCTAGTTGATGATATAGATATATATTCAAATATCAATATATTCCTGCTTCTTGTCCCTCTCTCTATATAATCTGATTGTTGGCATGCCATAATCTACATATTTTTCAGGAGTCCCGTAGGTAAACATACTCCTAGAAATTTAGTGATGATGAACAGCCGTATGAGCCTCGTGTATTAAACGCGGCTCAACTGCCGCACACACGCATACATGCAATCATTATAATTCCTGCATTGACAAAAAGGGCTATAACTAGTTATTTTTGATTATATGAATGAACCCGTGTTAAATTACTATCTTATCAGATTTGATCTTGATCAATTTTTTTTTGTTTCTTCCTTGTCCTGATTCTATTAAGATTATTTTAATACTTTTTTGGATTGAATTGCAGTAGCAGAAATGAAGAAGCCTTTGATCTTCTTATTTCTAGCTGCGGCAACTGTGGCCAATGCTGTGGAGCATGACACTTCATTAGTTAAAGGTCAAAATTTACCAGTCAGTTGTATAAGCAGACACATTGATACTGGAGAGCATATCTTTGACGAGAATAGTAAGTTTTCATCTTGTGAGTAGAAGTGAGAAAATGGGTTCTCACTTGACTCGAGATTAGAGAGAAGAACACCACACTAACATATATAGATAATATCATCTATAAACCATTTCCAACATGTAAAGAAACAAATGCTGAATTGAATTTTCATTTCTTAATTGATGAAGTTTTCAATTGTACTTTCCCTCTAATTGATGAAACATATCATCTCTTCCAGCTCTATCTTCATGAAGATGTACCATTATCATGTCGTATTCCTATATCTGGCAGTGAATACTTACCAATTACATTGGACATCCGTGGAGATACTGAGCAGAGTCATATTGATGTTGATCCCAGTCTGAATGTGGTATTTTTTGCACGACAAAGAGAGTTGACCCCTGACGATCTCACTGATGATGATATCGAGAATGATATTGATGATAAGAACAGTGAATCTGAACAACAACGATTACAAGAAAAACAAAAAGAGAAACAACTCCGTTTGCAGTTATCTCAGTATCCAGTACCAGTTTCTGGGATTGGGTTCAGTTCGGCATACTTGCCTAAAGAAAGGCATATTATAGGCGACTCTATTACTTTACAATTGGATACTAAGTGGTATTCTGGTAAAGCATTACCTTCTTATAGTTCTGATCATTTCACTGCTACCACCACTCTCCTCTATTGTGGGGCAAGCATAATAGCTACAATAATTGTGGCCTCTGGATTATTTTATGCAGTCATTTTTCCTAAACGATTGAAGCGTTATGGGGAAGAATATTCAAAAATCGATTAAAATTATAGAACGGACTATTATAATATTATTTATTAACCAAGAGGCCTCGAACGTTATTCTCCTATGCCTCCGGCGGTTGGGTCGTAGCCCCAGGCCCATAGCTCGCTTGGTCCGAGTTTAAGATCGTTTTGTCAATGCTCATTTTCAGGGGCTCAATCTAATCACACAGAATATAAATATCTTTCAGAATGCATTCAATTATTTTCTATGTGTTTACGTTTCTAACTTTTTGACAAGTCCCTGCAGAACTAAACGAATATTTTGATCAAGTGCAGGATCTAACTTAACATCCAGTGACAAGTATTTGTCTAAAAGATACTCTTTCAAAAGTTGTTTGAGTTCAGGTGTTTTTGTTTCAATACCGAACTTTGTATACTTTGTGATCATCAATTTTACCATATCGGGGAATATTGGATCATCATGACGGACATGTCTTAATGGGAGTGTAATAGCCAAAACTTTTGTTTCAGAAGATGCAAATGTACTATCGATGAAATCAATCACATGCTTACATAAATAAGGTCGGTCAATATCAGGGAAAGAATCAAAAAGATCTAGGATTTTAAAAGAGAAATCCCGTTTCTTTTCATTTGAAATTTTAGGCTCATTCATATAGGCATCATAAATTGCAAGTGCAACGTCACCACGTAAAGCAGGATTAGTCTCAGGGTTACCAAGCATGGATATGTCGGCTTCAGGAAGTGATTTCAGATCTTGATTAATCTCTTCTTGTGGTGTAGGTAATGATATTTGTTCTTCACCCTCACTATTGTTATCCTTATCAACTTCCACAACATTTTGCTGCTGCTCATCATCATCTAAATTCAATCCTAATAATTTTCTACGAGCAAGAATTTTACTAACATAAATAAGTTCCAATTTAGTATATTCAAACCATAATAATTCTGAATCATGATTGAATCTTAAACCTCTCTGTAAAATAGATCTTGCAGCCTTCATTGAAGCATTTTCGTCTGATTCATATTTAGCTGCTAAAATCCATAGCTTAGGTTTTGTAGGATGAAGCTGTAACATAGTAGTGAAAATCTTATTAATAACATGAATAGCTTTCTCTTGTTTTGCGTATTCCATATATTGTAGCCATAAATGTAAATCTCCGGCGAATCTCCTGGTAGCTCTTTCAAATATGAATAAAATTCTTCTTGGACCCGCCCAATCAGATATGGTTATTTTAGCACCACCACTAACACCACCGCCAGTAGAATTTTTACCACCGCTCAATCTTTTTACACGCTTTTTCCTTAATCTTTCCACATTGATTTCATATTCCGCATATCGTAAAAAATCTCTTGGTTTAACTGTTCGAGCACTTATCCGATATTCAAAATCAGTTCGTCTTTTCATTATCATAGATAATTCTTGTTTATTGAAGAGTTCTTTTTTCTTCAAATCTTCCAGTTCAGCTACTGACTGTTCTAGATAATATCGAACCTTATCCGACATGATGATGATAATGATTCACTAGAAATTTAAATATTATACGGTGAAATTATCTGATGAATTATATATATCCGTGAAATTCATAGGGAGAGAAATAGAGTCGATTTGACCATATTCTTCCTACGAAAATATTTTGGTGAAGATTGAAATTTCTGTTATCACCAGTAGGGTAACTTCCCAAAACAAACTAATGATTGTGGCAAGGGTATATTCCGAAAAGAGAGAAGTTCGGATCTAATAATCTTACATCAACCCTAAGCAGTTTTGGGCAGCTTTCCGTCTTCGCTCACTCACCCGCATCCGTAGCCAGTTGAAAAGTGAAATGACCGGTTAAAATGAAATGGATCGATTTTAAAACCAAAAACCTCACAGGAGTATCCACTTTCGAATACGAAGGACCTCGTGCAGCAGTAACCTTAAAGTTATACTAAAGCTGTCGGCTAAGAGCTTTACTACAATACATGTACCATTTCCATCGGGCGGAACGTTGACCCATTGTTAGCCGCTGCTGTAGTGATGGTGCATGCATGTGCGCTAACGTTAAGTTGAAGAAGGGTCTCCGGGGAAGATCTTACCGATCGAAATTTATAGGACATCACGTGAAATTTTTCCCACCGATCGATCGCCTCTAGTGACTGACTCCTATTTGGGCTTTTGAAATTTTTGAAACAAGGTTTGATATCTCAAGAAACTCTTCGAATTAAATATTTCGTTTGAAAGATTGTTTGTGAAAGTCTGACTTCGGTTCGGCGGTTCCTAAACTGGTGCATATATTACTGTTATAGGTAGCATTTGGTGGTATCGATTTTATTACTCTAATATGGTTGAAAAGAATAATATAAATCATTCGGCGGTTTTTCACTCAGAAGGAGGGATAAACCCGTCTATAACTCCATTAGAAGATATAGGAGAAATCTCAGATACAAGACCTCCATCAATAACTGAAATAGAAGAAGCTAATGATGAATTATGGACACGATTATCTGTGAAAATGTCTGTACAAGAGAAACCAGCTACTATGATGGATTCAGAAAATACCTCTCCAAGACGTGCTAGTGAAGCATCTATTGGTCTTAATGAAGGTGATGCTGATACTTCCGGCATGAAAAGACCTCTAGTATTTAAATCAACTTTGCATGAAATCGTATGTTTATTTATTCTCACTTTCGCCCCAGTTCTTTCCTCCCTTAATGGTGGCGCTCTTATGATTGCTTTACCTAAAATAGGAGAAAAATTCCACGTTGCAGGAGGAACTTTAAGTTGGAGCATGTCAGCGTCTTCATTAGCTACTGGGGCTTTCTTATTACTTATGGGTCGATTGGCTGATACCCTAGGTAGAAGAAGATTGGTTTTGCTGAGTTATGGATTTTTCTCATTCATGTCACTTGGCGCAGGGTTTGCTAATCAATATGTTGGTTTCATTATATTAAGAGCATTGCAAGGGTTAGCAGGGGCGGCGGCTGTGACATCTGCAGTAGGAATTCTTGGTTCTGAATATCCTCCGGGGAAAAGAAGAAATTTTGTCATGGCAACATTTTCTGCTGGCGCTCCTATAGGATTTGTAATGGGCATTGTGAGCGGAGGAATTTGCACTGAGATTCTATCCTGGCAGTCTGTACTTTATTTCTTTGCCATTGTCTATGCAATCCTGACCGTTCTAGGTTGGTTTGTATTACCAAAGACTGACCCTCAATTGAATCGTCAGTTTTTAATTTCATCATTAAAAACTATAGATTATGGAGGAGCATTGCTAACTATTTCTGGTTTCACTTTATTTGTATTTGCCCTTTCTCAATGGGATTCTTCTTCCAATGGTTGGAAAACTCCTTATATAATTGCTTGCCTAATAATAGGGGCAGTGATTATTATTTCATTTTGTTTTTATGAAGCTTATATTCCTGCTCATCCACTTATGCCAATACATATTTGGAAAGCTCCTGGATTTGCTCTTTGTATGGCTACTGTAGTCTGTGGGTGGATGAATTTTACAGGTGTAATTTCCTTCTATGCAACTTTATATTTTCAACAAGTTAGAGGGGCTAGTCCTATTCTGACCACTGCTTTCTTTGTACCTATGGCCGTGGGTGGAATTCTTGTGAATATCTTTGCAGGTTTATTTTTACATAAAATTCCTGGTAGAGTTCTTTTACTTATTGCAATGTCTGGTTTTACTGCTTCCGCTTTGCTGTGGTCTTTTGTTGGTATGAATACGCTCTATTGGGCCATTCCATTTCCGGGGTTGGTTCTAGTTGTTGTAGGTGCAGATTTAGCATATAATGTTTGTAATATGCATGCTCTTTCTACAGTTGATAAATCTTTACAATCAACGGCTGCTGGAGTTTTTAATACTTGTCTTCAATTGGGTACTGCTCTAGGTCTTGCTGTAAGTACGTCAGTCGTAGCAGCAGTTGTTCCCGATCAACTAGTTGCTACCCCGGTCGAACTTTTGCGTGGTTATCGGGCAGGCTATTGGTTTGCAATTGGAATTGGAGCTGTAGGATTATTTCTTTCATGTTTTCTGAAAATTGGAACCCAGGGAGGAAATCGAAAAAAGAATATATAGATCTGACTTTGCGGTTCTGCACGAGATCCCATTCTCTCGCTGGATGATTTCCCCCCACGCTATGCTCGGTCCGTGCGCTTCTTGCGGTCTCTGGCACAATTCTTGAAGTAAGCTATGTAATATATATTCTCATCTATATAAACGAAATGTCATGTCATTAAAAAACTCCATCTATCCATCATAGATCCGCTTGCAATCACCATCGGCCAGAGCTAGCCAACTTAGAATCAGTATTGGTATAAGTCCAGCCTCCAAACTGCTGTTGAACACTTTCCGAGAGATAGAAATCCTTTTCAACCACAGAATCAGTAGGAACTTCACTGGTGAATTCTTGGTCAAAATTACTGGTATCAGTAGCGCTTTCAACCGATGGTTTAAATGGAGCAGCATATTTCTTATTCATGAGTCTACGCCAATCTATTTGGGCGAAAAAAGGATGTGATTTAATTTCAGCAGCACCATTAACACCCAGACGCTTTTTAGGGTCACGATTAAGTAAACCAGTCAATAACGAACGGGCCTCTCGATCCATATCATCGGGGAATCGTAATGGGTCCTGTAAGATTTTACGATACATTTCATTAGTATCCTGATCATAAAATGGCGGAAGCCCTGTCAGCATTTCATAAAACAAGACACCCAAAGTCCACCAATCAACAACTTTAGTATATCCTTGTCCCAATAAAAGCTCTGGTGCCAAATACTCTGGTGTACCACAGAAAGTATTTGTCTTTTCTTGACCAGCCATATTAAGTTTACAAAGGCCAAAATCACAAAGAGCAATATGGCCAGTATAATCTAACAGAATATTTTCAGGTTTTAAATCACGATAGATCACGTTATACTCATGTAAACATTCGAGAGCACATAAAAGTTCAGCAGTATAAAATCTAGATCGATTCAAATCAAATCTACCCTCACGTTGTAAATGATGAAACAATTCACCGCCGTTGATAAAAGCTAAGACCAAATAAAGCTTTTCAGGAGATTGGAAACTGAACTTCAATGGAACAATGAAAGGATTATCAATTTGAGCAAGTACCGTTCTTTCTGCTAAAGTATGATTTACTTCAGAACGAGAGATAATATGAGCTTTGCGGATAGTTTTCAGAGCGTAGATACGTCTAGTGTCAATCTTACGCACTTGCATAACCTTTCCGAAAGATCCCTTGCCTACAACCTTCAGTAAATCAAAGTCATCAATAGTTAGATGTTTATTTTTGTTTGGCTTGAAATCAATTCGGATTTGAATTTTACCTGTCCCAGATGACAATTGTACCCAACCATCACATATAATAGATTTAGATAAATCAGCATAGATTTTACAAGTTCCTAAAAATACTTCTTGATAACGTTTCCTACGTGGTGATGAATAATCAGTTTTACCTCCAGCAAAAGATTGATTAGGAGGAGTGAATGGAGAAGATGCTGATCCTGTTACAGACCCTGAATTGTTATCACTGCTGCCTACACCACCGCCGCCACCACCTACACCACCGCTACTACCGCTGACGCTACCATTATTCATTGCAATAGGGATTTTGGCAAAAACTTGTATACTTAGAGATTCAACACGGGAGACATCAAAATTAGATACTTTATCCCAAATGGGAGAATCAACAGTACCTCCTACTGCGTCTAAAATAACTTGAGTTTTATCATATTCTAATACAAGATAGATAGGTGGTGGACGTCGTCGGCCGACAGAACCACCACCAGCTTTATCTCTCTGCAATTGCAATTGAGACGGATTCACCAATTGCTTCCGAGGCGATACAGAATTACCACCTCCAATCCCACCATTATTATTTAACAATGAAGAAGGACCTAAACTACTAGCTGTAGCATTTAAAACATAATTTGGCCATACATGACCCGGTGGTAATGAAACACCGGTTGCTTTTGTGATTGATACACCTAATAAGCCAGGAGTAATTGTAGAAGTAGGGGTCGCAGAATCTGAGACTGTACCGGCATCTGATGCTGATAGCGGAGCTGGCGCGACAACGTTCATAGCATTGTGCATAGTAATCGTTCCAGTTCCATGTCCAGTTCCATTTTGTGAAGGTAAATCTTTCAATGACACTGTTGAAGAAACTGACGATGATAATGCTAATACAGATGGAGAATCGGGGTTTGTAGCTCCCGAAGTGGGGATTGTATCAATAGATGAGGAGCTTGACATACCACTACTGGTGGTTGGAGGTTTTCTTCCAGGTGAATGGTGTCCGGCCGTAACTGACGGTAGACTCAACGGGGTTTTTGATGAGGACACATCACCGGAAGATGACGATGCAGAAGATGATACTAATGGTGATTTGTGCAAAGAACCCGGTGAACCTGAACTAGCATTTTCTGACGTTGTTGAAGATGATCGGGGAGAAAATGCCGATGACAAATGCGTTTCTTTCAATTCTGAATGTTAGACAAAAAACTGAACTGTATGTTCTCGCTTCGCTCTAGGTTTGACCTTGCGTTTAATTAAGGGACTGCAAGATCAAGACTTTGAATGCGAGGGTGATATGGAACAACGTTTTACTTACTTTTGGCAAGGTTCCAAGTGGACATTTTTTATGATGATAATGCTGATGAACGCCAGAAATAAATCAAAAAGAACTAAAACAACCGAGATATCCTGCTGAATTCTTATTTCCAATATCAAAATTCTCCTTAATAATATTGTTGTACAAATTCCTCCGAGTCTCAGTATGTTCAAAATAAAAAAAGGAGAAGATAGAAACAGATAAATTTCTTGGTGCGCGTTCCTGACACTATGCCGCGTTACCTGGGGAAAAAAAGGAACCTTGTGCGTTGTTTCTATGGGTAACCAACCAAAATGGCCCAGGTTAAGCAAGTTATAACAGCAATCTATAGATAATAACTTAATCAGTTTGACAGTCTACAGGCGATTATATAGCAGTTAACTGGAAATTATAGTCGAAAGATAACCTGCAATCTTGTTCTATATATCAGAATGGATCCCAATTTATTATAATGAAGTTTTATATAAATGTCGACTTCCCCTGTTAATCCCTTAACGACTTAACAACGCTTTATACCCTTTATAACCGAATTAAAAAAAATGAGAACAAATGACAAATGACAAATGACAGAAAAAGAAAAAGAACAAATAAAGGAAGATAAAGTAAATAAAGTAGAAGAAGAATATGACGTTAGTTGACGTGGGATGAATGAAGAACAAAGTAAATCTGGAAACAAATATCCGGATCCGGGCGGCGATATTTTTGGCGGGGGGGTTAAAGAAGGGGAACTTGTACTGCCGTACGGGTACAGTAGTATGTGCCGTGCCCGTAATTACCGGAACTGCGGTTCAACTGGTAACTTAACGTTAGCTTACATACATGCACAGTAACAGGTTAACTTTGGGTTAATCAACGTCAAATTAACGGTTAACAGTTAACTAGCGTTAGTACTAATAATTATCAGCCGTTAAATTAACCTTATTTACTACTGGTGGGACATGTAACTACAAGCTATTGCACGTACATGTACTACTACTATCATATAACTGTTATACGTTAGTTATATACTGCACATACGCTAGATTAATCGTGTATCTGCTACAGTACTGTATGCTGAACAGTTAACGAATTCCACCTGCGATATAGACTTTAAGTTACTGCAGAGTGTACGCTAATTCTCGAATGTTAAGCTTAACTACCATAATCCGATGCTATTGTAGTCGCAAACGCAGTACCATTGTAGCCCTGTGACAACGGAAGCTAGTGGCAGTCCGCGTATATCTATGTAACAGGTCTATTGTACTACGTACTATATAGATATCTATTTCTCAAATTCATCGCTACTTCCTTTGAACGCTTCATCAACCTCAAGATAGAAAGTTAGATTACTCAAAATTTCCATCTCTCGGTCTGAAAACCGTTTCTTCTCTTGGGAATCCCAGATTCCACATATACGCCGCGTATGTTACCATCGTCTTCAATACTAGCTTGTCAGGATGTTATAATGTTAACAGTTGACTTCTACAATATAAGGTTAGTTAGATTGCTCCGCCTTACCTTGTTTCTTGTCTGAAAAGTATAAAGACTCTCTTTCTATCCTTCTTCCTGACGAAAATGTTTTTCTTTTGTTTGGGGTTGTTGTTATAATAGAATGGTTTGCTGCGCCAGAAAGCACCAGCAGTATATTTGATATATGTTAAAATGCTAGAGTAGCTGGAGCTAGGGTCTCTCTACAGCTCACCAATCGTCAGTAGATCTAGATGGAGTATGATCAATCGAAAGACTAGAAGTCTCCGGACCACTAGATCTCACAGCACTGGTGATGTGTATATCCCCAGCGACCTCGCTACACAGATACTTGTTAAATGTATTCAAATCTAGTTATCTATACAAAGTGTGAAGGAAAGTTAATAGGTTGTTACTGTAAGAATCAGCAAACTGAAATCATAAAATGCCTCTCTTGCGAAAGGGACATAAGATTCCTGAAGAAATGGAAAAAAATGTAGTTGAGAAAGAGGAGTCTTATATATTCGGCAAAACGCTGAAACCATGGCCGGCTCGATTCACTCCAGGGAATCATCTATGAGTTCGATTTATTAAATTCCGCCATGACTAAACTTCAGTCCTCAGCATGCCTTCTCCGATAAATCTCCGGAAGTCAAATAGACCGGAACGCGCATAGATTTCCCCATATCTAAGTAACAACAACAGAGATCAAAGCTCTCCCGACTAATGTACATTACTGATCTTCTCCGACAAGAGATGATGACCCTAAGACCCTTATCTAATGCAAAGATCGACACATTTTATGCATACTGTTGGCAACAGCCTGTTAACGTTGCTGATAATTACAGCAACTGACTGTGGGGCCGAACCATTGGAATGGACGATCTGGATGTACTTCCTCTGAGTCTCAACTAACACTGGAAGATTAGGAGTGAAATTTCAAGAGTATATATGGCATCGATCGTTGTCATCATCCGTTCCGACCTCCCGTTGGGTTACTGAAACTGCATCGAACAAAGAGCAAAATTGGAGCTAGCGAAAGCACATCTTAGAATAAGTTGGATATGATATCGCCTAAGTCATATAGCTCCTAATATCTGAGATTAGGATAGTAATGGGTTTCAGTAAGCTTACAAAGCAAGCATCTCTGGAATGGGGTTTTACGCGATATTAACCTCGAGGGAACCAAGTTATGAAGTATGAAGTGTGGTCCCATCTGCCGGAAGCACAGAAAGACAATGAAACAATTATCTCTATAGAATGATAAACAAACCCGTGCATGAGTTAGTTAGGTGGAATTCAGTTCGATGCCACACTTAGTACATGTACGCACGTACTATGTACAGCAATGCTGCAGTCAGTAAAGACATAGCATGCCTCGATAACTACGCTATTTGCCGTGGCGCCATCGACAGGGATTAACAAACCAATTTGAAGGAACTTTAACAATGGAAGCGCACGTCGTTTGTATGCGCAACGCATCAGCTGCGGAATGACATAGAGTTCTGGAATTGAAAACTCTGTTAAAGTTAACGTTAGCTGTTAGCGTTAAAGTTAGTTGAGCTTGAAGTGGGTGATTTTAGTGATATAGAACGTTATGGTAATACTTAAAGCATTCCCAAATACGGCGGTTGGCAAACATAATTCGATGCGATCGATCTATACGATTATCAACCAATCTATAATGTGGGGCTATACGGCATACTGTACGCCTTAAGTTAGATGCAATCGAGCAAACCCTCCTCTATCACCATCCAATGACTATGGATCAGAACGAAGAGAGCAACCAGATTTGAGAGCAGTCGCTTCTCTCTAAGGCACAACGACTGAACGGCAGACCCGGCCATTGACTTGTCATTGGTCTAATCCCGGCGAAAAGAGAGATTCTTGGATCACCACTGTAATCTAAACATATGTAGCCAAGAACAATTTAACTAAAGTACAGACTTAACTCTAATGTCAGCTGCAGTTACTGTGCGTCGGGACATAACTTTGTGGTTGTGCGTCGTGATTTGGGCGGCGGTAAGCTACAGTTCGTTACCTTGGCAGCACTCAAGCATTGTATGGTTAAACACGATTTTGTCGCGCTAATAATTCGTGATATTCTAGCGTGACGCGTCATACGGCTGAAATCCCAAACTTAGGGTACTAGAAATTTGACAAGTACAAGTCTCCAGTATCTCGGTGAGAATACGATTAATCGACCGAGATCATTGATATTTATATACATATGAAGAGAGAGATATTTGTTGGACTCGTTATCTCAATTGTCCTATTCTTTCTTTTTTATTCCTTCTCGTATACTGAGCCAATTATATCTCATAAAACGATCATCACTGATATTGCCCATATTTGCAGCAGTCTCAGTGTAAACATTCCTGAACAAGCCGCACTATCATAACAAAAACAAAGCGGTCCCAGTGGAACGTAGATCCATGCCAGAGTTAGATCCACGCCGGAACTTTTATGTCGTAATATTTTTTTCTATTGATTCATTTAGTCAAGAATACCTGGTTTATCTGGTTGATGGTAGCTTCATAGACACATACCGTTCACTGACTAACTACAACTGGAAGAATACAGGGTAGTTGGTTTGGTACGTACACAGTTTGTTGGCCTCCACATTCACCACGATATCATACTCACAGTCAAATCATAAAAAGCATTTCTTTTATAGCAGACTAAGGCAGACACATGTTGCATTAGCATATAAGTTGGGGTTATTATTATTACTGATTATTATTGATATCATTATATATCATCTTTTCTTTCTTTCCTCTTTTCTTTGATTTGAGAAAGAACTCGGAGAGCGCATTGTAGCAACAATCGACAATATTCTGAATGATATAAGATTTTCTTGAGGATCGTCACTGTCTATCGTCTGGTTCTGCTATAATATAAGGGTTCTGCCACCAAACGCCTAAAGAACGCCTTGATCTTATCATCCAACCCATTTAACAAAACTAAAGCTTGGCTTTTTCTCTTCTTCCTGTATATGATTTCAACTTTAGCAGTTCTATTTCCTAGTCAAACCAACTGAGCATAAAGAAGAGATTGTAAAAATCTTCGAACCGTTGGAACAATTCTTCATATCATCACTTGTATCCATATATCACCCTCGTTCTGTGAGTTGCATCCTCACCGCGTTGAATCCATTCATCCATCTCGTTTTGGGCGGGCTGGTCTTATTTTGTTTCTCAATTGAGTTTTGTCCTTCGTAACTCTTAATTGCATGCTCAATCATCTTCTATCTTCAAATTCATTACTTGGTAAGTAATACCATGCTCTCCAATGTCTCCAGTGTCATAGCGCTCGCTACCGCAAATCCAACATTCGTCTGACTAACTAAGAAACAGGTTTCTGCTTATAGGTCGTCTTTGTGTCAAATGACGACAGTAGCAGTAGCAGCGGCTCAAACCGCGTTAGCTTTTGCCACAGGCTCAGGTATTGATTCAAGTTCTGGTTCATATGCTGATGAAGCTATTAAAGCTCATAATAGATTATCTCAATCGTCCAATCAATCAAGTGCATCAAAAAGATCGAAAACACGTATTGGGCCATGGCGATTAGGAAGAACTTTAGGTCGTGGTTCATCAGGCAGAGTTAGATTAGCAAAACATGCGATTACTGGTCAATTGGCAGCGGTAAAAATTGTACCAAAAACACTTCCTGCTGATGATAATTCTGGGCATCATAATAATAATGATCCAATATCAGCAGAGGCGGCAGTAGCTGCTGCAGCGGCAGCGGCAGCACCTGGTGGTGAAAAAGGTAAAGATGCTGGAGGACTTCCTTATGGAATCGAAAGAGAAGTAATTATTATGAAACTTATTGAGCATCCTAATGTAATGGCTCTATATGATGTATGGGAGAATAAAGGTGAATTATATTTGGTATTAGAGTATGTTGAAGGCGGCGAATTATTTGATTATCTCATCAAAAAAGGTCGACTGGATGAACGAGAAGCTATTAATTATTTTCGTCAAATTATTTATGGTGTTGATTATTGTCATAGATTCAATATTTGTCATCGTGATCTGAAACCTGAAAATTTATTATTAGATAAAAATCGTAATATCAAAATAGCAGATTTTGGTATGGCAGCATTAGAAACTTCCGATCGAATGCTTGAGACTTCATGTGGATCCCCTCATTATGCTTCTCCAGAGATTGTGGCTGGTAAAAATTATCATGGTGCTCCATCTGATATTTGGTCTTGTGGAGTTATATTATTTGCTTTATTAACTGGTCATTTACCATTCGATGACGACAATATTCGAAAATTATTACTTAAAGTTCAAACTGGCAGATTTATGATGCCGAATGATATTTCTGCTGAAGCTCAAGATTTAATATGGAAAATGTTAAGGGTTGATCCTAACAAACGTATATCTATGTCTGAAATTTTACGACATCCATTATTGAAGAAATATCCCCCTAAAAGAGGTAATCATCATCCAAGGCATCATCATCCTATCAATCCTAATTTTGCCAACGCTGATAGACCTGTTAAATCGGCGTCTGAAATTGATTCTGAAATCCTGAAAAATTTACAGATTCTTTGGCATGGAGCCCCTAAAGAGGCAGTAATTGAGAAACTAATGGCGCCTGGTCCTAATTCTGAGAAAACTTTCTATTGCCTATTAATGAAATATCGTCACGACCATATTCAAGATAACGTTAGTGGAGATTCTCGTGATACTCGTAATAGTAATTCAAGGTCTAAAACTGAGAGAACAACAGAGAGGAGTTTGGGAGGTCATCATCGTAAAAGAAGTAGTCAAACTTCTCTTAACAAAAGGGCTAGTATTGCTGGAATTAATACCACCACTATTACGACCACAACTGGCCATTCAAGAAATGGTTCTCGAAGCTCGGTTATCACTGCTTCATCAAGTCATCGTCGTAATGTGGCCTTTGTCCGTAAAAAGGGCTCTTCATCTCATCTGCGACCGATTTCAAACTCTGGGACTTCAACACCTCAACAACATCACCAGCGACAGTCTTCTCTATCCCCAGGTGCTGCAGTTGAATCCCTTGCAATACCTAGAGCGCGTAGATCTGCTGCTGCTGGGACGCCAGATGATGATTTCAATTTCATTGATAAGCGTGCTTCTGTAGAGTTGGCTACTATGTGTGAACAGGCATTTTTTTCAACCGTCCCTCAGCAACAACGATCGGAAACTGGAACGGAAAGCAGCAGTATAGTGAGTTCATCTACTCCTCTGCATGTTATGCCAACTGTGGTCCCGCCTCCTTCTCGTTATGCTCGAATGGCTGGCGGCAACGAACGTGTCATGTCTGATCCACTTAGTAGTGCCAGATCGGTCAGATCCGCTGCAACGCCTGAAAAGAGGGCATTTTCTCTAGGAGAGCATGAAACTGGATCAGTTGAACCTGGCTCTAGGCCCTTTTCTGCATATTCAACAGTGTCAGAAGTATCGACAACATCTACAGCAACCCAACCATATTTTTTGCCAATGATTTTTGAAGAGGATCGGTTTGCTGATGCTATTGAAGAAGAAGTTGATTTGAAGATATATAAACGTCCTTCATCCCGCGTAGAAGGCGATGAGGATGAATATGTATTTTTCTCTCGACCTGCCACAGTAGCGATGACTCAGAAAAGAGTTCTGGTTGCGCCCAATAGACCCATTCTATCCCCGAGAGAACCTAATACCAGTGCATCTGCTGCTACTCCTACCATTGCTTCTTCATCACCTACTGCTGTTGTTAATACTAGTGGTACAAATTCGGTTCTTACTACAAAGGAGTCAAGTAGGTTGCAAATTGCGGGATTAGTGAAAACTGAGAGCTTTAAGATCAGGAGTCATACAGGATTTGCTGCTTATCGTACTCCCTCTACCAAACAGCAACAGGTCAATAATAGCGGTAATGGTATGAAGAATGACGACGTTAAAATTAAAACTACTGGCCCAGTACTTCCGATTTCACCACCGGCCTCACCACCGTTACCAAATGTTACTTCTGCGGCAGGAAATAATAATAATAACAAAGCAAATATTCCCACCAAGGCTACAATTTCGTCAATTCCAAATAAACCGGTAGCTTTTATGAAGTCGTCTACTCCTGCCTTGACTCCTGCGACCAAGTTACAACCTACGGCTGCTGCTCCTCCTTCCACTAGAAAACCATTAGCTCCCAGGACAATGAATGACAGAAATATCATGATCACTTCCAATGATGTGAACACTAAAAAGAAGGGTGATTCTTATGGAGAAGCCAATCCTAATAAAACTAGCGCTGCGTCCTCGTTATTCAGGAAATTGACACTGGCACCTCGACGACCACCACCCCCGCCGCCTCCACCTCCTTCAGTGCAAAAGCCTCAATCAGCAACAGGAGTTTCTCCCGTTTCACAGAGACAGTCTAGTGAAATTCCGTCCCTTCGTACGGCATCAGGTAAGTCGTCTAAGTCGAACGAAGTCAAACAGAATTGGTTCATGAAAATGCTTAACCCGCAACCGAGTTCATATAGTAATGGCAGTAATGGTTTTAATAGTCGTGGCTCAGCTGGCTCAGCAACCAAGACTTTATTTTCAACTACTAGTGTAACAACTATGCGTCATATTATTGTTGAAGTATTAGAGGATTGGCAAAAATATGGTATTTCCCATATTAATGAGGATGCCGTGACTTCTACGGTAACGGCAGTGATATCTTCAAGGAACGTTCTTTCGATGCGGTCGTCTAAGTTTCGCATTAACGTCTATCCTATGCCAGGAGGGACGAGAGCGGTTTTTACACAAGAAAAGGGATCTAGCAGTTCATTTTTACGATTTCTTGGAGAATTGGAAAGAGCATTAGGTGAGATGAATGTATTATCTCCTCCAAGGACTGATCCTCGAGTTGCGATTGGAGTAATGTGAAGAAAAGAAAATTAATAATTAATTTTTTTAATTTAAAAGGCGAAAAGAACTAAAATAATAATCTCAACATGGTTAATGATTCAATGAAGAATGAGATTTGCCTTCTCGAGACGTTTTTGTATTTTATTTATCGTTTTCTAATAAAGACGAAATACCCATTTGTATTTATATAATTTTTAATGCTAAAATAATATTTAATGTCATAATATCGATAAAGGTTGCCTTATGTCCCTCGGCAGAGCTCTACCCTCTGCAGAAAGTTAGGACCCTGAGTTATTATTAGTCTCACTAACGGTCCTTGACCCTTAGCTCGCCTAGCCGGCTGGCTTCAATTACATACAGAGCCACCCTTTTGACGGGTTCGTGATATCATCGCCGATAGTACATCGAATGAAGACAAGTAATGCATTCAGCGCAGTAACCGAATTAGACAGTAGTTCGCAGCGGCTTCAAGTAAAGCCAGTTCGACATTGGAAATTTACTACTTTGCAGTTCAGAGAAGAAAATAAGGGAAATTATCCGGAAAAAAGCCTCTATGTACTTGTTTAAATCAACATTTTGAGGCGGCTAGTCTTGTCAAGCGAGCATACCACCACGGGCACAGGTAAAGACTAGGGGTGAGGAACTGTAACACAACGAGGTATCCTGGTCCACCGGTGGCTATGCCTAGCACCCAAGCAACCCAAGGAAGGCAATGGGAGTCGAGATTAGTCGTTAAATAGTTGAGATAAGAAACAATAAAATAATAGAATGAGAGTGCCGGAATGATAGTCTCTTGTCTCTATCTATCCTTGACGACATAACTGAGTTATTATCAGCACAGTTCAATTGATGGGGAGGGGACCCTATGGGCAGATGGGCAGATGGGCCGAAGGGCTCAAATAAGCTGAGTCGGTTAGTAAACCCGGACTTGCATTGCTATTACAAGCCAGACCTCAGGGGAACTATACTTAACTTCTCATCTGATCCGAGAGCTGGGGGTTTGGGCTAGTTTCTCGACCCTGCTGACTAGGCTCTGAACCCTGCACATCGCTATTGTGGAGTAAAGCCGCTATGGTTGGGATCGACAAAAAATCCTTTATAAGATTTATAACGAGGTTGACAAGCGAGATCAAGAATGAACTTATCAGACGTCTTTTAAGGAATAACTAATCAGCAAGAAATAGTATAAGATCATATGAATATTAATAGTCCAAACTAATGAATAGTGATAGTCTAAACCAATAAATATTTATAGTCTAAACCAATGAATATTTTGTTTTGATTGTCTTAACTCGAGAATTAATCTCCTAATAATTACAGGCGGATATCAGAATGCATGTTTAAATCGCGCCAACGAGGGGGGCGAGCGGCATTACCAGGGTTAGGCTCATGACACATGCTCCATACAGATTCCATCTTCACGAATCTATTTCTTTCATTCTCCCTCGTACCTCATCGTCTATACCTCATCGAACTGTTTTCCAGATCAATATCATATAACCGTCTTGACGGATCTGTAGCGGTGAGAATAAGAGTGAAGTGTGAGGAAATTTACCAATAATTTGTTTTAACAGAGACAAAAAAAAGCTGAGACGCAGAGAGTTCGATTTATAATACAAGAAACGAACTCTTTTCATATATTTTCTGAAGATAATAATAATAATAGTAATAGTCGTGGCTATTTAAGTCATCATGCCTACTGCTGCTGATCCACCTCCAAGAGAGCCATCACAAAGATTGGCTGAGAGATCTCGCCAGAGAAAGCAGCAACAACAGAAGGAACAACAGCTACAACAACAGAGAGAAAAACAGCAACAAGCAGCAATAGTAGCTCGTAATGTCAGACAATCACGTCAACCCCCAGGTGACATTTATCCGGGATTGAATGATCTAGGTGATGCCTTAGAGGCCATTCCTATGGATATCATTAAACATTTCACTTTGTTAAAAGAAATTGATGCCAAATGCGTCGGGACTACCCCATTGTTAGGCCAATTAATTGTAGAATTTTTGTCATTACCAGTGCCTTCACCTGCTGCATTGACAGCAGCAATAAGAGCATCTGCTTCATTATCAGAGAATGGTGGACACACTAGTGTAAGTGGTAGTGGAGCTGGTGGTGAAGCTGATGTTGATGGTATGGATGGTGTAGTGGAAACTGGAAGTGGTAACAATGATGACGATAGTGAAGTTTCACCGGCTGAAATCGCTTTGATTGTTAAGAGAGAAGACCTTCTTGAACATATTCGAAAGCTTATTAATGAATTGGTCCCATGTTTGGAGGAGAAAATGCATGTTGCTGGTGTGGCTGCTGATGCAATGGCTCGTCATATAGCTCGAGTCGATTATGATTATGAGTTAATTTGTAAGAACGAAATTCCAGAGGAGATTCAGATTGGACCTGATGACCATCCGGCATTTGTTGCCGAATCAAAATTACCAAATGATCAACAGAAAGGTGCTCAGACTACTAGGAGTGAATCGAGAAGGGAGGCGATGGCAGCTAAAAAGGCGGCGGCAGCAGCAGCAGCCGCCAGTGACCCCCCTACCATATCTCAGTCTAATGCTAGTGGTTCATCAAAGGGACGAAATTCTACACCTATAACTTCTAAAGGTAGCAGTGGGAGTGGTGTGAATAATGCCGGAAATGGAGGAGTAGGGAGCGGAGCAGGAAGTGGGGGAGCATCTAGATCTCGAGGAAGTGGAGGAGGAGGAAGTAAAGGATCTTCATCTTCTACAGCCAATGTTGCGGTTAATTCATCTACTAATTCTATAAATCCATCAAACAAACATATTCATAACAGTCATACTATTGGCGGTGGAAGTGGTGGTTATGCCTCTAGTGGAAGCGCTGTTGCCACAAATTCGCCACATTCTGGAACCAATGGAAGTACTCCTAGTGCCAAGAGACGCAAGGGTAATAACAGTAATGTGAATGCTGCCGCATCACAGACTGGCTCGTCGAATACTGGAAATGACAATGGTAATAATGGAAATAACAGCCACCAAAGTAATAATTTTGGATATGAATCGGGAGGCACGGGAACTGTTTCAGGAGTTGGAGGGATAACGGCGAATTCTAATTCACTGGCAGGAAAGTATCAAATGGATAATGGCAATTCTCGTTATGCTAACTATGGAAATGGTAACTACGATTCATCTAACAATAATAACCATGGTGGAGGAAATAATGGAAATATTAATGCCAGCTACAATTCCAATGATAATAATGTTGCGACTGATGATTATGATGATGAATCTATATCAAGATCTGGAACTCCTGGACCTGGAGCCTTTACTGGTAGCGGCTCATCGTCTACTAATCGACGAGGACGACAGCGAACTAGGACAGTTGCAAGTGAGGCTCCTGCTAAAGACGATGGCGAACCAGTGTATTGTTATTGTCAACAGGTATCTTTTGGTGAAATGGTAGGCTGTGATGGCCCAGATTGTAAGAGAGAATGGTTCCACCTGCCTTGTATAGGACTAACGGCGCCGCCGAAGGGACAATGGTTCTGTGAAGAATGTGCGACGAAATATAAGAAAAAGGGTAGTGAGAAGAGATAAAGAATGCGTCTCTTCAGACTGCTTAGGCATCTCACTTAGTTCGATGGCTGTTCGAAAGTGGACTGCGAATTTTTCGTGAGCACTGAAAGTGAGCAGTAAGAAGTTGAAATTAGTTTGTGCGTTCAGCTATGAATCTTTCTTCTATAGTTTGTAGCTGTGGCCCTTATTTATTAGATATAAAGTATGTGATGATAATATATTCAATATTAACAATGGCTTATATTCGTTAGTGTCTGATTAAATCAACTACTGAAGATTGAAATTATCAATCAGAGAGGTCATTGAAAACTAATCGGAGAAGGTGGTTTCTTAGCTCGACTGTCGCTTGTACAAAATTAGATAGGGAGATAAAATCGTATGCGGGTTGAATAACTAATACTCATTGTTACAGTACTATCCTTAGGCTGTAGTTGCATTTCCAAGTTAACAGTTCCAAATTTATTAGGGGTAACTAACTTCCAAATTAATTTAAAAGCATGATGCAGCCTCATCTGAATAAACAAGATATGACATTATTTGTTGGCTAGGTCTGCCCTGGTTAGTCTCCGGTGCGAGAGTAATTTAAATCAGACAGACCTCTAACTCTAGCCACGTTCAAGTCATCCCTTTCCCCTGGATGATCGCCATACTACTTCGATGAGGCGAATCAAACAAAGTGAATAGCGGAGCCTGGGATCCTTACAGCTGAAGGCAAAATATACAGGTTTTCCTCGGGTGCTGCAATCCGGCCATCCCTGCTCAGTGTCAGTGATTCTCTATGTAACCCGGAATTTTCTGCGAAGACCATAATCGTTAGGCCAGCCACAACGGTGCAGAGCTACGGTAGATCACCTTAAGATTCAGAGAGACAATCATGTCTTGTCTCGGTGAATGTCGAAGCTACGACGCTGGGTCTGAGCCATATCACTTGGGAGTGAATAAAGTCGATCTGGACGGTGTAGCAATCCCCTTGAAGCTAAGGTCTCTTATAAAGAATACACAGGGAAACCTGACCTGGCCCGTCTGAGGCAGGAGTACCCGAAAGCAACCAGGGGAAAGAGTTTGTACTGTAGTAGAAACAAGATCAAGTTGACAAATACCGCATGAACGTTAGCGACAATGTTGTTCGGCATGCCTGCATGTAGACCCACTATTTAACCATATGCGTACATTTTATTCCAAAAGATTTCAGGTTAATCATTGAGAGACAATTTGTTTCCAAAGAACACATATTATAATCAGGATATGATCACCTAGCCTAGAGAGCATCATCTCAGAATCATCTACAATTGACTTATTTCTACCACCGCAAGGGATAACTCTCCCCTGAGCATAGACGATCTGCCCTAAACCACAATTATATCCGGGTTTGAGGTACAAGGTCTGGAGCATATACCGAGTAGAGAAGAGGGAGGAGAGGAAATTTTTGTGTGGATCATAATCAAAGATATGCTTCTAGCCACCAGTTAACGGCATGTCATCCAGTATTAATATGGAGAAGGAAAAAGTCAACAAAGTCAGTAATCGAATCCTGTTACTATACGTTAAAACTCATATGCGGACGTAAATCCCTAACGGTAAGTCAGCGCTAAAACTCCGTCGGCTTAATTATCCACGGTACTGTACAGTAACTGCTACAGTCTAACGTCTGGTTTTCAATTGAGATCTACAAGATTTGCACTAACGAACTGCACAGTTTATATTTAGGGGAAATAAACGAGTGGTTCCTGGTCGCATTATTAGTTTAACTGACTACTACCTATTGAATTAAAGCGGAAACCCGAGAGGAAGCTAATGTCTTGAAAAAAAGATGGAAAGGAAAAGAAAAGTTTAGAAAGAGCATAAGACAACTTTTGATATCGTGTGTGGTTAAGCGAACATTAAATTCGGTATGTGTTGTTGTATTGTACAGTACCTTCACATATGTGTTGCTACCAGGGTCCTTGACTCATTCTTCATGTGACGTAAAACGTATACTATTTTAGTAAGTTTGCTGGTCTGGTTGTAGCCGTACGAGATCCCGTTTCAGTAACTCCGGTTACGGATTTAGTAATTCTTCCAAATCCTAAAACTAGGATCTACCAGATTGTATCTTGTTACAGCCGTATACATTGTACTGCATCCCCTGGTCGAAGTTAAGATCATGTTGAAACCTATTCAAAGGAAAATGATGAAACCCCTCTTAGTCTTAAGTAATGTAGGCATCCGCAGATATCTACTTCTGTTCATTACCCACCTTATATGAGATTTCGGGACGTCTACCTAAGGGACACAACAAGACAGTGAGGAAAGTGAGGAGAAATAAAGACGAGAGAAGAAATCTATAGATAATGATTGATACAACGGAGTTTGAAGGGAAAGCTACGACCGTAGCGAAGGGCGGCTGCGATGCTACAGACCAAGAACTCCAATCTATGGGTTCTATACAGTTCCGGTACCTACCTATATGTATTATAAAAATATAAAATAATCTATACAATATCAAACATTCAATTATTCAATTATTTATACTCACATATATGTACATGAACATGTATATAGAAGTATAGGAAAAAGAAAGCTAGAACCACTTATTTGGCATAAAGTTACAGCCAGTATTGCATTTTGTAATAATATATGCAAGCGCTCGCGCGAGCACGGGCCAGAGAGCGGCTGAATACGTATGTGTCTGAGAGTTTTAGAGGAGGGGGTCTGGGATCCTGGGTCTGTCTAGATCTACTCGACTAAAGTCGATAACTGCACATCATCAGCTAATAAAACATTAACTTGTGGCGGAGTATATTTTGCCGACCCACCCAGATAGACCTTTAAACTTAGTTGTGTTGAATGTTACTTAAGGTTAACAATTAAAATAAGAGCAGTGATACCACTATGCATAGTAGGGCTGGTTAAGCGAAAGAAATTTACATGCTGAACTTTTCAGTAGTTAACCGCTAATTGTTTTCTCAGATGAATTGTCAGTACTACAGTATACCATTATACTCTGTATGTTGAGAAATCAAGTCATGGTAGCACTGCTAAACAGGAGTAGTAGAGTACCTTATTTTTGAGTGTCTATGTATGTACGGTATAATAATAGACTTTGAAGATCAACAAATATAATGGGCTAGCAGTTAACTTACAATATATTACGGATTTAAGAGATTATAACTGGTGTAGTTTAATATAGCGAGCAACTAAATCTAATACAGGGTTTTATACCACACTAAGTGTACTAACGTATTAATACGTAATAAAGCCACACCACATACATATAGCGTTAGTGTGGTTTTTTGTTTTATTTGTTTGTGCTTTTAATAAAGGGGGGTTTGTTTTCAAGGAATACACTTCTCATTCACTTCTAGCTTCTAGTTTTTTAAATCCAAAGGAAGAAATCAACTGTTTATTATCAAATTTATATAAGATTGTTCTATTTTGTAGCTGAAGTGAGAGGAAGCAATATTACTTTATTTATACTACTCGAACAAAACATATAGGCGAACTGATTAGTGAACTGAAGATCCGCAACTAGAAGATTGGAATATTGACGAAACAGTGTGGAAATTACGACTTAGCATATTCTACTGAGTTTAATTTTAATTCATTGATTAGAAATTGATCTATCATTAACTCGTTCTAAAACTAAAATATCTCTATTTAATCTCTGCGTATTCTCACTGATTCCTTATTACAATGCTAGTAAGAGAATATAAATTGGTGGTTGTTGGCGGCGGTGGTGTAGGTAAATCAGCGCTCACGCTTCAACTAATTCAAAGTCAATTCGTGGATGAATATGATCCAACTATTGAAGATTCATATAGAAAGCAATGTTTAATTGATGATGAAGTAGTTATACTTGATGTTTTGGATACTGCTGGTCAAGAGGAATATTCTGCTATGAGAGAACAATATATGAGAACTGGTGAAGGCTTCCTTATTGTATATGCTGTAACTTCAAGATCTTCGTTTGAAGAAGTTTCTAATTTTCATCAACAAATTCTTCGTGTTAAGGATAAAGATGATTATCCTGTTGTAATTGTTGGTAATAAAACTGATTTGGAACATGAAAGACAAGTTAGTTATGAAGAAGGGGCACAATTGGCAAAAAGATTAGGATGTCCTTTTTTGGAAACGTCTGCTAAACAGAGAATTAATGTTGATGATAGTTTTTATTCTTTAGTTTCAGAGATTAGAAGATATAATCGTGGTGATTCTGGTTCGGATCAATCTGAAACTTTAATAAATTCTTCAAGGAGAAATAAATCCGCTTCTAATAATAATCATGATGCTGCTTATTATAGTGGTAACACAGTTGGAGGAAGTTCAGGCGGTCAAGGTGGTAATGGTAGCAGTGGTCAAGTTAATGAAGGCCGATCAAGGCAATATAACAATGGGCCGGATGAGAAAGAATCTAGTAGCGGATGTTGTTGCATTATAAGTTAAAAATACTTTGCATCATATATATCGACGGAGGAGTTATCGCATTTTGTCTTTCTTCTGCCTCTTCGACGACCTCATCGACTGATTGTCATAATTATCCTAATGATTTCTTCAAAAACAAAAAAACGTTATAATACGATTCTTTGGACTCTTTCTAGTTATACTGCATTATTAGCTGCGTTCTCAATAATCTTTTCCCTCCGACTCCTCATTCATATTAGATTGAATACGACGATTACGACCCTCTTTCCAACATGTTTTCCTCCTTGTTTAATTTTTATGTCTTGTTATATTTTTATGTTTACTTTTAATGGTAATATTAATCTTTCTATATTGAATTAATCACAATCCCAACATTAGGACTTCCTCAGCCTCTAATACAAGCTCCTCCCGGCGTAGCCCCATACCTCGAGCTAATCGAAATTTGGACTCGTCATGCTGGACGTCGAGGCTGACGAGGGGATGGCTTCTTGTCCAAGAATAGTCTGTTAGTTACACCGTAAGCATATTGATCTCCAACTCAGAGAGCTCGCATGCTTTCTTCTTCGGTCAAATGTGAGAGTTAGACATGTGAGACCTTTGCTCTCTTGGCCGCTCAGCTCTATCCAAAAATCAGAGACAGAGTCCCATTTAGTTAGCAAAGATTCATTAGGTAATTAACCATTAATAACATTATCTATTTAATTTTCCGTTCAGAATTGGATGTCTTCAATTGATAAAATGATAGACCATGAAATGTAACAAAAGACTACCAAATATGAAATCGCCAAATGCTCGCTCAGGAGATACACTTGGGAACTCTTTAGAATTATCTGGATTTGTTTGAATCCTTAGAGCAGCTGTGAGAACAAATTGACCAACTGTAGAAGCAAAACCACCTAAGAATCCATTAAATGGCTATTATGTTAGTTATATTATAAAGATTCACGCCTCTGGGACACAGACGCAACTACTTACAAAAGTTCCAACTAAAATACAAAATACAAATTGAAGAACCCCTAGAATTACTAGGAAAACCAGAAAGCTATCAATCAGAGTAGTCCGCGTAGTAGCATTCTGTTTATAATTGGAAATGACCTTTGAGAATATTTTAGTCAAATCTGATGATACAGCTGTGCCAACATTGGTAACACTTGCCACACCTGAAGTTTCTTTCTTCTTAATAGTTGGTTTCTTAGCCATTATATCAATGAGGTCTAGAGTAGTAGTATGATTTCACAACGAATGCGTGCGTTGTCCGTTGAAATACAATTGTGAACATGCATGCAAAATAAACCTCGATCACGTGTTAAGCCGCATTCAGGGGAGTAACAGGCACTGAACAATAGATGGGTGGCTGGAAGGATACGTTGGGATAAGTTGGGGTGAATCTGTGTCTACAGCGCTGCTGCCCAACTTGAGAGTGTATCTAGAAGTCATCAAATCCCCTAGCTGAACCAAAGCAGCTGGCACTTGCCTGACATGGGTGATGTGATTCATACTGGGCATATGGTTAGATCTTTGGCACCAAATTCGTCAAGTGTCTTGGAGGCTCTCGGATTTGAGACCTTTAAGGAAGCTTTAGCTGCTTTACGTAGGTAACTCCTTAAATGCCTAATGCCTGTGAGTAGAGCACCATCCGTTGGAGAATCTCGCACAGCCTCGGAGGTATAAATAGTAGCGTGAAGTAAACTAGCAGGCCATTCGGATCATCATAATCGAATTAACGAAATTGGCGGCTAATTGAATTTTATCCTTTAAAAAGGCTCTTCCGAATTTACGTCTAACGAAGTGACGACGATACGAAGATCATGTCGATTGTGAGAACGATGACGACGATGACCATTACTTTCTCTTTATAATCTTTAATCTGATATTTTTTCATTCCTAATTTAGGTGTTATTACTCGGTAGCACATTTTGTGTTTTTGTTGGTGTATTCATAAGTGGATTCTTTGTTTTATTTCATATCAGTAGCTTCTATTTTAGAGTCATGTCAGATCGTCTTTATGCCTCTTCGAAAACAATAGTTACTAATGATTCTTCTTCTTCATCCTCTTCTTTAGCTGAAATTACAAGACCTCCTCCAGTGCGATTGGTTCCTCCATTAAATTTTGCTTTAGCTGAAAGACAATTATATAGAAGTGGTCAACCAGCACCTATAAATTTCCCTTTTTTGCGTGGTTTGAATCTGAAAACTATTGTTTGGTTGGCAGTGGAAGACCCTTCAGATGCATTTTTAGGATTCGCTGATAATCATGAAATTGAATTTCATCATCTTGGATTGGTTACTGAGGGTGGGAATCCATGGGATCAATTAACTGAATCATCTATTGTTACTGCTTTGGATATTATTATGAATATTAAAAGCTATCCATTACTGGTTTGTTGTGGCATGGGTAGACATCGGACCGGTACAGTTATTGGATGTTTAAGGAGATTACAAGGTTGGAATTTGGCTAGTATATCTGATGAATATAGAAGATTTGTCGGTGCCAAAGGTGGAAGGGTACTGATTGAATTACATATTGAAGCTTTTGATACTAGATCTGTACATATTAATTTAGAAGAAGCTCCTGAGTGGTTTCGAAGAACCCGTGTAGCGACGACGACGACGGGAAAAGTGACAACAAAAGAACTGGATAAGAGGGATATAGAGGGAAATCTATGATGAAATTCTGGAAGTGATAATGGATATACCCAGCTCGAAATCAGAATTGTTGACATGTGGAAGAGCCGGGTTTGTTAAACAATTTGGCCACTCTATATTGCCTTTACAAAAATTGGCTGCAACCCTGTTATAGCAAGATATAATATACAAGATCTTTGATATCGGCTTTGAGGGACCCAGAATCAGTTAGTACATGAACGAATAATGCTATATTATTTATTTTCAAAAGTGGAAAGCGAAACTTGGTGACATATGTCAATTCACAACATTCTTAGATTTATTTCGTGCTGCGGTAGATTTCCGCTTGATTTATTATGAAATCTTTCCTAGAAATCATCCATGAAAACACTGTCACAGAGCTTCATTTGCTGGGGCCGGATCAGGTTGGTTAATAGTAGTACTCGAATCTCGAGCGCAGCAAGAGGAAATAGGAATCGCCGGGGGGTATACTTCCGAGCGTAATGAACGAACAATATTTTAAATATGCATGTTTATATATAATGTCATTTTTATTCACGTACCTCCAGTTTGGATATTAAAAGATATAGCTGGCAACTGAACAGCATCAAATGTAACAGTAGCTTCAATACCAAGAGCGGATAAAACTCCTCTAATAACTCCAGCTGGAAACCATAAATAAGGAGTCGCTCTTCTTAATGTTTCTAGATCTCCATAAGCAGTGCCCATTCGTTGACAATATTTGAAACTATTATCTATTAGAACATAAGTGCCACGATGATTTGTTTTCAAATTATCAATTTGCTTCTTATAAAGAATATCCCATAATTCCTTACAGACGAATTTCATTACATCCAATTGATCCTTAAACCATGGTCTTTCTTTAGTGAATATATGTGATAATCCTAGACCAACTCTATATCCATATCCTTCTATACGAAAATAAATATCATCATTATATTCATCTGCAACAATACCACCACTCTTACTTCCACGTTTGGTCACACTACTTTGTCGTGATTGACCACCATTACTATCACTAGTACTAGTAGTAGCATCTTGTCCCGACGAGGTCGTTGTTACTGTTAAGCCACGCTGTTTCGCTCTTAGAGTTTCATTGACGACATTTTGTGCTAAAGGAACAATTTCAATAAGTAGCAAATCCAGAGCTGAGGCTGCAACCAATTTACTTGAGCTCGCAACATATGGACTATCTGATTCCATTGTGTATATAATAAATTACGTGGACTGCCACTTGAATTAGAAAGACTGATTATAGATAACGGTAAAGATGATTAGTAGAAGAGTGTTAGCAAACCAGTAGCTGCTAGTTGTACTAGAATCAAAACTTGCAGGTTATACGTGAAGTGCTAGAAGCTGTACCTCCAGAAAGGTAGGTTCAAAATATGCAAGTTATAGAGGAAAGTTCTCATCCAGTTCAATTAAGTTAATTGTCTGCCCGGACATGGGCCCAGTCCTCTCGTTACGCTGGAGGTTGCAGGTCAAATCTCAAGTTAAGAGTGAGATACATCCTCTGGCCGGGTCTGGTGACTGCAGCATAGCCCAGATCCAGATATCTAAATGCTATGGAAGGATCCACATTATCGCGATATCAAAAATTGTAACTTATGCTGATCTAGTACACCAGACGGGTCAGGGCGGGGCCAGGCAATGTGATCATCATATCAGAGAGAATATTTATATATATCTAAATAAATCATCACCCAATTGAAATAAAACCGGAGCCTAGTTTATTAAATTAATGCGTATAGTGAATTAATTGAACGAGTTTCAAACTTGGCCATTTCATCGACTGCAATTTCCGTGAATCGCTATTTCAATTGTATTCGCCTAATCGGGAAGCGTGAGAGTACAGCTGCAGCTCATAATTTTACTTGAAAACTAGCGAGACTCAGTTACCGGACAGACTCCGATAGGTAACTGGCAATATTTACTGCTGATATTACAGCTGATGGATTTATTTGTCTGTTAATGGCAGTTTGACAATTGTCTTCATGTTATTTTTATTTTTGGACAGTTCTTCATTTTTCTTCTGAAATACTTTTGCAGTCAGTCCTCGAATCGTATTCTCTTCTTAAATGAATCATCAGATCAATACCAGAGCTCCTCTAAAACATCTGGGATCTCCACCTACAGAAATTATAGAATCCTCAATTCCTTATGATGCTCAAGTAGCGGCAATATCTGCTATCTTGGGATCAATATTTGCCAGTACTATCCTATGGACAATACTAACTCCTGGTTCATATCGTCAATTGCCTCTTTATATTGCAGCATTGGCACTTTTTCACTTTCTTGAATTCTATATTACTGCAAGATACAACCCTGATATCGCCTCAATTGATTGTAGGTAACGAATCCCGTTGGGAAGCGGGGACTCGAGCCCATATTGTTTCTCTCGTTGGTCTATCAGTTGCTAACAAAAATAGCTTTTCTATTAAATAATGGTAGATCGTATATAATAGCACATATCGTGGCCGTGGTAGAATCTGTGGTTGAATTTTGGCTATTTCCCAATTTGAAAGGAACTGCTTATATTTGTGTAATAGTTATAGGCTTCACCTTAGCGATAATTGGTCAGTCAGTACGTAGTCTGGCCATGATTCAAGCAGCCTCGAATTTCAACCATGTAGTACAACGTCAAAGATCACCAGAACACGTTTTGGTTACGTCAGGGGTATATAGGATATCTCGACATCCTTCATATTTTGGATTCTTTTATTGGGCTATTGGCCTACAATTGTTTCTAGTCAATCCCATTTCTTTTGTGACATTTGTTGTTGTTCTTTGGAATTTCTTTAATAGTCGGATTATTGATGAAGAGCGACATCTGGTGACTTTTTTCGGCAACCAATATCTCGAATATAAGAAATCCACATCGACCAGAATTCCGTTTATTAGATGATGATGATGTGAAGATATAAAAGAAAACTTTAATTTGATTATAAAAATAAATATTATATGCATTATTATGGCAAGAGGGCGTTTTATCAAAGAGAAAGATTCAATGCAAAACAATATTGAAAGATAGAACGATGAATTCATGAGTAGCTTGGGCTAAGCCCAGGGTTCTTTGTTTCTGTAAGAACTCTTCCGTCAGCTTACTTCTAAGAGATTCTGAACTTTCAACAACTTCGCTGCTCATTTTTCCTCAATCTGACATCCTTCACATTCTATATAGACCATATCACCACCATCAGCTTTCCTCCACAACACATATTTCAGTCATCATCAGAAAGCGTGAGATCTATCACATCAGTCTCCCGGTTTGAAGACACAAACCGAGCTCCCTGCATACCATTCGAGTGTAGAATACCAAGTGTAGCAGCAGCAGCAGCCTCGGCTGGCTGTGCTTTTACCGCTTCGGCTGCCTCTACAGCAGCTACAGCAGCGGCCGTGGCTGCTACCTCAGCAGCAGAAGCAGCACTAGTAGCCTTCAAAGTGGCCCTCATCATAGCTTGGTCAGCCCTTGCCACAGCTTGATCAGCCCTCCTTGCCGCATCAGCAGCAGATCTTATAGCAGCCCTCTCAGCAGCAACACCTGGAATACTTGATATAGAACTATTTGTCGAAGTCAAGTCACTAGGATGTGGTACAGCAGAAGTCGGAACAGAAATCTGCACTGTGGAATCCGAGCCTGCAATGATCTGCTCATCCCTGACCGAAGAGTATCTTTCAGGAGCCGAATATCCTGAATCATTATTCACCAATATTCTTCTATCACTAGTGTTGTTTACGGGAATTGGTGGTGAATAAAATCGCTTTCTAGGGCGCGAATCATCGGGATGTAGTTGTTGCTCAGCCATCCCCGAAGAAGTTGACCGTTTCCCCATCACAGCTAACCCTGGCAATACTGGCGGCACTAGTGCTACAGGTGGTATTGTTGCTATCAGCGGCAATGTGGTTGTCGGAGGAACTGAAGGTGTTGCAGGTGATGCTGACACTGGCGGATTCGCTAAGAGCCATGGTCGATGAATTTGTTCTTGCTGTGAAGCAGAACTTGTATTTGAATTTTGAAATAATTGGGGTAGCTGCAAACGTGACGCTGACGAATTTTTCGATGCCAAACCGTTGGGTACTATATTCAAAGATGTGTTCCTATTATTAGGTGGTCTTTCTGCTTGCACTGATCTTGAATCCCTAGGAAATGAATACATTGTAGGTGTTAAATAGGGTAAAGATTGTGATAACCTTCTTTGCTGTGGATCATATGATGGCACATTGGCAGAGATACCAGAAGAAAGTGAAGATGGTCTTTCTAAAGTTGCCGATGGTCTTCGATTTGGCAGCCCAGGTAGAGTATGGCTATGAGCTTGAATTACAGGCCGCACAGACTCTGTCAATAAACTCTGATTCTGAGGAAGAATAGAAAGATTATCAACATTCACAGTATCCAGTGAAGCAACAGAAGCAGTCGGTTCAAAGGCATCACCATCGGTGCGATCTATATCCTCTTCATTAACAGACGTTTCATTGTTTTCAGTCATAGAAACACCATATAATTGATCATTCTGTCGGTCATTACTGGAGCCACCATTCACTTCCGTTTCTTCCACTTGTCCAGCTTGAGCAGCACGAATACTGTCTTCCTCGGCCACTTCCCCACTCCTGTCAGAAGGTACGTTTCGAGCAAATAAAACAGAGCTCGTGTTCCAAAGAGGAGCCTCCTTACTAAAGTCGAAATCACTATCTGGTGAGCTGGTATTCGAGGTCGACTTGTGGCTGTTCGTACTGGGAGACTGTGGTTGTGGTGGAAGTCCAATATTACTTACTCCCTCGAATCTAACCGCCCTCCTATCATCTTCCATCTCTCCTCCACTACTGTTAACCTCATTATTATTAATGTTGTTACGTAACGTTCGAGGGTCTCCTAAAAATAACAGAGACTGACCCGCTAAGAACTGACCATCAAGTTGCATTAAATCATCATCTTCTTCTTCCTCTTCATTATTATTAGTATTCATTCCTCCATGTGTTCCGTTCGTTATACTATTACCAGCTGACATCGTAGGCTCACCATCCGTCATATCATCATCAGAATCGGTAAGACTAATGACTTCCACTGTTGAGTGGGGAAGATTACTCATTGGTAATGCAGACGGAAAGCCTGAAGAAGTTTCTCTTTTAATCAGAGTACGCCGTATGCGGTCAGCCAGAGCGTCATCATCACTATCAGAATCAGATAAATTTACAGATGTCTGACTCTTTTGCACCCAAGTACCATCTGGCAAAATTTCTACATCTTCGGTCTTTTCATCAGTGGACTCCAGGATATCATAGAAATAACCATCCACTGCTAAGTCTTTAAACTGAATTGGATTAGAGCAGACGGTACAGAGCCACGTTGGGGCTTGCATCTGCAACTGGAAATATGTTTTAGCATCCATACAATCGATATGCTTACACATTATCGAGCGAATGGGTAAGTCGATTCGTCTATATAATACCGGATCCTTGAGACTATGCACTGTTGTAGTAGCTATTATATCATCATCTTGATTTTCTTCAACAACTATAAAAAAGAGTTAGCATCTAAATCAAATAAAAAAATAAGAAATGAGAATACAATCGGCTGAACACTGGGACATTTATTTAACCTCTCAACTTCGGCATGTGAGAATGCGCCATCGCTCAATCAGTTTTCTGCCTACTAACTAACTAACTAACTTACTCATTGTTTTGACAGATTCCTTTGTTATCCACGGCCTAGCTTTCATTTCTTCAAGCAGCTGCGATATTCCTATCGGTCGTGTTAAATAAGCCGCCATAGCAAACTTTTTGGATTTCTTTTCATCATCTTTACCATTTTCTCTTGCCTGGAAACCTATCGTAACATCAATGGTAAATCTCCTTTTACCAACATTATATGCTCGTTTAATATATTCAGTGATATTGGGAGGCATAGCAGATCCTTTCTTACCCTTTATACCACGAGTGATATTAGCAGGTAAACTCTCCTGATTAACAATAATTTCTGTATAAGTGGGAAACGAAATATACTGTTGATCATTGGTAAATTGGTCATATTCTTGACATGCAAAATAGATGTCACTTTCGCCAGAAAGTAATTTGCTAGTATCAGCATCACTAAGAATGAAATTAGTTGACTTATGAGATCGATCTCCATATGGAGGAACAAATATAAATGGATCATGAAGAGCATGTAGAAATTCATAAAAGGGAGATTTTATAAATTGTAGATTAGGAGGAGCATTACTAACAACTGAAAAATTCTGCGCAGCAGCAGCGGCAGCATTCTGACCTAAAGCCCGGGAATATGCAGGGTTATAATTGGATCCAAGTGCTGGAAATGGATTGAAAGATGGAGAAGTTTGTGATGCTGCTCCTCTAAATGCGTGTTGTCCTTTTGATATTGAGTTTACCTGCTGGGTGTAAGTCATTGGAGGAGTACCATAAACAGGTGTCAAAACTCTAGGACTAGCACCAGTATTGACATTATTACCATTATACGTATCTAGTACCGCTTTATGCACTTTTGATATTCTATCACCATCATTTCTTCTTAAACCAATAGCTAAATAATCCATCAGACGACCTTGAAGTTCAACTTTACGACCACTTGAAGATAAACCAAACGTCTTAAGAACGACTTTGAGTTGATTAACAGTCAAGCCTGTTTGGATGTAGCTATTAGCTTCATCGTAAGCATTATTGCTATGATCCACCATGGCTGCTCATGACTTTTTAAAAGTGCTTGTAGAGGTAAATTAGAAATTAGGATGAGTATCGTCCTGTCGTTTTAAGAATAACTTCTCCTTTAGTAATATCGATAGTGACGATTAGTGTCAATGTTGATGGTAATGTATTGGCAGCAATGGTCAGCCACAATATGAATGCCAGATGTGTTGAAAGATGTAGTAAAATGGTTGGCGATAGTAATGAATTATGGCTCAAATTATTGTAGTACCTTCTTCACCTCGTACTCCGCACTTCTAAACCAGTATAATTAAAAATAGAGGACTATCCTCCTTCTGCCTTAATAACCAAGCTCTACTTCACCTCTTAGTAGTATAAAATGATAGTAATAAATTTTGACATAGAAAAGTCTGATGAAGATGTTGTGAGAGGTAGAGCTAAAATATTGGTTGATATGCCTTACCTGCCTATGGAAGTCAACACTAAGAATATTGGTGATAGAAAATAGAGTGATAGACTGCAGTGAAACTAAAGCCGGGTAATAAAAGGCGCGCGCGCGCTAACATTAACGGGGTCTAAAGTTCAAGTTACCACAATTAAATTGAATTAATATCCTACAAGCTTAGTTACCAGCAACTAGAAGCCTGTCCCGTCAGTGTCTCACTGCTTCTTCAGGCTCTTGATGGAATGGTATCTACTTCCGTGTACAAGTAAGGTCCTTACTTGCATTGAATATTAGCATATGCTTAGGCGTGCCAGATCTTAGATAGCTAGGGTCCCTCTACGCGGCTGAGCGCAATGAATGTTTAACCAAACCAGACGATCAATCACGTAGAGATCGTCCCCTGTCAGCCCCTGTAATTATATCTAACAGCCTACAGATTATATAGAAGGTACGAAAGAAACAGGCATTAGAGTCTTAGAGTCAGAGACAGATTCAGAAACACCAAGACAGAGCAACGGAGCCATCTCGAAACACCTAGAGACACCGAGCGCATCAATGAGACTGGCGGTATGGGCCCCCACCACCGGAGACCTATGAATCGTAAAGTAAGCATACATTAGCTCGTTCAACGTCCCACTCTAATTAATAGTTATCTTAAGCGTAGCCAAAAAAATCCTGAGCAACGGACCCCCTCTTTCTACAGATTATGCTTATGACCTAATCTGTCAATGAGAGATTAGAGTCAGGCATGGGCAGATTGGGTAGGCAGGCGCAGGCAGGCAAGTTGGCAGGCAGCAGAAAGGCAGGATGACAGTCAACAGGCAGCATGCGTGCATGTTGCTTGTATTTTACGGGTTGGGTAAACCGTATACAGTAGTAGTGCGTACTGCACAGCAGTACCTGTCATATCCAAGTCATGCATGAACGTACCGCATGACTAACCAACTACAAGTTTAACTGCTGCAACCTGCCCATTATATATAACCATATATAACCACAGTGACTGTTCTGGGTCATTTTGTGGACTTTTCAAGTCTTGGATCTCTATTCACCCCAGAAAGTAATGTTAACCAATTTCGTCGAGAAGCATAATTCTTCTCTCTCGGGTTCTGTAGGATCGTTGCAGTATGCAGAAAGATGTGCGTATGGTAAATGCAGGCCAGTTGGCTATCACTCTTTGGCTACTGCATTCTCTGGTCACCATCACGACTCTCTACCTCCGCTGGGACATAGCTCAAAACCGTCAGCCAACTCTCGCTTCGCTAGAGATTTGCGCTATAGACAACTGCTTTGCTCGGGCTACTTGAAGACAACCCTCTGGGTTCCGCTAATTTGATATAGTGAGCCGCACGGCTGATTCATTACATTTGACTCAGTCCGAGTCGTGATCAGGACGAACCGGACTCAACCTCGACTGAAATAGATGTTCGGATCCCACGTTCAGAGGTGAACAGTGCCTAGCCTATAGTCGCTTGACTTCGGGTGAAGCGCGCCTAGCGTCTGTGGACTCTGTTATGGAATTCATTTCATCAAAATATCGTAGTATACATATATCTATAAACAATAAATATTACTGTTATTATTGGCTTCTTTAGGCACTCATTTTAGATTAATTATCACCGATTTCTTCATGAACTGCATTCCCACTAGAAACAAGTGTTTGGAGATCTACTATCTGTTCAGGAGCTTCTCTCAATAATTTCCAAGTTTTAATTGAATCAGATTGAGTATCAATCTCAAACAACCGGACCCGCCGGATGTAACCTCCATAACCAGCATATCCACCTTCACCAACTGCTCCTCCATAACAAAGCCACATTTTAGACGATAATGGTTTCTTAGATCCATCATTCTTATCAGCAACATCAAACATACAATAATCATTAACATGATCATGCCCTACAGAAACTACTGTCACACCAATTTTAGACAACAAATCTCTTGTTCCTTCATCACTATTCGGCGCCATTACAGATTCACGAAAGCTTCCTACTATAGGATTAATATCAGTCTTACGATATTCCGGTAATGGAATATGGAAAAATGCCATTGATAAAGGTATATGAGAATAATCTTTTTGTAATTCTTTTAATTTTGTATGTTCATTTTCAATGAATTTAAGCTGTGATTCTCTTATATGATCATAAGTAGAAGCCCCTTTCGATTCAGTTAAAGGAACTTTATTATGAGAATCCAAAAAATAAAATGATAAAGCAGGATGATCGTTTTTGGGAGCTAGTGCTTGTAGAACGTAATTACCAACTCCGTCAACTCCTTCTGGTCCTTTTTCTGATAAAGAATAAGGTAAACTACTAATTAAAGACATCAAATCTTCCTTATCTAATGATCCTTGATCATCATGATTGCCAAAAACCATAGCATACGGGATCTGACGATTTATAAATGGAGCAGCTGCTTTAAGAATCGCAGTCTCAGAATCTGGAGCAGTATCACCAAAGATCTGATCACCAGTTAAAACAACTAAATCTGGCTCTTCCTGATCTAATATTTGAGATACAAAATCCAAAGTTCTTGGATCTGCTAAACAACTACGAGCATTTTCTGCCGGGAAAGGATCTCTGCATTGCCCCTCACCAGTTGATAGATGTAAATCTGCCACTTGTAAAATTTTAAATTTACCATCAGGTCGAACTCTTAAAATTGGTTTTTTATTCTGGTTGTTATTATTATTAGTAGCACCACCCTGTCGAATTGTCAACCTTGGAATAGTTGAACCAGATGATGATAATTTAAGTAACGAACCACTTTTTAATGACCAGCCCGGTCTAGGATCAACACAATCATTCCCAAATAGAACATCTACTGCCGTTACAGACTTTGTTCTATGAAATTTTCCATATTTAACCCAAAATGATTCACCAACACCATCTTTTCGAATCCATCCCAATTCACTTGCTTTCGAAATATCAACAGTATCTAATAACTCATTATCTTCACCATCACTCTGAATCATCTTATCATGATTATCATCATCAATACTTCGGCCTAGAACATCTCTAACAACTGAAATTGGAACTCCATGTACATTGACTCCATTATTATCAATTAATGCTACATCCAAAACTACCTTCTGATCATCCTTTAAAGATTCTTCTTCAATCTTTTTAACATACACATAACCTTTTCGCATCCATGTAGTTTCCAAATATATATTCTTTGGGATTTTGTACCAGCCATTTGATTCAGTACATCCCGTTACTGTTAGACATGATTCAGTCTTTATATCTATAATTACTGCTGAAGCATGATGTAGTGGAAGCCTTGTCTGTACAGATGTGGGAAGAAAATTCAAATAAAAATCAACAAATATTATTAACAGTGATAATACCAAAATACTAACTACCACCTTGAATATCTGTCTCAACCAAAATCTTGGTAATAAAGCCATAATGATGATATATAAAACAAAACAAAGGAAGAAGACCTGTGAAGGGCCGATACGAACTCATTGGAGATCAGATATTTTATAGTGCAAGGATCAAAATCGTTCATTTATTGCCCAGGGGTTCGGTCAAACAACCACCCGTATTATATTTAGCCTCATTTTCTTCCTTCCGGCGACTGAGGCGTAGTCTCGACTCTCTAGCTCTCGCTTTGATCGAGGGTGTTATAAGTACTAGTAAGTTACACGAGAGATTGCAATCCTGAGTGACAGCTAGATACCGTGGAATATGAGTGACAGCTAGATACTCGTAGTGAATCGGTGGCCTATGCCCCAGCCCGGAGGCAGTGCTTCCTCATGCACGTTACTGACGGCCGGCCGGCCGGGCTTTTTTCGCAATCACGTGCAGACATTCGTACGGCTTTATTTGTGTCCAGTCTACCAGCTTATTTCCATTTAACTTCCTCCTCCTCCACGTTATCACAGTTTTTATCTTCTCGATATATACCATTGAATTGTCTATTTCTAGATTATTAAATATTGAATAGCTTCAATTTGGAAGCTTATCGGGCTAACTGATTTAATTAGTTCGAGTTAATTGATCTAAAAACTGTTGTTGGTTGTAATTTTGACATACAATGGATGGTGGTAGCGCTGGTGGTGGTCAGGGATATAACATTGTCACTCTCATGAAGAGGTAAGTACTTGTAGCAGTAGGATGGGGACGAGAACGGTATGGGTTGTTACTAACCAATATATCAGATTGGAGGCTGCTACTTCACGACTGGAAGATCTTACTGTTTTTCATGCCGAAGCTTTGACTAAAGCTGCTACATTGGGCCAGGGGGTTGGTACTAAGGCGTTGACTGATTCGGTAGCAGCAAATGACAATGGTGCTGGTGGGGCCGCTGCAAATATCCCCTCTTCTCCTGGATCTGTTACTAGTTTAAAAGATGGAACTTCTTCAGTTGCTTCGGCTGCTACTTTAGAGCCTCCTGTTGTGAAGGAATTTGATGATCTTATTAAGACTGGTTTGACCCAATTATTGGCTTTGAGTAAAAATTTGGATCCATTGGTTGAAGAACAAGTGACTCCTCTTTTCAAGGCTTTTGAAGCTCAAAGAAATTTGTTGAAAATCACTCTTCGAGCTGCTAAACCCGATATTAATAGTGCTGCTTTTGCAGAATTATTTAAACCTATTCAACTTCATGCAGAGACAATTATCAACATCCGAGAGACTAACCGTGCATCTAAATATATTAATCACTTGGCTACTGTGGCTGAAGGTATTCCTGCTTTGGGTTGGGTTACTGTTGAATCTCCTGTGGAATATATCACAGATTTTAAAGATAGTGCTCAGTTCTATACCAATCGAATTCTAAAGGAATATAAAGACGTTGATAAAAAACATGTCGATTGGGCTCGTACTTTTACAAAAGTTTTGACTGATTTACAATCTTATGTTGGAAGAAACCATCCGAAGGGACTTCAATGGAATCCAAAAGGTGAACCATTGGATTTGGTATTGAAACAAGTTGAAGATATTGGTATAAATTCTAGTCGAAGCTCTTCAACTGATTCTGCCACTGGTGGCGCTCCTCCTCCTCCTCCACCTCCACCCCCACCACCTCTTCCTCCTGCTTCGATTTTCTCTGGGGATGATGAAAATTCTTCAGCCAAGTCAAGTTCTACTGGTGGTGGTCGAAACGCGTTAATTGACGAACTCAACAAGGGAGAGGGCATTACTTCCAGCTTGAGAAAAGTTGATAAAAGTGAAATGACTCATAAAAACCCCGCTCTTCGAGCGGCAGGTGCTGACGCTTCAATTAAAAAATCTCCTCCTCCTCCCAAGAAGCCTGCTAATTTGACTAGTACACCTGTTGCCGCTAGTGCTGTTGCCGCTGCCGGTGCTGCTTCTGCTACAAAGGTTAAACGTCCCCCTCACAAAGAACTCATCGACACAAAATGGATTATTGAAAATTTCGATAATGAACATAATATCATCATTGAAGGAGAAATGAATCAGGGAGTTTTTATTGATAAGTGTAATAATTGTACCATTCAAATTAAGGGAAAGGTTAGTGCTGTTACACTTAATGAATGTACAAAAACTGGTGTTCTAGTCGAAAACCTTGTCTCTGGTGTGGACGTTATTAAATCCACTGGTTTTGGGATCCAAGTAGTTGGCGTCTTGCCCACTTTGACTCTTGATCAAAGTCATGAGGGTCAAGTCTTCCTCAGTAAAGAATCACTAGGCCTTGAAGTTTATACTTCTCAAACCTCAGCTATCAATATTGAAATTCCCAAGTCCGTTGAAGAAGGAGACTATGTGGAGACTCCTTTACCCGAACAATTAGTCCATCGAATTGGACCTGATGGTAATATTGTTAGTGAAGTTGTCGCTCACGAGGGATAATAATATTACTGTAGGGTCTTTTTTATGTATCATCTTCAAATAGATATTGTGTTATCTCTTTCCTGTGCGCCCTGCTCTGCATAATAAACTTGAACAATACGATCCTAACGAAGCTGATGTCCAATCTGCTGAAAGTCAGTCGACGTGAGCTTCCAATGTCTTAAGTGAGCTTAGCGTTAAGACTACGCCTAAGTAGGCGGACGCACACTAGGACAATCGGCTAGATGTTTCAATCGCCATAGTGTTCCTCTTACTCATTAGACTAGAGGAGAAGGAAACTTCCGAGGCACCACACACTCTCGCATTTTCTTTCTATTAAAATATTTACATGGTATATACAAAACAAAACTGGTGGCGAGTATCTTCAGATGTTCTTGCGACGCCTAGCAAAATAGTACATATGAGCTCTTTCATGCATATCTAGAGGAAAAGGAGAAACAAGCTCGGAATGGCCGGGTCTAGCTACGGGATCTCGAAGATATACAGCATGACATGATAGGAATGAAACTTCAATGTGATGAGGAAGAACCGAGAAAGGAGCAAGAAATTGTCTTGGAGTCCAAGGTGTGAAATACCCCTTATCAGGATTAGCTAATCCATACAATTTACCATGACCGAATGGCAAGCGAATAGGCAAAACAGAATTGAAATCCTCTTTAGCTTTATTGACTCGAAGTAAAGGCAGAGGGTCAGGGAGATTTTCAACCCATTTGGGATCATAACGTTCAGTTGATCCGTTTTTGTTATTTATATCACGTAGCCTGCTTGTGCCTTCTTTTCTAATTTGCTCCTGACGTGCCTTTACAATATCCTGGACCAACTTCTTTACATCGGACCGATTAGCTGGAGTTGATGATGATTCCACAGCTGTCTTCGAGGGATAATATTTGGCTATGGTTTCAGAAAGAACCGACTCGTTAGTAGTGGAAGGAGAAGACGATGAAGAGACTATACTGTCTTTCTCAACCAAAGTGGAAGAAGGAGACGATGAAGCTTCTTTATTTTTTTCGGCTGTTGTAGAGCTCTGCTGTTGAGACGTCTCACTAGTTTTCAAATCTGCCGGTGACTGGGAATCCGCTGAATCATTATTCTTACTCGACTTAACACCACTCACATCAACGCCTTTAACTAAACCATAAATCGTCAAGGATTTAGCAAAGATTTCTTTCCCACCATCCTCAGGCAATGTACCGTATTTATTAAAATAAGCCTCATTTCGAAGAATACTTTCCAAAACAGAAACCGGAGTGATACGGTCAATCTGGGAGTTCATGTCTTTACGGACTTGGTCATTCCAAGCAATATTTCTAGTAATTTGTTTCTCCATATATTTGGTATAATAAGCAACATTACGCTTACGATTCTTTTGACGTAATCTCCACATAACTTCAGGTTTGGCATTACATTTCTTCAAATAATGATTGAATTTCCGGATTTGATTATTGACTAATTCTACTGACTCCTTAATAGAAGGTTTTTGTCGACCAAGAGCCTCAAGAACTCGATCAGGTTCAACTGAAAACATATCACCCGGTCGTAATACATATCCAGGTTGTTTGATTTTCACACCATTCACTTTAACATTTCCACGAACAATATATTGTGCAGCTTGACGGATACTTGCTGCAAACATGGCTCGAAATATGGCAGTATCCAATCTTCTTTCTAAGGCTACATAAGTTTGTAAAGCCCAAGGGATTTCTTGTTGTTGTTGGCTGGAGTTATCTGCAGCAGCAAGAGCTGCTTTTGTCGATTGAAGTGGATTGACAGAGTTAAGTTCACTTTTAAATACATTTCTGAATTGAGTCTCGGTCAAATGTTCACCATGATAACTTCTAGTCTCCTGCTTAGCAGAGAAGATCTGCTGATATAAAGTACCCTTACGAACATTCTTACGCCAGGTAACAGCATTGAACAAGTTATATTTGTTATACGACGGACGAATCCGTTTCCGAGTCAGTGAAAACAGAACCTTACTCCTCCTTGTCATAATGATTTCTACGACAAAAACCGCAAGATGATTGGTTTTAACAGGAATCAAAAAAAAAATGTCGGCAGATAAATCGCTTGGATTCTGTTGTCGGTTTGGAAATTGTTCAATTCAATTTTTTATATACTCGATAGATAGAATATTTCAGGGAAATATTCTTTTATACGTTTTTTAAGTGTAACTCCGGCAGCTATCCGGGTGTTCACCCAATTACAGTCTGCACTCTCTATAGTGATATAGGCGGCCAGGCCAAAATTAGTGATATAATCGAAATATTATCAATCCTAATACGGAGTTTAACCCCTACCCGGGATCAGAAATAACTATTGATACTAGCCTTGACGTGATAGGCCTCGTCAAACCACAAAATATAATACATCTGGTTGTAGTTGTTGAGAATAGTGATAAAAAATTGTCAATATGTGATATATCACTGTGTCATAAATAACAAGATCGGCATTTAGTATGGCTAAACTATTCAGTGCGAAATACCAGTAAAACGACCATCACTATAAAGAGTGCAGATGCATATACCTAAATGTCGCAACTGTCTCGTTTTGTAGAATCTGTATCGGTTCACGTGATAATGTCGGACCGGTATATGTACGTATACCTACGTACGGACGTGTATCTCTTGAATTCAAAGTACGTCTATCAACTCCGGTTCTGTTCTCGAAGTTACTTTGTAGTACCTATATTGTTAAGTCACAGACTCGGTCTATGGTCCGGTAGGGTTTTTCCCGAGTTAATTTTTTTGTAATTCAGTTGAGGATGGCCTTATAGCTTACATTTGCCTGGACCTTGTGCACAATGCTTTGCTGACATTAGCAGCCTGCTCAAGTGCCCTCTAAAGCAATGATATGACAAATATACCGCTAGTACTAGCCACATCGGCCAAACAACCATCCCAGGCTCCTTCCACGCGATGGCAATCCGGAGATATGTTCTTCATTTATCATATGCTAGAGAGCCCAGCTTAGGCCAAGCACTGCTTTCTAGATACTTCAAATTTAGGGATTTGACTTGATAGTATAAATAGCTTGATATAGCTGGCTGAGCAAACAAACAATCCTGGGCTATTGCACCCGTCTATCTCAGATCTTGAGAGTATAGAACAAGTATTGAGAAGAATGTTGGAAATCGGGTCGATCATCTGCAAAGAGATGTCACAATATGCGAAGAGTTTTATTGGGAAAAAAATTACTTTTGGAATTGAGGTCACCGAAAATACCACAGAAACAGGGTATAGTCATCCGGGGTCGAATTCCATATAATTTATGGCGGGTTTAGGCATAATGACCAAGATGTAACCATCCCGAGGGTGGCTACATACAACTAGGTCCTAGGTCACCGTCTTAGACAAGGCCCAAGTGAACCTGCATCAAATTGACATGACGCTTTCCGGCATTAGGTTAACTTACTTCTGGCATGCCGCACCAAACCCGGTTCGACAATGTAATACCGTGCGTGCTCATGCTTCAACCCTGCGTCAGGCTGATGTCACGGTTGTAGTTCAGATCGGATTTATTTGCAGTAGACCCAATTAGGCAATCATTAATTAGGAAATTTTAAGATTATCAGGATAGCCTGATTCAGATAACATTAGCAATACTTTCGAATGACAAGCTGTGGTGTTATAGGTTAGTATACTGGGATTTATATGCATGTATGTCATAGTATTAATAGAATATCAAAACGACCATAATAGGAATCTTCACAGAGAGAATCCCATTTAGGAAATAGCTTAAGTTTATCAGAGTAACACACTAAACACCTAAATGAGATAAACTAAATCAAATATTAACTATGTTCGCCAGGAAATGAACAACAATATATCTCGCAAATGATATTTCAACGGCAAAATAATGCTATTGATTTGAAACAAAGCTGTAGTACTATCTGATTCAAGACTTCGGAACTTTTTTGTTTAATTTTATTTTTCTTGTACTTTTTGCTACCATAATCCAGTTGTGCCAGAGTATCTGAGGGACTTGTACGGACAAAGCGCACAAGTTGATCTACTTGTCTGTCACTCCACAAACGATAGCCTTCCCTGAAGCATATTGGTCAGCGTAAAAATGCAATCCAAGTACTGTGCAGTCGTGCAGCAAGTGTCCTGGTCCCACGAACTAAGTACTCGCGATCTCTATGATCTACCATCCAACTTAGGCCACATCGGGCCAGATCTTGAAATAATTTATATAAGCTCTCATTTTGAGAGTGACTTAAGTTAAGTTGATATGGTCAAATTTTCTACGCTAGCTATAAAGAATGATGAGATTGAAGGTAGACAAAGACAAATTGGAAATCAGAAGATTGAATGAGACTATCTGGGCTAGTTTTACACTTGAATTCTCGATTCCTCCCTTGAAATCTATTCATGCCATGATATCATCGATAGGAAATAGATGTACGTTTCTCAATCCACCAAAATCGTCTTATAGCCCTACTAACGATGGAAAGCTATTTACTAGAACTGTTGTTACTAATGCGTTCAGAATGAGATTTCGTCCCTGTGATTAGCTATATATCTAGGCACATTTGTCCATTTCCTTTATAACCCCGCCAATCATTTTTCTTGAATTTGTATACTGCCTATTAGTTCAATCTTTAGTCATCTTTTTCATTTTTTTTATTTTTTCAAGAAATCAATGCCATCATCATGAGATTCTCTTTCGTCATTATCTTCGCACTCGCGTGTCTACGGCTGATCAGAGCCCAGGTCAATCTCGGCACTGCCTCTTCGTTTGCTGTTCTAGGGGCAAGCTCAGTTATAGGCTCGGGTAGCTCGACCCTGTTTGGCAATCTTGGGGTTTACCCCGGCACCACGATCACCGGATTCGGAGAAGATGACAATGGAATTGACTACGGAACACAATATCCTGGTGGTGACGTCGCCGCACAAGCTCAAACGGATGCGACTGCTGCTTACGAGGCTGCTGCTGCTGCTCCCTCTCTTAATGATCTCAGTGGTCAAGATCTCGGACAGTACACGCTGGGTCCGGGGGTATACTTCTATACTTCTTCTGCACAGCTCACAGGGTTACTTACTCTAGATTTCACGGACGATCCGTATGGTCAAATCATTATCCAGATCGGCGGAGACCTCACCGTTAATGCTGGCGGCATTGTTATCGATAATAATGGTATCCCCGACACAGCATGCAGTATCATCTGGCAGGTTGGTGGTTCGGCAACTTTGAGTACAGATGCGACTTTTGAGGGAACTCTTCTGGCCCTGTCTACCATCTATGTGGACTCAGATGTAAGTGTCAATACTGGTTCGTTGATATCACTCACGGATGCCGTGATTATGGACTCCGTCCAAATTGCTGTAGGTTCGTGCGCTGCTCCCACCTCGACCGCCTCTCTTACTTCGACCACCTCGCCTTCTTCGACCACTTCGCCTTCTTCGACCACCTCGCCTTCTTCGACCACCTCGCCTTCTTCGACCACCTCGCCTTCTTCGACCACCTCCGCCGCCTCTTCTACTTCAACCGCCTCGACCACCTCGACCACCTCAACCACCTCAACCACCTCGACCACCTCAACCACCTCAACCGCCTCGCCCACTTCGACCACCAGCACTATCTCAACTGCCTCTCCCACTTCAACCACGTCGGCTAGCCCAACGGCCACCTCAACCACCTCGACTACCCTGGCTACCTCTACCTTGACATCGACCAGTTCCACCTCGGCCACTACACCTACGACCACTACTGCTTCAGTGGGTCCATCTGCTTCGTCTAGTTCCACCTCTAGTCTGCCTTCTACTTCGTCTACCACTTCTTTTTCATCCACTTTTTTACCTAGTTCGACCACTCCTTCTGGCTCGTCTAGTTCGTCTATTCTGCCTGATACTTCATCTATCAGTTCTATTCCGACAAACAGCGTTACTTCGTTTACTGGTTCAACTTCATCCGCTACTTCTATTTCACCTTCCAGCTCGGTTTCTTTGTCTAGTTTATCTACCACATTTACTTTATCAACTAATGCTCCTTCAACTATTACAACAGCAGTTACCACCACATCTTCGTCTTCTATAGCTGGTGCCAGTGCTTCTCTTGATGCAGCTAATTCACAACTCTTATCGGTACTTTCTCTTCTCCAGTCCCCTAATGCAACTAATGTAACACTCCTTACCGATGCCTTCTCTGCTCTTACAACTAGTCTTGACAATGTTGAGACTAGTCTTAGTGTCCTGACAAATGCTACTGCTTTTGTAGGACAGTTGACTGATCTTGTCACTAATATTGCATCTACAATAGATGCATTGGTTGCTCTTTTGGAACAGGTGGAAACCACTAGTACCGTCGCTGCACCACAACGACGTCAAGGAGGATTAGCGGCTCTTATCTTGAATGAAATTACCAGTCTCATTCAGACTACTGAAATCTTGCTTGACCTTAATAATCTCAGCTGCAGTACCGTCAATTCCTTAACGAGTATATTAAACGGAGCTATTGAAGAAGTAAATGAATTTGTTGTGCCTACTTTCGCTTTAGCTGACACAGTTTGCCCTACAACTACTACAAATTCTGGCAGTACCGTTACTGGTGGTACCAGTAGTGGCAGTAGTGGCGGCGTTACGAGTGGTACCAGCATTAATACTAGTGGCGGAAGTAATAACGGAAGTGTCTCTAGTAGTAGTGCGACGTTGTCAACTCGTACTGCAGTTACAGGATCATCTCCAACAACGCCCTTTGTTGGTACTACTCCGTCACCTGCTTCAACTTTGTATACAACAATTGTTGAGACTATAACGGAGAATGGATCTGTCTTTGTAACCACCACAGTTTGTCCATTGACTGAAACTTCTGCAATATCTGCTACTACGCTGTATGAAACGAAGGTTATTACCATCACTGAAAGTGGCAAGGTTTATGTTACTACAACGGTCTGTCCATTGACTGTAACTTCTGCTATACTACCTTCAACTGCTACTACTTTGTATGAAACAAAGCTTGTTACCATTACTGAAAATGGTAGTGTTCATGTTGTTGTTACGTCTAGTCCAATTATTCCTGGAGTTACTTCATCAATTTCGAAGGTATCAGGTGTTGTCAATTCTGGATTAGCAGAAGCAGCAAAATCCTCTGCACCAGCCCTTGAGAGTTCAGTCAGAGTTAGTAATACAGGTCCATCTCTGGTCCCTTCGACAAAACTTAGTTCTACATCTGGCTTAACCCAGGTATCATCATCGGATGCCTCAGGGATGAGAACTGGTTTCGGTATCTTTATTTTAGGATGTCTTTCCTTCTTTCTACTTCTTGTATAAAACAGCCGTCCACCGGGTTTAATTTTCTTCGTTAGTATTGTTAACTGCTATCGTTTTTAATTTAAACATTGTTTATGTGCTTTATATTTTACATAAAAGTTATAAATAACACTTAATGGTACTATCTGAGTTGCTTCATAAATTCATAGATTTATAGCAACAAAGTTAATCTTAAATAAGACTGCCGGTGGCACCTCTGCCAATTAGCTATAGATATCCGCCCCTTAGTGAGGATTGCCGGTGTCGTCATAGTTAAGTCCGGAGGGAGAACACAGCTAAGCCGGCTGATATAATTGGGTATTACTTTGCATTCTGTCTGGCTGTACGAGCTGGGATGTTCCCCCGCGGCAACATGCAGATGAAAGGATAACCGAGGACAACTAGGATCACTCTCCATCAATTAAAAAAGCTGTAACAGTCATAGTTTTAACACCGCTATCGTCATGTTTAACCTATGTTGAAGATGATAGCCGTAACTACATTCACGTTCGACCGATCAATCAGTCGATCGATTAAAACATCGTGTGCCATGCGGCTGATAGCCTGCATAACTTTAGTCGCGTTAAGATAGTAGTAAGGTCCGCGGGTTTTATAACTGTCAAAATGTCAGATCTGCGGGACTTAAACCTAAACTTTTCTATTCTGGGCTTTCATTGGAGCACTAATTCTTGAATGGCGAAGAAAGTTAAGATAATCGCCTTGAGTGGGCCCTCAAGTTCTGGTAAAAGCGTATGTGGCGATGAAAATGAGGGAAGAGAATGAAGACAATATCTAACGGTTTATTTAGACCTTGGCAAGATTACTAAAATCAGTTCTCCCAGCGGCCATTCTAGTATATCAAGATGATTTTTATCGTCCGGATCATGAAATTCCTGTAGACGATCAAGGAGTGGCTAATTGGGATTGCCCCGATGCTTTTGATCTAGAATTAATGGCTGAGGTTATAGATGAAATCCATAAAACTAATCAAACTCCTGCGAGATATATTTCAAAAGAAGAGAAAAATGAATTAGGACCTGCTAGAGTAACTGAAGCGCAAATTGAACTAGCTCGTCAGATTATAGTGAACCAGTTTGATAATGATAATAATGGTAATTTAGAAGATCAATATCAATTTGTTCTGGTTGATGGTATAATGTTATATCATCGCAATAGCCCTGTTGTAGATAAGTTTGATATGCGATTCTTACTTCGGGCTCCATATGAAGAACTTAAGAAACGTCGCGAAGCACGTGCAGGTTATGTGACAATTGAAGGGTTTTGGCAAGATCCGCCTGGTTATTTTGATAATATTGTTTGGCCAAGCTATGTTGAACATCACAAATATTTGTTTTCCCAAGATAATGTTGATGCTCCATCACTATCTGAAGCAGCATTAGCTCTAGATATACACACTCCAAATCAGAAACTTACGAATATGGAAGATATTCTTCATTGGTCAATCAATATCCTGATGGCTCAGTTATGATTACTTGTAATCTATTGCAGAAGCGCTGCAGCTGGAGATATAAATTGATGATTACCTCATTTTGTACTAGCAAATGCATTTATTTACGATTCAATAGATCTTTTAGAAAGTGGAGCCACTGCAGCCACATCCAAAGTCTCCTCACCGTTGCAACTTTTGTGTTCTTCCAGAACTTTTTCCATTTGTTCAGATAAATCATCTTGAAGCAGTTTGAGGAAAAGAAAGTCTATATATTGGCCAGATTTGAAAATGAGGACCAGATGACTAGACTGATCAGCAGTGCTTCCTTCGCGGGTTGAGCTACGCCCCGTCCGTCGTAGGCAAAGTGAAAACGAACCGGAGGTATCGTTTCCAGACAGGTACAGTACTGCCAATAAATTAATCAGACCGGATTATTTCTATTGTTTTGTATTTGCTGAAAAGAAGTACATAATAATCGTTCTAAGTTCGATTTTCAGGTAAACGCCCAAAACCAAGATCTTTAACAGCTTCAGTCATTGTATCCTCAACCGTTTTACACAAGTCATTAACATCTTCTGCAGTCTTTCCCTTGGTTTCAATAGGATCCAAAACATCAATTTCTATAGTCCCAGATTCGAACTTTCTCGTCTTGAAACAGACAAATTTCGAATAATTCGAAACCACAAATGGAACCAAAGGAATCTGAGCTTGAACAGCAAGATGGAAAGCACCTTTCTTGAATGGTAATAAACCTGGTTGTTGGAAATAAGATCGAGTACCTTCAGGGAAAATAAAAACATTCTGGCGGTCTTTATTGATTCTCTCAGCTGCCGACGCAAAGGCACTAATAGCACTATTTCTATTCTTTCTATCAATGAATACAGATCCACTTAATGCCATGAACCATCCTAAAAATGGATAGTACTTCAGACTTTTCTTAGCCGTGACACTACAATATTTTGGGAATGTAGCCCCCAATATAAGTACATCTAATTCAGATTGATGATTTGACATAAGCACGGACGGCCGTGTCTGCAATCTTTCGGGATTCTTAATAACAACCTTGATACCCAAAATAGAACTAGTAAGAGCATAAAATACTCTCGCAGTAGTCCACTGAGCTAAACCCTGTTTACCGATCAAAGTCAAAACAATTGACGCCAGAGCTCCATATATTGCACATGTTATTACCAATAGAACATATACTATCATTCGTGAATAAAACTGTAATTGTTTAGGAACCCCAAAGAATCCTAGTGTTAACAAGGTCAGAATTCCACGAGATCCTGCCTTCAATAAGAAACTACTATCTACCATTATTGTTCTATGAGTTGTTTTGCTTCTAGTTCTGCCTTGTCTTCCAATTTATGTTATATTAAGTCTATGAATAATATCTCTATCTAGTCTATCGCGCGTCATGAGTCAGGTTGAGAAGTTGAAGAAAGTCGTGGAGTTAAAACGTTGGGTGACGACCTCACGCGCGTAAACTTCAAGATAGTCCGTTAATAAGATATATTGATGTTCCTATAATGGCATAAATCCATGGTCTTCACTGAGACGGCTGCAAAGTTCCGCTACTAGCCGTTAGCCGAACCACGGTAACGTTGACGTTCTGTAGCTCGAGAATCCCGAGCGAAGGAGTATAAGGGTCGGGGACAGAGCTCAAGAAGAGACGAGTCCTACATAAATTCTAATATTTAAATTCAATCATAGACATAAAATATACAATTATAAATTTCAATGCTTGGTTTTCTTCTGCTTCTTTTTCTTCGTTCCGCCAATTTCTTGATCATAAATCTCTTCGGCAGTCTCCTTACGTTTACCAACATCCTTAGATGATTTGATACTAACAGTACCTTTACTAGAAAGAGCTACTTTCTTGACAGAATTAGATCCCCATTCCCCATCTTGAGATATGGCAAATTTCTGAAGATCAAGAGCATTAATAAGTTCTCTCTGTTTTTCTTTCAAGTTTATGAGATTTTCGTTTTCCCCATCGGCAATCAAATCGTCCTCTTCATCAACGGCCTTACCATTAACTTTGATGGCTACCGGGTCTGCATCAATACCATCCATCTCGTCTAATTCATGATCTCGAATTTCAGGCAAGGTTTCGTTGATGGATTTGGAAAGAATCTCTCTAAAATAATTGGACACCTTACGTGTAGTCTTCGCGAACATAGCAAGAGTTTGATTTACGGGAAGATTAAGTTCTTTAGCAATAGTCTCAATATCCTTCTTTTGAAGACCAATTCCTAAAAGAATAGCTTGTTGAACACTTGATAATGCCACATCACTATTAAATCGACCACTAAAATACAAATTTGCAATTAATGGTAAAAGGTCAACAATCACATGGTAATCCAATCTGTTATTCGCATAAGATTCTAATCGTTTTAGATCAAATGGAGTGAATTCAGCATCAAGCGATTCTTTGTCAAGAAGACGACGATTACTAGAAATTATAATGTTACCAGTGGCATTCTTGGTTGCCTCAATGATACTAAGAGATTGAGCACAAGAAAACGTTCGGAATTCATATGCTAGTAAAGATAAAAATCTACGGTGGAAATCACCACTAAATTCTGCCAACCACTTATCATCATGCCCATTAAGTACCTTCAACATAATAGAAGTGTGTTCACCAGTCAATTCATTAGCAGTTTGTCTTAAATATACAGGAGCAAAAGATGCTCTTTTCCAAAATTTATTCAATTGAGCAGTTAAACCAAATGAGACGCCCAAGTAATGTAAAAATTCTGGAGGACGTTCAGAAAGTTTAAGAAGCAATGGAGGCATTGTTTTAGGGTCTCTTGTTTTTATAATATCAGTTGCTAAAGAAACATTTTCAAGTTCTTTATCAGTAACTCTAGACGCTTGATGAGTTTCACTAAGAGTGTTTTTCTTTTCTGATATATCAGCAAATTTGCCTTCAAAGTAATCCTTTAGAAGTTCTAATGCTCTTGAACCATATCCCATTCCCATATAGTCAGGATTGGTTGCAATTCGAATCACACGAGCTCCTGAAAGTCCAGCAAACTCTTCATCTTGAAATTGCTGAGATACAACCCAAGGAATAAGATCACCTCCACCACGTTTACCGCTAGCAAGACTAGTTAAAATGCTGTTTCTCGAGATTTGTCCTTCAAGTGCAATCTGTATAACGCAGAGTGGTTCAGGAAGACGAGAGTCATTTTCATTAACAGGAGGCAACAATACAAATAATTGATGAGCAGGGCCGTCACTTAAAAGTTGAAGGTCATTAGGAGAATTTTTATAATGACTTGCTACATAAAGTGCCCAAACTTTATGTAAAAATGCTTCAGATACAGGATGAAATGAGAATAAAGTGTCTCTATTGATATAAAACAAATTGCATTCTGATGGATGAGGGAAACCGCCAGGTAGAGATCTTGAAGATGAGATGGTAGCATCTAAACATAGAACTTTATTTAGCCATTTTTCAACTGGATCACCAGCCGCATATCTAATGGGTTCATCGAGTGAAACCTCACGAAGAGTTCTTATACCAGGTCCACTACCGGTACCACCAGCAGTACCAGATCGAATAGCACTTGATCCAGCTTGTTCTCTTAATTGTTGGATTAATTTCAACGATAATGATCGACCAGTTCCTTCATACCCATTAATAGTGGAAGCCATAAATACTAGATAAGGACCAATAAGCTTCTTAACTAGAGGTAATGGAATAGCAGCAGCTTCATCAATTACCACTAATTCAGCTTGACCTAAAACTTGAGCATCAGATGGTTGAATATACTGAATTGTTTGTCTGTGACTTTTAAAAACATTAACTCTAACGATAGCATTATTGAAAGCGGGGTTAGTAGATTGAATAATGTCGTAATCTAGATGCTCTTCATAATTTAAAGCATCAAATCCTTTAAAAATAAATTCAAATAGAGTTTTTAAATTTTCAGGACTCGGTGAAGTAATAAAAATATTTGAATATCCATGACCAATAGCAGCAGCAATAGCGATTCCTAACGCGGCAGATTTACCTCGACCTCTACCAGCAGTTAAAGTTACAGTACTACGTAAAGTTTTTTCAGCAATTGCATCAATAAATGTTAAAGTTGCTTTTGCTTGATCAACAGTTTTAGCCAAATTTACAAGAGCACCAGCAGGTTGAACGTCTGTTAAAGACTCTTTCAAATTTCTAAGTTCAATAACATGTTTAGGAGTATCTTCGCTTTCATCATAAGGAGGTAAAGGTTTTATATTTCTACCACCAGAAATTGGTAAAACATTAAGTTCATCATCAACAACTAAACAAGTTTCGCATGATCCTAAGGAAAGAATAAACCTTTCATTAAATCTAGCAACAACGTCATTATGAGCTTCGGTACGATATCTAGCATGAATATCCATAGTCATAGTATAAAGCTGTTTTAAAGAAGTCATAGATTTTAACAGAATAATAACCAATCCTCCACCTTCAACAGTTTCAATAGTTCTTGCTAATATATTAGGAGTCATAGCTTCGAAATCTTGTAAAATACACATTCCATAAGTATTACCTAAAATATTCTCTGTTTCTTTATAATAAACATAACGAATATTCTGTAAAGCAATAAAAAGTTCAAAAGGATCTTCAGAATTTGCTTCACGGATTCCTCTTTTTACATCACGTTTAATTTTATTTTCTCTCTTTTTCCTATGACTAGTGAATCCTAGAAGTTTATGTTTATAAGCCCAAAGTACTGATTTATTCATTTTGATATCTACTGAAGACATTAAATAATGCAAATTAGGAAGTTGATTACGAGCTTTATCACCAACAATGACGAAGAAGCTTCGTTTTTTTTCCTGAATTCCATTTCGGATGAGAGTCGGAATACGAGAGTCAATTGCTTTTTTCACCATTTTTACAGCTCAAAAGATCAAGATATAATAAAATTTAACTCTCAAAATTAAGACTTTCCAGGATCTAAACTCTTCAAGATAAATAATATATAACTCAAGATTAATAAATATATTGAATGCTTCTCAAATCAAGATATAAAGATCTTCAAGAAAATATTAAAGTATAAGATCAGGCTCCTGAAATTTATCAGTTTTACTGCGCACAAACTTTTTTTTTTGGATGAAATTTTGTGCGGCTCATGCACGTTTATGCGTTCCACCACAAACCCTAATATACTAACTGCTTATTGTATATTTCTTTTCATTTATAACTGTTAACTTTACTTCTTATTCTATCTTTTATATACCAATTACAATTTATCTTTATTTTATATCACTAATCATAATGCGATCCTTGACTAACACTGACTGCTATTAAATAATAGTCGCGATCCTCGCGGACGAGTATTTGTTACTACTACTGGATATATGCGAGATATCCCAGTTAGCGATCGATCGACGAGATGGTATTGGCACGTGATTACGGAAATATTGGCCGGCGGGCGCCTTGCATTAGCTTGATGTCAGGGGTTATCTCGGAGGAAAAATGTGGGGATCTTAACAAGTAGTTCGATAAGTTAAAGTTTACTTTCCCTGAAAGCAGGAATAGCAGGTGAAGAAGGTGAAATATTCTAGTTGTAACTTGTAATCTAAATTATCTAATAATAATATTCGAATAATGGATGCTATATGGAACAGAATAAAATGAACTCACTTAAGTCATCTAAAGATTATTAACGAATGTAACAAGTAAGATAAACAATATTTTAGTGTTCTTACCCCTTTTTCTTTAACCAGGAGTGCCAGTAGCTTAACCGAGCTTCTGTCTCTCTTGTTGTCTCGCCATCAACCAGTCTTCTCTATCACTCTTAGCTCTCAGTAGTACACTTGCATGGCCGTGGAGGGAACCTAAGTATTCATTTAGATCGGAAAGGTTTTCTAAAGATTCAATTTGGGGACCAATATCCGGGAGTATGGGTGGTCTGTCAGGGAAAATACCGCCACTGGAAATAATAAGCGAAATATCACTATCAAACTCCATAATTCGAAGAACGAGAACAGTAATATCCCGCAATCTTTCCGTAATTTGTCTTCTCAACTTTCTCGTCCGATCAATATCATCGCTACCCTCCTGGTTGCTAACTTCCCGATGATCACCATCAGCCTGATTGTTTTTATCTACATCCCCACCGGCAACACCTCCTTGATCATCATCACTGCCCCAGTCATTATCGTCACCTTGATTGTTAATAACTCCCTGATCATCCACACGAACAAGATTCCAGCCATAAGGACGAAAAGCGCGGTGTACAGCTTCTGAGGACAAATTAATTTCTCGTCTCGAGGGTTGGGGCCGAGCAGCAGTAACAGCATCATCAAAAACAGTACGAGCAATATCAAGAATATTCCCAGTTGTAGCAGCCACATTATCAATTGCTTGAGCACGAGTTTCACAAAAATGAAAAAATGCAGCTGCTGCATCGACTGCAGCTTGAGCATCACTAGAACGTTGAAAAGCTGTATGTCTCTGGTTATCAGCAGTCCATTCAGTACCAACACGTCGATTAGCGGCAGCTAGTGCCTGAGCAGCTTCCACTTCATTGTTACGAGCGATTGCAGCAGCAGCAGTTTCAAGAGCAGCAGCAGCCTTTACAACTGCAGCATTGGCATCTAGAACGGTTTGTCGGCCGGAATGATCCCGAACCGCAGCTATTCTGCGATCATTAGCCGTAATCCTGCAACGAGCAGTAGCGGCAGCAGCTTCAAGGATGTCAGGAAAGTCATTGGCCACCGCCATTATTTTCCAACCACATTCATTGGCTACTTCATGTCTTGTGATCCCTAATGAACTCTCCTCGGAACAAATCTCCCATTTACTATCTCGTAGTCATAGTCTTTTGGAAGAATTCTCAATAGAAAATCATCCTATGACCAAATTTAGTACTGGTGAAAGTGTTGGCAATGGTGCTGAACATGTTGGAGATGATTATTTTCATGATACTGCTCGTTAATCAATGGCAATAGTCGACGCAAGAGTTGCTACCAATGAATATTACCTGGAATAATCTCATCTCTCAAAACTTGAAGGCAACTGTCGATATGTCTTTCGGAAAGAAGACTGAAGAAATGGCTTACCAGCAGGGCAGTAAAATTTGGACATTTATTAACCGGGGGATCCGGAAGAGAGAGAAGAGGATAAATCGCAGTACCAACACTCCGTACAGATCGGAGTTCTTCTTTGTTAAGTTTTTTCAGCAGCTCGAGCCACGAGGAAGCCGGAAATACCAGTCTGACCCCAGGACAGAGCTGCTGGTTGAGGTCGTGTACATAATAGTCATATAGTGGTAAGTCTACGCCACCAGCTAAAGTAATATTAATGCACTGATCAGTCACGGTGTTTTCCCCCAAAACACTCCTGGTAATTACAGATACTAATAATCCCTCTATTCTGGATACCCTTGATCCTTCCATCTGGTGGTTATGATATTGTAAACTAAGGGACAATACGGAATTGACTCTATATACAATCTCTTGCGACACGGCTTTTTGTTGATTAAGTAACCACGTTCTGATTGTGTTGGCTAGCGCTTTTGCTCGCTGACTGTCAGCTACTTCCATCACCATGCTTCCCAAGTATATTTTACAGTTGGATCGGGCTTCTGTTATAAAAGAATTATCAGGCTCCTGCCCTCCTCTTCTTCGCCCCGTAACACTGGTGCTCATAGAGCCTATAATGTCTAATGGAAATGGGCCGAAACCAGGAGCTATTTCCTGCAAACCATTGTAGAATCTTCTTTGAAGCAATTCTGTTATCCAAAGAAAAATTGTCGATTTAGCAATTTCGTGTGGTTTACTTACAATATTGAATAGATATACTTGTCCCTCCAGCTGCCACTTCAACCGGATAGCTTTTCTGTTTTGTTCGAATCTGTCGTTATCTTCTAATAATTCAAAATCTCCTTCAGTTAAATTGTCTAATAGTATATTGCCGGTCTCTAATTGGTAAACTCTCCGATATATTTCTTCCGCAAACTCACTAAACGATTGGCCTGAGTACTTAATTATATTACTTTCTCCAACTTCCTCCTTTATTTCATCAACGGAATATTCCACTCCAACAGGAGGAAGATCATTCTCAATCTTTCTTCTTTTATGACGATCAGGAATATCGTTCTAATAGTTGTTGCAAAATGAGAGAGGGAGATAAAAAGAGGAAGAAGACGATGGCCGTTGTCTTATGAGGATCAAGTAAGTTAACAGGGATATTGTAATGGCACCAATATTAGTCAACGCTCAAGAATATTTTACGATTATCTTATCCGGCCAAGACGGCCAATAATAGTTGATAAAATATGCAATAGGTCAGGTTTGTTCTGATTTTCGATTTTTGGTTTTTATGAATAAATATAGGAGAACGCTTTGTAAAATCTAACGCTTTAATACCAAATGCATCACTTTAACATTTATATATAGGTTAATGCTAGGTTGATTTAACTAGTTAACTTGCGCTGCAATCTTAAGGTAATGCCTCTAACAAAGTTAAGGTTCAATAACTTAAAACTAACTTAACATTGACAAGAAAAAAAATACCTAATTTGGGAGACATCTTCATTTCCAGATGCCCACTCCTGTTTCACATAGACACATACTCATACACTCTGTGGCTCCACGGGGATTAACGACTACTCTCTAAGTCTCACATAATTTTGTTACCTTTCGCACGTCACCCTCTGCGGGTTAGGTTTATGCAGTACGACTGCCACCCTGCATTAGCCTGAATTCAAGTTAGCAAAAAATGAAGGATTAAAGTATTCAACGGGGGATCTCAGTCTAGCTCGATGTATAAGCTAAGTTATAGTTTACTCCAGGAAAACTCCATGAACACTAGAGATAATAGTTCGGCGTCGACTCTTCTATGAAGATATCCCCCAGTTAAATAATCTGCCATGCACATCTATTTCACTATCCGTTTATAAGTGGAGTTTTCGTAATATTCAGCCGTTTCCATAGTAAGTAAATAGTATATTAGGGTTTGTGGTAGATCGCACAAGCTGATGAGTTACTGTATAAGCATCGGCTTTTGAGTAAAATTGGACATCTCAGCTCACAGCCTTTATTGTTAATTTTTGTTATAAGAAAAAGAAATCGATACAATATTTAAAATTTAAAATGGCAGAAAATATAATAACAATATAATTGACATAATTTCCCAGAAACCTTCTAATAATCCAGAATACCTCTGAGGAAACGGACTATAGCAAATGAAGAAGGAACTGTTAAAGAATTCGATTAATTCACAGAGCCGGATTAGGCAATTCGCAACCCTGAGCCGGGTAAACTCCCCTCCGCGCGTTCGCGTGGCCGATTATTAAAGTTCTTCTACTAGCTTGAGAGGCTCCTATAAACTGCTTATTGAGCCGTTTAGAAGTTTGATATGTACTTCAACATTACCAAAATCTCACTCTGAATTCTATATTCATAGATCATCTTTTCCTCACTCTCTACAGTTATTTTAACAAATTGAAACCAATGGCTGACTCTGAAAGTACTCCGCAGCCAGAAGGAGGATTGGTAGTTCCAGATGCTTCATCCTCTTTTCTGAGCGAGATTACTGGAAATCCTGTTGTTGTTATGCTTAATTCTGGTTTGGAATATCACGGTAAGTAGTTTGGAGGAAATTCCCTCCTGTATCCGGCGGCTGAGGGGATCCCAAAACCCATAGTTCACTTCGCTGGATATTAAGTACTTCACTCTTATAGAAAGATGTGTAATTTCTCTTCTACTTCGATCGATGTCCTAACTTCTTCTCTCTAGGTAACTTGCAATCAGTGGATGGATTTATGAACATTGCTTTAGAGGGAACAAAAGAATTCGTCAATAATAAACAAACAAACGAATATGGTGATGTTTTTATTAGAGGAAATAATGGTAAGTTTGTTTGTATGATTGAAATGAAGTGATGGACTATATTAAGCGTGAAAATATAAATCTAACCTTTGTTTAGTCCTCTATATTTCTGCTACATAGACTATAGAATCTCTCGATAAATTATGAATTCTCCTCTTATGACTATTGTTTCTAAAAACTGTTTTTTGTATCTCTCTATAATATATGATTTAATGACAAGGACTGAATCTGAAGGAATAAGTTTTCGTGTATAGCCAGAATCATGCGCTCTCTGGCCGCCTGCCCCGGCTTGCCCCGTGACTGTTCTCTTTCTTCGCTCAATTGATCCTGGTGGCTAGCCCTAGATCATACAGCTCTTTTCGATCTGTCCATAGCATGCTCTGCTGCTACTCGTATGTTTGATCCACTCCATCGGTCTGATCTGGCTCCGAAGAACTGGAACCCTGGTCTGAGATCCATCCCCGTCATACGTTAAGACTAAGTTGTATGCTCTTTTTCTGTCGTTGCTCTGAAGCATCGTCGTGTCCTCAGCTTTCTGATAATTAACCGTCAGCCGAGTATGATTCCATCTAAAACTCATCTACTTAAAGCATAACACGGCTGGGCGTACAATCGGCGGTTCGGATATTCAGGGCTAGAAGTTATCAGATACAGTACACTATATATATATTCGGTTGATTAATCCTCATTAAGACCTTCAGATAATCGGAGTTTTCAATTGAGTAACCCAATATAATGAATGATATGATATATATCTTACGGGGAGCTTCTAGACCTTCGGCAAGCAACTGAATTCAAAGTAACTAAATATTTGCTTTTGGTCATTGGGTAAGGGCTGTTCTGATCTTGCTTCCCCACAATTTTAGGACCCCTTCATTGTAACCCATAAAGAAAAATCATACGATGGATCAAAACCTATCTAATATATATTTAATCGAAGGATAAATCAGAGTTGTTTTATATTCTTCGAGCATGAAAAATTAAAAAGTTCATAAAATCTGAATTGTTTTATAATTGAGAATAGAATCAGAATTGTTTTAGTATGTCTACCATCAAATTCCTTATTTATGACCGATCCGGACCTCTTGCTTCGGCAATAAGAACCTTTTTGCCTCAGATTAAAGATGGTGCCAGATGTTCTATTGACACTATACAATACAATAAAGATGTAGCATTTGCTCAGGTCATTGCTGATAATCAAATCGATGCAATTGTTTCCCCTGGAAATTCATATGGATTTCTTAATGGAGGATTTGATGCACTTATTTCAAGTTATTATAGTGGAGTATTTCCAAATTCCGCTGGGGTGGTTGCAAATGATATAACATTATGTCTTCAACATATGCTCAGACATCAGATGGGCGGATATAATCCAGTAACAAATGCTTTTATTGTTGATATGACATCTGCATTAGGTTGTTTTCCAAGGACATCCTATGCTGCCTTATCTACTGATGGCAAAAAAGGAATTCAGGTTCCTCAACTTATTCATGTTCCTACCATGAGTTTACCTACTGTAATTCCTAAAGGATCGCCGGTTGTTTTCAATTGTATGTGGAATATTATATGTTCTATCAACCGGAATAATGCCTCTTCAGAAGCTGCTAAAATAAGTCGAGTATTACTGCCTGGTCTTGGAACTGGGGTTGGAGGAGTTTCCGCAGAATCATGCGCCATGCAAATGATTACTGCTCTTAAGTTGTTTGCTGAAGCCGATACAAATTCTGATCATGAATTGAGTTATGTACATGCAGCTCAAATTGATAGGCAGATGTCTAGAAGTGTTGGTTGAAATTCTTAAAACTTTGGAGTGTGATTTTAGCTCCTCTATTAAAATCTCAAGGATAGAAATTTCCAGACCCTGTTATATCCTATTTAGCCTTGCTTTCATTGTCAAGCAGATTATTTAGTCAGTTAGTTTTTGATTATTTTTTGTTCTTACGTTGTCTTTACTTGTTTATATATCTGTTTATATATAGTAACTTCGGGTTTGTTGATAACGTGAATTAAGACTGTCAAGGTAGAATTATTTTAATGGATGCTATCTAGAACGACTGTGGCGACGGCAATTGTTAGTGGCCCCGGCCCCGGACCCCCGTGGCATAACTTACAGCCATTGATAAAACGTAGCTGAAGCCTGAGGCGCTCTCTCGCAAATTTAAGAGTAATTCTTCTGGTTAACGAAGTATTTATTAACACAGTAACCTCTCCTATATGTGAATAAAAAAAGTACTCTATAGTAAAAACAATATGAAAAAATGATCGGTGAACAACAAAACATGTGATATTTCGACAATATTTATAATCTGCTTAGTTCAACCCGCATAATACCAGCTTTAAAAATATTCCTGAAACAATCAGCAACCCCAATGGTACTTGAAGATGAAGAGCGAATGAAACAGGATTAGAACTAACCCCAGTAGAGGACAAATCTGGGGAGTTGCTAGTATTAGTTACTTTACTTATAGAAGACGAATTCTTACCAAGGGTGCTTGAAGATCTTACCAGACTATCATGAAGGCTTGTGGAAGATGATGCCGGACTTGCAACAACGACTGGAGCAATCATTGATGTTGTTTCTTTTGTCTGTTGTCCAGTTAAATGGGTTTGTTGAGATTGAGATTGCTGAGATTGTTGAATTCGCTGACTAGTCTGGTCTCCTGTTTGTTTGGTCGGTTGGGTTCTCTGTGTAACTTGTCCACTTTCAACAGAAGTAGTGGCGGTATTTTCTTCTTCAGTACTGAGTCGCAAATCATTAGGCTTATCAGTTCCCACTGTGTACACCGGAGCTTGCTGTATGAGACTTGCAGCTCCACTGACTACATTATCAGCGGCAGATAGTACTTGGCTATATATGGATTTAGCAGCAGCACCGGTAGCTTGGTTATATTGGCTGATCAAAGAAGCAATTTGAGAATCAGTTTCGAGTTTACTGACTACAGAAGCAATTTGAGGATCAATTGAAATTGACTGACCGAAAGCGGAAGTGCCAAACAGGAAGATTACACAAAGAACAGCTTTAGGATTCATGTTGGAGGAGGCAAAAAATGAAAGAGCCTGTAAAAAGTTTGAAGATGTTTATGAGCGCTTTTACTTAGTATACGATTTGGTGCTAGGTAGATCCTTAAATAAAAAGTCAAAGAACAGAAAACCTGTCGAAGTTGAGCTTCAAGTATAATATATATAGGGAAACAGCTAGAAAGGGCAATGTGATGTGTTATTACATATTGCTGAACCTATCTTAATATATTCGGTCCAAATAATCGGATATTGTCGGAACTTTCTGAATCATATTTAATACAATGAAAGTTTTTTTCTCCAGGGAAACAAAAAACTCTACATGCTGTCATATATTTTTTCATATTAATAGAAATGTTATTCATCCACTCATACAATAATCACGAATGAAGTATTGCCAAGATAAACCTCATTAAGTCTCCCATTTAGATTATCGCTATCGGAAATAGGGCGTGATTAAAGGTTTTATCACTCTTAGAACTGGTTGAGCTTCGTCCAATATTTCAAAAAAGTTAAAATTCTTTGAACTTATTAATTGTTCCAACTGAAAGTTATATATCTTATATCCCCGACTTGTGGTATTGTTGTGTTTATTTATATATTTACATCTAATATTTCCAAATAATAATCCGGACTTATCTGTAGTCTGAAACAATAAAGCTTATAGGAAGACTGACTCCAAGCTATAGACTTGGGTGAAACTAGAAAACACGGGACGCATATTTTGTTCGTGAAAGCTTGGCCCCCAAGATTAATGCTCTCCTATCAAAGGGTGATAGTCCTAGTCATTTATCATTTAATAAAAATGGAAAAACATTAAGGGCTGCATCTCTTAGTGACCTCTACCTATCCAGTTAGTATCCATATGTAACTTAAGTTAAAGGCCTCTGAACCTAATCGGAGTTAACTGGTCTCAGCATACAAGCTAATTGAATGTAGGATCTACTCGGCACATTAGGCATAGCACGAAACCAGCAAATTTAAAGTTGGGTAGTAGCAGAAGGTAAAATAAACTTATATTGGAAGATAACTACAATAATTATAATCTGGTAAATTCATTCAGTGAATAGGTTCATTAACTTAGCTTCCGAGTACTTAATCGCACCTTCTTTACCCCTGATGATGATCTATCTGTTTTTAGCCTGAGATCTTGCTTGGGATCTTACAATATGCACGTTATATGCACCAAAAATAAATTTTAAATAAATCTTTTTCAGCCGTCTGAAAATATATAGCATTGCGGATAACCCTGTGCATAAATAAAAAAATTAATTAATATTCTTTCGTGCATAAATAAGCTCTTATATCCAGTTTTGGGTTTGTTATAGCGGGGTTATTGTATTTGAATTTTATGGCCAACATCATTATAACGAGGTTATTATTTTTTTCATATTTTTCAGCTAAGTTGGCACGGTTGATATGCTCATCGTATCTCTGCTACGAACTCATTATTTCTTCTTTCATATATATCATATATCTTTTTAGAAAAGCCTATTCGTAAGAGAGCTCCGGGAGAACTTACTTATTTGATTCTCTTTAGAATAATAATGACCGAAGGTGAAACAGATGTTGAGGTTGACGAGAGGAAAGAAATTTTGGGATCAGATACCACCACTAATCTAGGCTCTCAGCCAGAAGTCAATGATTTAGGAGTCAGTAAGGACAATATTAAACTAGAAGAATCGGAATCCTCTACAGTTAGTGGTGAAGACGATAATGATGAGGCGGCAAAGGAAGTGACAAATTCAGTAATTGAACTTAACTCTATTAGGCCTGATGCGGATCAGGTTGAGAAGACCGCACATGAAACTATTAATTATGAAGCCAGACAGCCTGAAACTGAATTTTGGACTACTTCCACTACGACAACTGAGCATACTGAGTGTGAGATTGTGAAAATTCTGAATTCTGAATCTATGTATGAGCGTGATACTACTTCTAGTAAGATTGACGGTACTGATGACCTTAAGACCGAATTTATTCAATCTGCATCTTTAAAGACTGAATTTATTAAGCATGATGTCGAAGCTAACGAGGCTGTTACTAATATTGAGGAACATTCTGAGCCCGGCTATGATGAGACAGTCCAACGGACCACCTTCTTTGAAACCGAAATTGACATGCAAGAAATTCAACATTCTGAACCTCTGCTTTCCGGGACTAGCGATGTCGAGCCCAATTCTGTCAAAAATGAAAATATTGTTGAAAAGACTTGTAATTATGATGATCTACTAGATCGAGCACTTGCTGGAGAAGATGTGGCTTTTTCATCTGATGAGGAAGGTCAACAACACCAGCAGCAGCTACAACAACAGCTGGACCCTGTCAGAAAGTCCGTGAATGAAATGAGTTTTTCTGCTGGTTCAGTATCAGCTTCGAATTCAGATTCAGATAGTTCAGAATCGGGGTCAGATTCAGATTCGGACTCCAGTTCTTCTACTGATCCTGGTCAGAAAAGAAAATTTGAACATAATGGAGATGATTACGAAGATGAAGATGAACAGTTTTCCGGTCCATTGAGAACTAAAAACGAAATTGTTGATGAACCAGTGCCTGCTGTTCCTTCGGATTTCCACATAACAGCCGATATGCCTATTCAATATGTTGGTAATCTCTCTCAAGTGGTAGAGCGAACTGCTATTATAAAGGCGGCTTTATCAGGAGAGTTTCGTATTCTTGCCGACAATTCTATTTTCTGCTTTGGAGATCGACAAATATTGGGTGTCTTGTATGAGACATTTGGCCGAGTGCAATCTCCGGTCTATTCTGTAAAATTTAATACGGATGAGGAGGCCAGGCAACTGTTGTCTAGAAAGGGTCAAAAGGTTTATTACGTTGTACCTGCTTCTTCATTTATATTTACTGAATCTGTCAAATCTATCAGAGGCTCAGATGCTAGTAATTGGCATGATGAGGAAGTGGCAGAAGATGAACAAGAGTTTTCCGATGACGAAAAGGAGATCGAGAGTAAGTCTTCCAAGAAAAAGAAGAGAAAGAACCAGCATTCCAAGGAATCCGATCAAGCGGAGAGACCCACTCCTTCCAGACAACAGCGACAACAAGTACAACGAGGTCCTCGTCAAAGTCAGATTGTTAGGCAACAATCTCATCATCAGGCATATCCCGGAATGCCACACAATGGTCATTCCAGTCAACGTGGAAATTACGAAAACCGCGGACATCAAGCTCTCCATAATAATAACGGCCCTGCTTATTATGTGGGCCAGCAACAGCAATCAAACTTCTTCCCTTCAATGTCGTGGTTACCTCAGCAATATGCACCTAACCAGTTTCACTACGGAGCACAAAGTCGAATGACATCAACACAACTGCAGCAGATGCCTTATTTGCAGCCTGTTCACGTAATGACATCTATGCCGCCTATGCCTCCGATGCCCCCGATGCCCCCGATGCCCCCGATGCCCAATATGCTCCCTATGCCGAATATTCCAAGTATGCCTCCTATTTCATCAGTACCAGCTATGCCTCCGATGCCATCCATGGCAGGCAGAGCCCCGTTCACTGGCATGACGGCAAATATATCGTTTCCATATCAAACATCCCAGGGGCAAGGCAACAATTATGGTGAACAAGGATTACCTTACGAAAGTGATGACGAATACGAACCATAGATTGTCTTATTTGTTTTATTTTGATACGAGAAATCATTATTTATTTATCTTCTATTTTTGCATTTTAATACAATATAAATATCCAGACTAGATACAACTATGCCCAGGTTTTACGCAGTTAATGAAGAACTTCGAGATAATCGCTTCCAAGCTCGTTCGGCATCAGCCAAAACCGAAGCGGGAAACCCCGCCAATGCAGCAACCCTTAAACCATGAGAGTTTTGGCAGATGCCCCGTTCAAGCTTATGGTCGAAAAGAAATTTCCCTCCATACATAGTAGATGCCGAATTGAGTGTTGTCTCCGCTGTTGATGGTTCGGTCAAAAAATCGCCATCGACGCTAGATATCATTGTCGTCCGATAGAAACTGACGTTACCATCACGAGAATCGCTAACGAGAAGATCGCCAAGCTCTGCACCAAAATGTGTGGCATAGAGAGAGCGACACTGGTTCACTTCAAGTAAATGTACAAGAGCCGCATACGCAATCGCAAGACCATCTCTTCCACTCGTGCCTCTGCCAACTTCATCTAATATTGCTAGGGACCGATTGGTAGCATTCTTCAGAATATTGCCAGTTTCAAGCATCTCCACCATGAAAGTACTCCTCCCTCGATACAAATCATCTCCAGCACCAATCCGGCAAAATATGCGATCTACGATCCCAACCGCAGCTGAAGCTGCTGGCACGAAGCATCCTGTTTGGGCTAGAATGGTTATAAGGGCCACTTGGCGAATAAAAGTACTTTTGCCGCCCATATTTGGACCCGTTATAACCCAGATTTGCTTATTATCTCCTCCTTCACCACCATCTAATTTACAATCGTTCGATGTGAAGTTTATCCCATTCGACTGCAGTCCAGCTTCAACAGTAATATGACGCCCCTCGATGATATTCAAAGATCTATCATTAGTTATTGTCGGTCTTACAAGAGATTTCTCTTGAGCGAGGACGGCAAAGGAGGAGGTTACATCAATCTGGTCAAGGATCAAACAACACTCTCTCACTGAATCAGCTGTTTTAAGAGCCGAATCCCGTAAATCACTAAGAATCTTCTGTTCCTCTAATTCCCGTCGGCTCTGAATTGAATCCCTTTTCAATCCTAATTGGATCCATTCATCATTTTGTATGATCAAAGTCTTTCTGCTAGGTTTTATCTGATGCCCTTCAATTTTGGCAATATCTGCATTGGCAAGCTTGGCTTCCGTCCCGGCCACATGAACATGATATCCATATTGTGGAGCCCATTTCAGAGAAACTTTAAGTGTGGGTAACATCTTCTTAATTTTTTCATCTAGCTCTTCCATTTCGATAATATACTCCTTTTGTTGTTTATGAAGCTTCTTGAGAATTCCCGACGCCGAGGATTTTAGGATCGAACGAAATTCGGAAGCATCTCTTTTGGCTCTCTGATCTTTTTGAAATTCCAGTAATTCAGATGAAATCGTTTCTTGGCTTACGATCCCATTGTTCTTATCGCCGGAAATCAAAACCTCGTCATTTTCCGCATCATTATTCATTTCAAGTGACTCAATGTCTATACTCTTTTCTATCTTATCCGAGAGAACCTGAAGATCTGGAAGATTTGCGTTCATAACATTATCCCATTCATATAAAACTTTGGCATCGTCATCACTAATATTGTTAATGTTACCAGGAACACTGATAGATTTTATCTCGTTGGCTATCACCTTATGAATATTGGTCATATTCGTAATTGATCGAGCAAGACCAACCAAATCCATCGGATCGAATCTCTGCATTCCAAGTTTCTGCAAAGTCCTCTGGGAGTCGTCCATACCGCGTAGAATATGAGCCATTTGGGTTGCTATGAGTCGATGTTTAACAAAATAGTCTACAAGATCTTGTCGTTTATTAATCTTGTCTATAGAAAGTAAGGGAGCAGAGAGCCATGATCGTAGCATTCTCGCTCCCGACGGGGTTACAGTTCTATCGATCACATTAAACAGTGTACCTCTAATTGAATCACTATGAGAAGATGATTCAAATAACTCTAGACTTTTCCTTGTAGTACTATCAATTTTCATATATTCAGAAGGAACCTGCTGCTCTGGGAGTTTGAGTCTCATTAACGAACCAGGGACATTCTCCGTTACATATTTAAGTAAAGCAGTCATTCCACTGATTACCTTTTCATCTGCATCACGAATGGAATACAAAACCTCTGCAGATGATTGGGCAAAAATAGACAAGTAATCATGAAATCCAGTAGATGGCGGAAATTTTTTGTAAGTGATCATATAGTTACTTAACTCATTAAGTGATGGGACCCAGTTTCCTTCTACCACTCCATATTTCTTTGCCGGTGAGTCTAGAAGAACTTCTCTTGGATTTATGCGAGCTAAATCGCTCATTAAGTCACCAGCAGTTGTTAGTTGGTAATAAAAGGAACCCACTGAAATATCGAGCCAACAAAGACCCACAGGAGAATTTGCAGGCGGAGATCTTCCATTAGAAGATTCTAAGTGTGTATTAGTAAATTGTACAGCAGCAATGAAATTATTCTCACTTGAATTAAGAAAAGATTCATTAATTAAAGTTCCGGCAGTAATAATTCGGCTTACAGGTCTTTTATCTGCTTCATTAGAGCCAGAAGCAACTTCCTTAGCAACTTGATCCAATAGAACCACTGTCTTTTTTAGATCTCCTACCATAATTTTCAGGTATGTTTGTAATTGATAAAATGGAAATCCTGCCATAGGCACATATGGATCACCATTTATTGGAGACATCTGACTCTTACGACCAATTCGAAGATTCAACATAGGACCCAATTCTAAAGCCTGATGAAAATATAACTCATAAAATGATCCCACCCTAGTTAATACAATAGAATCCGGATATAATTGCATGACATTATAAATATATGTAATCATTTCTCCAGCTTTTGGCTGCTGTTTATTTCGTTTAGTAAGACCCATTTCTTCCTTTAAACATTCTGTATCCAGTGGGATTATTCCAACATCTCCACCAGAAGGAACAGAGCTCCCAGCTAATTCCGACACTTTGATTATCCGTTTGACTGAGACATATCTCAAGCCATAACTTGATCTGAAAGCTCTAAGTGACGAAGAGGAACACTGCCGGAGTAGTCGCAGTCGTTTCATAAATATTGTCGTCATCTCTCTCCGTACTCCCGACACCCATCAACATAAACTTGGCAAAATCATAAGTATGATGATTGCTCGGAAAGAAAGAACAGACGCGAAAAAAGGAGTTGGAGTATTCTTTTCGAGGGAAGTCGATATGTCAATATCACAACATCGGACGACGATCCAGAGCCGCACATGCACAATTTATTATACCATCGTGAACTTGACTCGACGCGAAGGACGAAGATGATGACGATACCAAAGTAATTAAACATCGGTGACTACGAGGAATAATTCCTAAACTGAAAACAATGGCTTCTCCGAAGCAAATGTTCAGCGTTGACTTTGTACTTTGGCCCTGCCACTGTCTTCGGTCGGTATTGTATCGAGGTTGTCCTTACTTTTCTATTGTCAGGCAGGCATGATCATCCTATAACCGATTAGACTCAGCACTAGCGATATAGATAGCAGATTAATATACTTCGGTAACATTAAAGTTCATTAAATTATAAGAATATACAGATTTAATTGAGGAAGCCCTTACAGCCCGATGACCCACACAGACAAGGGATTCGCTCATCACTGTTAACTTCTCGTTCAAATTTATAGTCATAAGTCAATTCTTCATCTGTTATTGTTAGTAATGCAGAGTAACGAGGAACACGGGGCCAGAAGTCCCATTCGCTGGAGACACAGCCTTCAGAACATAATGAAAAAAAAAAAAAACTTACTAGCAGCAATGTCACGTAATGCATAAATGACAATTCGTTTCTGACCCTCCACTTTAATAATTTTAGCGGTGCAGCTGGGTGTACAACAATGATTGATAAACTAATTTGTTAGTATTCTAGAATTACAACTTGGGGACAATTTTTTTCATAATACTTACTCTGGCAATCCCACCTTTCTTAGTGGCATCTACTACTGTTGTCTCATCTATTCTAAACAGATAGCTGGATCCAATCCCGGATTTAATATAATTTCTTTCTCGCAAATCAGACAGCTGTTGTCGAATGACCTCACCAACATATTCTATAATCATTTCATTGGCAGCAATAGGTTCCACAGCATATAGACCCCAGTTGTGGATAGCAGATCTGGCAAACTTTACTGGCTTTTTACGTTTCTTAAGTTGATTGAAATTAAGAATGTCGGTTTCACTACTAAGCATTTGTTTCTGGATGCTGATATCAGCCGCTAATCTTCTATTATTAACTCGATTCATGCGTGAGCTGGCCGCAGTCAGTCCCGAAAGTGATGAGTCGCGATCATTCCTTTGAAGAGTGTCAATAGGTCTATGGATTTTACGTCGATAAGGTAAATATTCCGATTTATCGGCTTCATTAATTTCATAGTATCCCTGGCTCCTCCTAGATGATATTTCGTTAACTTTCCATTCTGCAGAAAGCATATCAGGAGGACCAATTCCGCCACTGGAAATTGCCAAATCTCTATCAGAATCATCAGCTTCCTTAATCTGTCGGTTCTTCCAGGCCCAATATCCTGGATGACCAACAGACAAGTAGTCTCCTTTGGTATTAACAAGTGTTTCTCGAAGTAATTTGAAATCTTCAGAATCTTTAACAATTGATTGGAATCTGGACAGGACAAGCAAACTTTTATCAACAGTTTCCAATTTGTCAACTTTGTCGCATACCGATAAGGGGTTCCAGCTGGCCACATCATCCCAGTCTATGCCAACAGCAAGGTCTTGCTCCTTTGCCTCTTCTGACCCGATTACTGGCAATACCACAGCTTCGGCGCTGGTCTTCTTGTCAATTCTCTCTACTTTCATTGGATAATCATCCATATCATGTTCATTCTCTTCAACAGGAGGTGCTTTCACCTTTGTCAATTTCTTTCGCCTGTCATCTAACTTCGGCTTCTTCTCAGGTGGAGGTTGTGGCTGCTGTTCCTCTTCTTCCTCTTCTTCCTCCTCTTCTTCCGACGAACTGAAATCAATATCAACTGATGATAATTTGGTCGCGCGTAAACTAATTGCCTTGGCTTTTCTCTTTTTTGACACACTTGTTGAGAAAATAGTAGGAGTAACAGAATATTCAAGAGAAGGTGATCCTTTCCTAGTGCTCACCTCACTTTCTTTCTCATCATCTGACTCATCAAAATTAAGGCGGTGATTCATGGGCCGAGCATCCTGTTGGATTTTAGATATCTTATTGCTGCTAGTGGCTCCAGCTTTCTTCTTGAACCTTGGCAATGACGGCAACCTATCAAATTTCAACTCCTGAATAACAGTGCCCGACGCAGGAGAGGATTGGACATCGGCTGCAGTAGAAGAAGCTTCAGCCGAAGTAGTCAGTGTAGTACTAGAGGCTACTGACGGTGGTACCTGATCATTTATTTTAAGATGTTCAAATCGACTAGGAATAAGAGACTCAAATATTCTTGGTGCTACAAGTCTTTCCTTGACATCCTTCCACAACAGACTCCTGAGTTCTTTAATCAGACGTTCGGTAGACTGCTGAACAGCATCAGGAGGTCTGGGAGGTGCAGTTTCTCGTGGTTCTCTCGACATCTCCATAGTTTTATGGCCTCCTACTCTTGTTGTGGATGGTATTGTAGAAGAATCATCTCTGATTCTTGGAGATCCACTGTCTAAATATAAATCCATCACCATTCTAAATTCAAACAACCGACGGCCATCCATACCCTCAAAGCAAGCCCTAGCTTCGCGAGCATTATCAAAAATTATATAGAATCCATCATTATCACAAATTATGCGAACCCAATCATAGTCACGCAGTGCTCGCTTCACATCACTAGGATATACATCGTCAGTGGGCAGATATTTCTCGCGTATCATTATGTATGGCCTATGGTCGATGATTCGGGATATGGCTGGATTGACAGGTGTAGCTGTAGAGGAAAAAGCTTTGCCCTTATTATTAGTGAAAGGCTTTTTCAGTTGATCCTGGAAACGAGGTGATTGCTCTCTTGATAATGATTTCGTTCCTGTGGGAGATATTTTGGTTATCTTTGGTGGAGGCGGTGGTGGTTGCAATGCTAGCTGTGGAGGAGGTGGCGGAGGAGGTGGAGGCGCTTGACGTCTCTTTTCAGCAATTACCTTGCTCACGATGGCGTCAGCTTTCGAACCGTCTCCATCAAATTGAACTTTGACATCTCGAAGATCAACTTTAATTTTCATAGACTCTTGAATAGCCTGTTCAGCTGTTCTGTGAGCTTTATCTATATTTCCCTTGAATTTGATATGGCATAATCCTAATGAAGCGCCGGTTTCCGGATCAAGAACAATATCACATGATTCTAGATTACCAAAGAGTTTAAATCTTGAAACTATAGAGGATTTCAAAGTTAATGTTGATAGTCGTGAAACTAATATCTGAGTGGGAGGAGGCTTACCAACCCAATTAGAATCATAAGTTAACCTGGGCACAGGAAGCGCAGCAAAAGGAGATCTTTTTCCTAATGAAGCATATTTGGTATATTTTTCCCTCTTTCTAGGATCTGTAACAATACTATTAGCCTTGTTACTTTTATCATCATGAAACCGATAAATTGGGTGCTTTCCTTTTGATTTGTCTTTGCCCAATTCAGGATCATATATAATTCTGTATTCTTTACGTTTGTTGAATAATGCTGTTATATCTTGTACCTCTGAGACAAGGTATGCTGGAATAGGCCGAGGAATTCTTGTGATAGTGTCCTGCTCGGATAGAGCCTTTGGTATAGCATTTTTGTTTGTGACCGAGGTACCAGGAGGAGCATTGAGGCTAACAGCATTCAATGAGCCTTTATTAACTGTAATCGTTGTGCCGGGAGGACCCAAAGTGGTCGCAATTCTAGTCGATCCATAACTTGAAATTCCCGGAGGGGCTAAGACAGTTGTACTATTATGCTGAGATGAATAACTCGTGCCGTTAGTCATACCTCGAGGACCATTCGGAGGAAGAGGAGCAGGAGTAGCAGTAGCAGCATCCTCATCAGCAGCAGCAGCAGGCGCAACAGGGGAAGTACCAGGAGTGGGAATTCGCGCTGATCCATTGCTGGACGACAAGTTCACAGCAGTACGGGTTACAAGATCTGTAGCAGGAGCTGGTAGCGGTGGAGGGGTTGTGGGACCACTAGGAGGAGGAGGAAGAGAAGAAGGACCTGTGCGGGGAGGAGGAGGCACAGGAGCATGAACTCCGGGGACCGGGTTCCTATCATGATTTCTATTAGTTGAAGTGCCAGAGGGTGGGCCAGAAGATAAACTCCGATCCGGCGCGTAGCTTTTTGTTATTACCGATGATCTACTTGGGGGATTGTTGTCAACATTACTGGGGCTCCGCCTATATTCATTTTTGGTAGATCCTGAGAAAGCATGGGAGCCATTTGAACTCGACGAACTCGAACGTTGATAATTACTGTTGCTGATATCTGTTGGCCTACCTCTATACATTCTTTCCGAATCAGTTAGACCCAGATCTGGTTTATCCCAATCTTTTCTATTTCCTGTAGAATGAAACCCTCCTCGAGAATACTGAAGTTGATTCTCCCCACCTCTTGTCCCAATGCTTCGTCCCAAAGAACTGTGATTACCATCATTAGAGTAGTCGTTATAGGAATTGTTGGCTCCAAATGATCTGACATTACCCGTATATGCCTCATTCTCATGTATGCTATTATTGTGGGAACTATGACCGTATGAATTACTATTATTACTGTAGGTACTACCGTGTGAAAAATTATGAAAGCCAGCTCCCCGTGATGATCTGTTATTATCCCAATCTCTGTTTCTGTTGTCTCTAAATTTCCAGTCTTGATCCCTTTCTCTGTAGTTATGCCAGTCTCTGTCTTTATTTCTGTCCCTATCTCCTTCCCTTTCCTTTTCCCTATCTCTGTCTCGGTCTCGGTCTCGGTCTCGGTCTCTATCTTTGTCGTCTTTATATCTTTTCCCGTTCGCGTCTCCATCTGTATCTCTGCCTTCTCTACGAAACCTATCATCATCCATATCCCGCCTATCATCTAGTTTTACACGATCAGGAAAGAACGTGGCCATCGAGGACATTGGCCGTCCACTCATGTTGGATTCATGGGCAACCACAATCACGAGTAGATTCCTCTTATAATCGAAAATTAGTTGTATATAAAACTATAAAAGAGAGAGATCAAATCAAGATTTAAGTTCAAATAAATCAAAATCAATATCAAAATCAAAATCAATTGCAAAATCAAATGTGTTGTTATGCTCCGTTCGTCACCCTTTCTTAAACTTGTAATGATAAATCAAAAAGTTATAAATTATCTCAGTTTCAAATCCTGACTTAATCAATAAGAATTTCCTCTTCAAGCGATACAATATATAAGGTCCTCTCTTTCAAGTCAAGGTTAAGTTCAATAGTTCCTGAGATGTCAAATGCGCGAGAATGATGATGAATTTCCACAGGTAAAATGTTTAACCTAACCCCTGTTCGCGTTCGGCATCACGTGAATCTGTTACGAGAAATCGATCGAAATTAATTTAAATTTATTTTTAATTTAACGTTTGATAACTTTTTAATTAATTTAATCAATGTATCACAGGTTTAACTTATTCACGGATGGCAGTAGCAATAGCTTCTCTATTTTGTTATCGTGTGTATTTACATTAGTTTGTAGTGTACTGTACTGTCACCCTTATCTTCAGGGCAAGGATGACATTCCTCATTAAGATACAAGTGAAGAATAATGTTAACGGGTTACGGCGCGGGAAGAATACCCGAGGCGAACTAGCCGAAGCAGGTTATGGTAACAAAAATATCAGTTGAGGGGCTAGAAAGATCATTATTCTCAGTTCTGATCGAATCAGATCGATATTAACATTATTCCAATCTACTATTTACAGGTTAATGTCTTTGTTCCCATTTGTGTTCCTAGAGGCCAGGGTTCCGCGAATATTACTATGTCATGTTATGATCCCGTAAGACTGAATGAAATTCAGCAGGACTGGGATGGATTTCATATGCTCCTTAATAGTGCTATTAATAAATTTCAATCTGTTGACTACAAATTACTAACTTTAAAGTCAAACTGGCTTTTGGAAGCATCAATGAGTTAGTTTAATCACAGCCTGAGTGAGAGTTAGTGATCCTGGAAGTTTCAAGCTTATCACCAAATAGAGATGCGGGCACGCCCCGGTCGCCGGCAATATAGATATATCCATGCTCTCACTATGTGCTCATAGCGCCGGAATCGTCTGGAGTACAGCGACGATTAGGAGTCTGGGAGTGAAAGGACGTTGTCAGCCTGTTATTCGACATAGAAAGAGGAGAGAGCCGCAAATTTGGGCTAAACATCTCTGTAAATCTTAATAACAATGAAAAGGTAGCCCTCTAATAACCCACCCTCCCCGAAGTCCCCCACCACTTCTATCACTGTGTCCACTTGAATTTATCATCTGTGCCAGGAATTACTAGTTCATTAACCGCGCTACACACCGATATCTCTGCATCGATCTAGGACGGCTATTTCTGATTGATCTCGTGGATGGTATGAATCTACATATATGTCAGAATCAAGTTTTATACAACTAGTACACACCACCGATTTCAGCGATTATGAAGACTTAAATATTATTTATTGCTTATATGCCGCTACCTCTAGCTTTTTTTTTGAAACCTTTCATTTCACTATGTTTCCGTTTATATAAACCCCCCCCTCTTCCGCTGTCATTCATTCTTATTTGGTACGAATAATCTTAAGTTTATCAGGACTATGCATGAAGTTATTAGCATAAGCCTTGACTTTGAAATCTCTCTTATTAGATTCATGAACAACACTATTCCAGCCTTGATTTAGAGCAAATCTAACAGCATCCTCTCTTGTTCTAAATTTGATTTGAGTTGCTTGCCTATTGTCATGTTAGTTTTATTAATATCACTCTATTCTCAGTCATCCAAACCAATCGCCGGAAGCACGATGAAAGACGGGCACAAGTGAGCGCTGCCAGACAACGAGTTCTGGGACCTCTCAACAAAATATCAGAAGCCAACCAAGTACTTACATATAATCACCACTAGATGGCCAACCCATTAAATCATTTTCCCATCGATTGGCTCGAAGGACAATATCCCAATCTATTCTCCACACTTTAGTACCCCAACTACCACTCTGAGTCGCGGGCTTGCTCTCTTGGTATATTCTCACCGTACGGTTTGAAACAAGATCAGCTGGCGCTCCACTAATAGTCTCGTATTCCTGAATTTCTTCAGTCTTCTCTGCCTCCGTAACAGCAGATGAGGTCGTCGATGTTGATGATGATTTGTTAGCTGCCTCTTGGAATAGGCATCTAGAGGCAGACATTGGGCGAGTAAAACTCCTCAATCCAACACATCGTCGCATCATTAAAGATCCTGATGCTTCATGTGATCTCAAAACACTCCTGATCATTCTGAAAGAGTCAATCTAGACCTTCTTCGAGATATCAGTATCTATATCTGTCAAACTTTCGTGGACTAGAGCCTGCTGATAATCAAGTTTGGAGCCTCGAAAAACAATTGGTTGAAAGCCACTATGCACCAATCGTCGTGACAGTTGTGCTATTGTAGTAATGTAAAAGCCTCGTAAGCCGCACTTCCTCCGACGATTGTGGGGAATGTCCTGAGTAACAACTTATATGCCTCCGGCGGGAGAGCATAGACCTTGGTTCAGGACAGAATTGGGTATTAATTGAGGAAAATGGGGTGTGCCTTAGAATCACAGTTGGGGAGAGAAATTCTGATGGTGCTTTGCATTGCGTCTATTTACAGTTATATATACAGGGCTTTTTGTTTCATCTATAAAAATGATAACATTTCATTAATATCGGTAAACTTAGATCTAGATTTACCTAATAGTTGACCTCTACGAACTTCTTCAGCATCTAACTTTAACCAATCCGACCAAGATACTGGTCTAGAAGTCAGTTCGGATTTAAGACCTTCGAAGCCAGGCCTTGATTCTAAATGTAATTGGCCTGAATAAAGGTCTTCTAATAAGGTCTCGGCAACTTCAAAAGCATCCCACATAGTTTTAGCAATAACACCTGTGGGACCATTTTTGACCCATCCAGTCACGTAGAGACCAGATAATTTTTCACCATGTTCTCCAACAATACGGCCGAGCTGATTAGGGATTCTACCACGAGCCTGATCAAAAGGAATTCCTAATTCCTGACTTCCAGGAATAGGAATTGATTTATAACCAATGCTACGAAATGCTAATTCAGATTTGAAACTTTTCATGATTCCAGTTCCAGTAGATATCGCGGGAGATTTAATATCATCTTGAATAAGACTGTTGATTTCAAAACTAGATGATGATAAAATCTTTGGATTAGATGCACTAGCATAAAATTTATTGGGAGACAGAAGATATTCCAAAGAGAATTGTTTTTCAGATTTATTCAAACTTGAAGTTGAAGCTGCTTTCTCTAATATTTGTACCAGTCTCTTTAAAGGTCTATCTAGAAATGGTACAAAGGGTCTATAATGATCGATATATTGCTCCTCTAATGGCATCATTGATACGCCAGGTTCATTAATTAATTCTCGGATTTCTTTATTTGTGAATGCACTTTGAAGAAGTCCTCTTCGTCCAATAATTCGAACTCTTTTCACTTTACTTTTCTTAAGTGTGTCATAGGCATGTTCACAAATATCGGTTGATTTAAGTCTTTTATCAGCATCACATAATAATATTCTTGCAACATCTAAAGCAACGTTACCATTACCAATTACAACAACATCCTCAGCATCTTCTAATGGAGGAGCCAAATTAGATAATTGAGGTATTCCGTTATACCAACCAACAAATTCTCTGGCTGATATAACTCCTTTATTTGATTCTCCAGGAACATTCAGCAATTTATCTTGAGTAGATCCGTAGGCAAATATAATAGAATTATAATTTTCATATACTGATCTTAATGATATATTCTCACCCACGGCAACATTACCTATGAATTTGAAATTAGGTGAATTCGCAACTTCAATGAATTTGTCTTGACAATTCTTCACTTCTGGATGGTCCGGAGCTACACCAAATCGACTTAATCCAAAAGGTACAGGTAATGCTTCATACATATCTACAAGAACATGAGGAACTTTTTCCATGATTCTATAGGCAGTATAGAATCCTGCTGGTCCTGATCCCACAATAGCTAATCTAAGTGGAATTGACATTATATAAACCAGTGAATACGAAATAAATAATTATCTCAGAGTCAATTGGTTATTGGCTTACTCCATCACTTGTATATAGTTGATAAATAGTTAACTTAACTGTTACTAAGTTCGAGTGGATCGAGTTTCTAGCTGTCCGCATGAGGATCACGTGAATTAAGTTACTCTACTAGCTAGCTAGCTAGCTTGACGTAAGTACCTATACGTCTTACATATAAGACCCAGCTTCCAACTATATATGTCACGGTCTGACTCCTGCGGCATGGCGCATGAACTTTCCCTGAGTTTGAAAATGAAAATTATATGCCCCAAATCTCGAGCGAGCGTAGCCAGGGGGTGGGTGTCAGACTACCCTCAGCCATTGGAAGCAGACCAGGGAGATGAGGTCATCAGTCGGTGAGAGGAGGGGTTGTACGCGCGCGCGCGCTGTATGTTACCCTCCTTGATTCCAGACCGTTAAGTGGGTCATTCCTACATTCATATCACCAAATTTGCCTACTTTTGTGGTGGTTAATAGGATTGATTACAGTAACCATGAAAATATGCTGCTCACTCACTCAATTGCTGGATAAGTTAGTTGAAATATTTAAACACTTTCTCATCTTCATAAAATCGTCACACGACAAATTCAAGGTTGACACAATACAATATTGGAAGATAATTCATTCACTAAGAATTAGATATCAGGTCATATTTTATAATACAGGAAAAGGGAAAGGAAAGCAAGAACAGGTGCCTAATAAATTTGATTGGGTTTGGATCATTGTATTATCTCTTCCCTTTTGAGAGATTCCTCATTATCTTAAATTCGACCCCTCTGAAAGTAACTTGAATTAAAAGTTTTATTTGTGAGAAGGCATTAATTCTTTGGAAGAATTCTGGAATAGAATTATCCCAGTGAACAAAAAAGAAACGGAGAAGGATATTTCTTCATGAATGTTTTTGAGACCGATCCTGATATAGTTAAAATTATCATTCAATCATATTCAGATTCATAATCATCATATAGAATGACTTCAGTTTCTTCTGAATCTTCTCCTAGTCAGAAGATTTCTACCGACAGATTAACGCCAGACCCTGGATCAAGTGATAACAATGAGAAAAAGGTTTGTACAAGTTATAATTGTGACAACAACCAGCACTGAAGCCATTGCCTGAGGTTCTGAAGTGGCTATAAATATCTATTACGATTTTAACTAACTTTATTAGGATGAGCATGGAGCTACCAAAAAATCTTTCAAATCTCAATCTCTGAATTCACTCTTCCGTAAAGCTGATTCACCAATACCGGGCAGCCCCCCTTCCAGTATATCCCCAAAACTAGCCCTTATGGGAGATAAAGTCTCATTAGGTATGTTAAAGAAGAGCGGGAGCAGAATATGGCAGCCGACGGTGATAATTTCTAACATTTATTAGGTAAAAAATCAAGTCCCAAACCTACACAAGCAGTTCCAGTAAAATCTAAACCTCCAGTGACAGCTTTGGAAACCGCTACCGGGGCGTTTAAATTGGGAACTTCTATGAAACGAGATACGAGGTCTGGAAGTAGTGAACCGTCAAGTACCAATAATAGTCCTCGACCAGAACCAGCAACTGTATGGAAAAAGTCTGAGCCGGTACAGGCGCAGAATATTCAAGGAGCATCTTCATCACCATTTCTAAATTCTAAAAGTACTAATACAACAACTATATCTTCCACTAACAACAATCTCAATAATAATAATGATAATACGGCTAATGCAGTTACTTCAGCTAACGCCACTACTACTTCTACAGTGTCCAATGCAGCTGCTGCAAGCGATGAGGGTACTGCTGGATCTAGTACCAGTTTAAGAAAAGAACCTCTATCAGAAGAAGAATTAATGAGAAAGGGAATTGCTCTTGCTCATCGATTAACTGCTGCTGAAATCAGCCAGCGTCAATTCAACTGGGATGATGATGATGAGGATGACCATTGGCGTCAAGAGTTAGAATCGTTAGCTCCTCCTATAAAGCATCCGGAAGATCAGCAACGGCAATCACAGCAACAGCAACAACAGCAGAATAAGCCACGAACAATTATAAGTGGTGCAACTACCTTACAAATGGGTTCCTCATCTTCCTCAGCAGCACAAAAGGGTGAATCGACATCAGCACCGTCTAATTCAAACGATTCAGGCTCCAGTAGTGGTCCATCCATTGCTCCTTGGTCGCAGAGTACTCGGCCAACATCAGCTCAAGTGGTCCCGATTGCCGAGCAAATCAAAGAATTATCTGAGAAAAAGGAGCGAGAACAACAACTTCGACAGCAACGACAAACTGTTCCTCATTATAACTACCGCATAAGTGATAACAACTTTTTCAGTGGCGGGGGTGGTGGAGGAGGAGGAGCATATCACCACAATGTTGGACGTCCCGGTGGAGGTGATGGTTTTGGTCGTGACGCTTACAGTCGAGATGGCTATGGTCGTAACAGTAGTGGTGGTGGTAGTGATGGATTTGGATTCGACGACGATAATGGTCGTTACAGATACCACGACTATGAACGAAGATATCGGCCTGATGTTCCTCCTCCACGTCAAGAACTTTATAATGCGCATAATGGCAGTTTTGAGCCTGCACCTATGAGAGGACCGCCGCCATCACAGCCAACAAGAAATATCCACCTCCATCGGCCAGAAGAAGAGGAGGATGCCGGTTTCCCTCCACTTTCACAGCAACAGCGTAGGCGGTCTTCATTCGAACGTTCCAGATCGCCATTACGTAATCCGCCGCCTCCTTTTCTTCGTAGACGTCCTTCAGAGGATCGTTTACCTCCTCCAATAGAAGGAAGACGATTGAGTAGTGTTGACAGCAGTGGTGGTAGAGGTGTTGGAAGCGGTAGCGAGGGAAGAGGAGCCAGTGCTGGCAGTGATGGCCGACGACTAAGTACCGTATCAAATACTTCATCTAACCCATCAAAATCTTTATTGGAAGAGCAAGAAGAAGTAATGAAGCAGACCAGAGAACGTGCACGTAAAAGAAAAGAAGAAGAACTCCAGAAGGAAAAAGAACGAGAACAACATGCTAAGATGCGAGCAGAAGAAATGGCAAGAAAACTTGAAGAAAAAGAGATGCAGAGGATAGCAGCAGCAGAAGAAGAAGAAAAGAAAAGGAAGCCAGAGCAAATTAGTTCTATTAATACGAATACTACTCATGGAAAAACTAGATCTGGAGATCATGATTTATTAGGGGAAGGTCATGTTCTTAAAACCCTAGATTCTATAATTAATGATGATGCTGACGATAAACGAGCATCGTCACCATCTTCTAAAGGAGGAAAACTGTGGGCTGGTTCATCCACAAGTATTAATCCAGGTACCCCGTCTGGTCCTTCTAGACATAGTGATAACAAAGTATGGAGTACAGCTTCTTCCTCAGTTCCATCTTCATCTTCTGCCTCGTCTCATCCAAGTAGACCCGGTGAGAGTAGAAATAGCAATCTATGGGGACCTGTACGAAATAGTAGTACGAATGGTAGTATTGTTAGCGGTCCTGGTAGTGCTGGCAGTAGATTTTCCAGTGGAATCTACAATCGCGATATTAAGTCTAATAATACTAGAAGTCTATTCGAAGAGGCTAATAGTGAGGGGTTCAATCAAGATAGGATTTCATCATCGACATCATCAGTACCCTCAGGCCCTTCACGTAGTAGAATTATTCAGCGAGAACATAATCAGCAACAACCTCAGCAGCAGCAGCATCATGGCCAATGGAATGACAACCAAACTTCTTCATGGCGAGCTCCTCCTGCAAATATATCTCCTTCAGGAGCCCGAGGGTCTAATAATGATAGTAGTATTGTAATTACATCACCCTCATCTTCAAAAGATGTTCAACAGCAATCACCTCTATCTCCTGTTAATAATACTTCACCATTTGGAACACAGGAAACTACTCCTAATGGATCCATTAGTCGGGGAACTTCTAGATTCTTTCCGTCATCACAAACTGAAGAAATAACATCACCACAATCTAGTACAGGTTTAGCCTCTACTATATCAGTATCATTCCCAGGGTCTTTGACGCATAAGCATAATAATAATGGTGATCATAATACTAATAATACCAATAATAATAATAATAATAATAATAGTGGAGCTGGATTATTTAATGGTTATAGTGAGAGAGGAACAAGTGGTACCAGCATTCAATCACCACCTAGAGTTGTATTTCCACATTTACAATCTAGAAATCATCATCAAAATAATGACGATAGCTCTTCAACGCTACCATCATCCTCATTGATGATGAATAATACATATAAACTTTCGCCATCTCTTAATTCAATTCAGGCTGTTCAAACAAGCATTGCTGCTAAACTGGGATCAAGAATGGTATTATCGTCCAGCGTGGTTGGAGGACCTTCTTCTGTTTCTGCCTTACCATTGCCGAAATTTCCAATTATTTCTAGTTTACCTGCCGAAGAGGAAATTGAATTCCCCCCATTAGTACGAGAGACGCTGAAAAATTCAGCACTGTCCAGTACTACTACTCCAGGTCGATCATCAGCATCTACTCCCGTCAATAGTTCTACTTCTCGATTACAAATTCAATCATCTAGTCCAGAAAGTGGATTATTAGACGGCGACGTCGTAGGAGCTTCAACTCCACGGGTTAAATTAAGTCGTCCTGTTATTATTGATGAGGCTCCTAATGATACTCTAGTGGATAATAATAGCCTAGACCTATTTGCAACTGTCATGATTCCTCGGTCTGAATTTTCAACAACGTCATATTACAGAGATTCTTATGGTTACACGCATAGACGTGAATTTGAACTAGATGAAGCTGCGCGATCACCTTATACTTTGGTGCAATTACCGGGATTTGAAAAGGTGACTATTTCTAAAATTACAGGCGGAGCCAGAGCAGGAGGAAATAATAACCATCCAAACAAGCACTATACATCTCGGTGGGGACGATCAGCGACTCGCAGAACAGTTGGATAATAGTTTCTGATTTGAAGTTAAAAAAATAAACAGGTGTTTTCGATATCTGAATGCTGAGGTTAAATAATTAATATATTCAATACAGGTAACCCCACTTGAAAGTAGAGTCATGTTATGTAAAGCTCTCTGTTCTTCTTGTCTCCCTTCGCTCCATTCTGCATGCATTCTGCAGTATGTTACGAGGAGGGGTAGGTTGACTCTACCCCTGACCCCACCCTTTGCCTCCGTGGTGTTCTCCCTAATCTATCCCCGGTAAAGCTCCAGGCCCTTTTCGTTCTGTAACACGGAGATCCCCCAATTTTCTATATAGATCGAAGTACTTATCAAGAGCTAGTATCTTGCATTATCCCGAACTGCAGCTATTCACTGCCTGGTTTCCTGTACTCTCTCAGCATTGGCTGTTAGTAACGGATAATTGTTGCTTATGCATTGCTGTGGAGCTAACTTTAAGCAGTATCGGTCTTTCAACCGATAAATCCGAAACTGCACGACTGACGCAGAGACCTTATTTCAGATTCTGAGTTGATGAGCTCAAGTTCATTACCATCTGCTTCGAACAAATATTATGGAACACCCGTTGCATGAAGTATCGCGGAAAGTAGGCTAACTGAGATGCATAAATTAAAATCTGGAGAATTGATGAACCAACGAAAGCTAGGATTCCTATATAACCCTGATACGGTAAAGTTCAAATCCGAAAGGTATTAATCCAGTTATGGAAATCAGATCCAAGGTTAATGTACTGCACTAGTTAACCACTGTGGTGTCGACCACCTGAATCGAATAGAAGTTATAATTACTCTTTAAAAAGCTCATTATATTTGATGATCTCTCTATATTAGAAATCACCCACCCCTCTTTTGACCCCACCTCACTCACTACCTGTGAACTGTAAAAGTTTTCATGCAAGGAAGGACCTTCTTTTTCTGTAGTTCACTGTTTCTTGCCGTAACTGGTTACAACGCCCAACAAAAGAGTAATGTCAGCGTATAATACGTAGTGACCCTGTATCTTCAGCCTCAACAAAGTAAATGGGTGGTGGTGGGGGCAATCAACTCCTTATCTCAGATAAGAGCCAAGTCTGAACTTTCAAATTCTTCCCAAAATGGTAGTCGAAAAAATTTTTCTGGATCAAATGCGGGGGAAAATTCAAACGAATCGAACTGTGAGAGTCAAGAATCTCAATCAAGTTGTGCGATTGAGCAGTAGAGCAAGCTAGCAACAATGAAGTCACGACACTATTTATTTTAATCGGGATAAACGAAGAACCGGACTATTGGTAGTTTTGTTTCAAGTGTTTTGTCCTTGGCCTATGGCTCATTATAGGGCTCGAGATTGATCCTGTCCTCCTCTCAGGAATTCGTAACTCGACCCGTGAAATCCTTGGCTCTAGTCTTATTCCGACCGCGGCGAAACCCCGCTTTAGATTCCTAAAAAGGAAATAGAGATTGAGTTAAGGGTTTTGTTCGCTCGCTCTTTGCCCAGATTTAGCAGTTGAAATAAAAATACAGTACATCGAGTGCTTCTCGATGTAGTAATAATAAACGTATAATTGAGCTCATATCCCGATTTATTTTGCTACTCTCTTGTCAAAGATCCTAGAGAGGAACCGAGGAATCAGAAACGGAGAGAAATCCAGCGTAAATTCAGCGGCAGTAGGGTAGTGACAGATGGAGAATCGGACAACTTTGCCAGCCGGACCGGCTGGCTAGTCACTAGCTGACAGACAAAATGGAACGACCCTCGAAGATAGGGCGGGACAGAAGGGCATGACGATCAACAAGAAGTGGGGATTTAGCAAGAGTACGGATGCTGACTTCCTAACTGCAAGAACCGCTCATTTGATGAATCAAGCTATAGAGTTTGGAGCACTACCCCTGGCGATACCTATCTCCATGTTGTAGTAGTTATAATAGACTGAAATGTTAATTAACGCTTACCGAACTTATCCATTGTTCTTTCTTGCATTGCAGATTTTATAAAAATCGGCCCTGACACCGATTTACCGAACTGGTAGTGCATGCATTAAATCAGCTAAACAGTTATCTGCATCAGTTGAACCTTAAAATATCTTTGTTACTTACTGTATTTGATATCTAACGTGTTAATTAAATAAACTCTCGTGGTATGATGCATCGCGGAAAGTAGGCTATAAAGGCGCATTTATGCAAGAGTTACGGTTCATATGCATGATTCGATGTTTAATCTGGGGTCTGCCTTAAGTGGGGTTAGATGCGATTGAGGGGTCCGAATTATTTACTTAGTTAGGTCTTGCAGTACAAGTTTCAACCCCGCGCAGAGGTATATTCCGTATATACTAGAAAACGAGACTTTTTATCATTTACGATTTCTAACCAGCCCATCATGACCTTCCCTCTGCACCTACGGTCATATAGCTTTTCTTAATTTTGAAAGGATGCTATTCAATCTTCGGAATTACTTTGTCTGGTACTCGGCCCTAAGATAAAGACTATTGTCCGAAAATCTTCATATCCATCCGCTGAATTTACCGGAGTTCAGCAAAATGCGTACACCGCTGTATGCTATACTAACAGCTTCGAAATGAGAAGTTGTCACAGTAGAGGGAGATGCAAAATCAGGGAGGACTATCACAAAAAGTGACATTCCGCAAAGTGCATATGACAGGATCTGGGCAAGTATGTATAATTTAGGCGAAAAGGAGTAATGGTTCGCTTGAGAGACGCTGGCCTCTAGCTGAATGTGGTTTGTTTTTTCATCTGTGATCTCCTCCTATTGTAGAGAGAGACAAACTACCGAATTTTATCAGGGCTAGGTTAATTACCTATTAGATTTTAAAGTTGAAGTGATCCCTAGAACTTGCAGCTTGTCCTTCTCTTATAAGAGTAGACTTCTACTTCGAAGCAATTGTTTTACATTTTTCTCAAACAGTGCGCATTCAAGCAAGCGAATGACTGGGCTTAGGAAGATCGATGCAATATTAGTCCCTGGAAAAAGACAGAATGGCGTTCAGATAGTGGTAGAAACTGAAGGCAAGTAAAGACCCCCAGATTTAGCAAGATCGACATCTAGTTCGAGCAAAAACAAAAATAACTGAGGACAGTCAGGAAGAAGGTAGAATTGGCACTTGCCACTTGGTAGCACTTTGAAATTACTTTGAAATTACAGCCCTAAATAGTGAATTTAACTTTTCCCTGTTTGATACCATTTTACTCATACCACAGCTCGAGCAAGTAACAAGCTTTATTGTTGATATCTAGTTTCTGGACAAGACGAAGCAGTTCTCAGTCCTAATATGTCATCCTGCTTCACTTACGGAGAGAGATTTTCCCATGGCTCTTGTCAGGGTCTAGAGCCATCTCTGTCTCCGGTCACCAGAGCATATCTCCAGATCCCCATTTCCCACTACACGAGTCTAGGATCCAGCATAATACTGCAATTCTGCAAAGTAACGAGAGCTAAGGGTTTGGGGCTCTGCCCCAGCCACGGGAGGCAGACAAGAAGGCACCTACTATCCTAACATCCATGCTCCAAGTATTCTTCAAACAAAGCTGCCAACAGAGCCTCTGGAAAAATCTGACTTCATCTCTGTTGTCAACGGCTTACTAGGCAGACGTGAAGCACTATGAAGTAGGATAACGTGGTAAAAATAATAGACCGAAAGCTATAACCTTGGAGATACATCCAAGACTTTCAATATTATAGTGCTTTGTGTCACAGGGAGTTTCTCCTTGTGCTGACTACGATTTTTTTTTCTCGAATCAAAAAACGCCTGAGTTGAATTGGCTTCGGACTCCTAGAGGGCTACACTGTGGATGTAATTTCTAGAAGTACATGTACTGTACTTATCAAATAAGGGCGGAAAAGGGACTTCAGAAAATTTTGAGTAAAATTTGAAGCCTCCTGAACCTCCCCTATCTGGGAGAGTGGGGTTACGACTGATCGATAGAAAGAGGCCCCCACGATGATACGGTACTAGAGATCTCCGCTTCAGATCACAACTGACCTCATTTCCGGCAGGCTCTTGATATTTTTACTCTCCTGAGAATTTTGCCTATTGTTCGTTTTGCTACTGCATTGCATTTTTCTTAAACAATCGGTTCTTCAACCGATAGGACCGAAAAAGATGCATAAGTCATTCCACAGTAATGACCGTTTGAATAGTTGATGAGATCAAATGACTGATTAAATGCTTTAAATTTAAACATTTTCTTAGAACTATCGATATGTATAAAAGTATCATGATACACAGGATAAGCATGACCAACTAATCTGACTGACTTGCATGATGCATTGATGCATCGCGGAAAGTAGGCAATCGATATGCAAGTTGTAAGGGTATATATAGTTCATACACCTTTTTTTCTGCATTCGTTGTAGAATCTGGGGAACTGGTGTCAATCTATACATACATAGCTGAGTTATCTTTAGTTAAATCTAACGTTGCTTAACACTAGTATGTAGATGTTAACTTGTTGGACTAACTGAATTCGTATAGGATGAATGAATGGAGTATGTAGTAGTGCATGATCTTCGGATCATCGTTAACGGGTCCTCTACCCCTCCTTCATCCCTACAGTACATCGATTGTAACCAATAAAAAAAATCATGAAATGTCCTTGAATCTATCTCAGTTTAATCTTTTGATCACTGTCAAAGTTCAAATAATCATACCTTCAAATTTTCGCAAAGTAGCTCATAAAAGTACTTATCATCATCATTCAATCTTCTGTTCTTTTATTCACCTTATGGAGATATAAGTCCGAAATCTCACTCACCCCGCGTGAAACTACTCCGCCCAGAACAGAGCCCTTTTTTACTTCCTTTCCCCACCTTCTGCCGTTGCCCTTACCCTCTTAATGATCGTGCGTGGTTGTGGGACAAACTGACGGGCTCGTGCCGAGAAATGCAAGTACCGAAACGAGATGATGGCTCACACGGACTTTTAATATGTATATTAACGGCGGTCTGCCTGTCTAGTGCCTGTCTAGCCCCTAGATCTGTACCCCAACCCTTCCTCAGTCCCCAGATATTACTCCGAACTTGGTAAAGGATATACCAGTAGTTAACTTAGTTGGTTATTTAATCCTTTAAACGGCATATCTCTTGCATGAAATTATGCATACGTTTCGGAAATCAGCCCGAGAATCCGCTTGTAGGCTTGGAGAGCCTTGCATATATGCAAGTGTAAACATCCGACTAAGTTCTAAAATTTTCGCTAGTACGTTTGGTTAATATAGAATTCTGAAGTGAGACAACGAGAATCGTGATAATAAAAAAATGTATGTATCTCAAACAGTAAATTTAGACATATCGTCGTATCTATAAATCGACTGTTAAATAAACACTAAGAAGCAAGCTCTTGATTATTATTAATGCTTTCTAAAAAAGTCTGGGGCAATATATAACACCACAAACTAGTTGACAACACGCTACAATACTTGTTTGAGTAGAAGTAATAGATAATAACTTGATATTAATTATTTATTACTGTACTAATGTGACTTTCTGTACCCCGCACCATACGCCGCTCTAAGGTTGCATTTGACCTGCATCGTCACTTTTATTACCTTTTGCCGCACAGTGGGGTAGTATTTGGTATCCCGAGAATGAAAAAAAATAATATATAAACCACATATATTCCCCAGTTCTCATATACAAATCTTTTTCCAGAAGACAACAAATACATTCAACATTTTTATTATCTAATTAGTATCTTAGTCTCTCGCTTAAAATGGCATCTGACGAAGAGCAAAGATCTGTTGAAGGTCCAGGAGATCAGACCTATCTCACACTGAAGGATGTGGCTCCCAAACTTGAGAAGCTTTGGTTCCTTTATCCCCGTCTTCTTCAGTTGAATCTTTTTTTAATGGGTGGTCTTCTATCCCAAGTTGTTTGCGGTTATGATGGTTCTATGATTAACTCTCTATTAAGGTATGTATACTCATGAGCAATTTTTTGTCCCAGTTTCATCAATTGATGGCTATATAGTCACGTGATACCAGCGCCAGACCGGCCGGTCGTGCTTTCGCTCGTTGTGCTTGACCGATATATTCTGGAGTTCGAGCTAACTTCTTAGTGTCCAATCTTTTGAAGATTTCTTCAATAATCCCCATGGTGCAATCTTGGGAACTATGTCGAACGGTATGACTATTGGTAATCTTATTATGGTTCCTTTTGTTTCTCATATCGTTGACTATCTAGGTCGACGATGGTCCATTATTGTCGGATGTTTGGTTATTGTTGTCGGTGCTGTCATCCAGGGATGTGCCCAAAGTTTTGGAATGTTCGTAGGAGGTAGAATTTTACTTGGTGTTGGTGGTATTGTTTCTCTTACTGCATCGCCACCTCTTGTTACCGAATGTGCTTTCCCAACACAACGACCTGTCGTAACTGCATTTCTCATGCCTTCTTGGCCATTCGGAGCTTTGATTGCTGCTTTAGTTACATGGGCTCCTTATCTTACGTTATACACTAGTAATTGGGCATGGAGAATCCCTTCGTTATTGCAGTTATTCTTCCCTGCCATTCAATTGGTCATGGCATTTTTTGGTCCTGAATCACCTAGATGGCTTATCGACAAGGGTCGTGAGTCAGAAGCCAGAGCATTTTTTGTTAAATACCACGCATTCGGTGATGAGAATCACCCTATTATTGCTTATGAGATGGCAGAAATTACAGCTGCTATTGAGGAAGAGAAGAGTCAGAAAATTGGTAGTTGGTTGAGTTGGTTCCGTTCCAAGAAATACTTCCATATTTTTGCTATCTGTCTTGCCGTACCTGCTTTCCAACAGTTGTCAGGAAATGCATTAATTTCGTATTATTTGGAAATCATTCTTAACAACACTGGTATTACCGACAGAACTTCTCAGTTGAAGATCAATTTGGGATTATCTGCTTGGACTCTTATTTGTTCAATTGCTGGATCTCTTCTTGTTGGTGGATTTAAGAGAAGAACACTTTTCTTAACTGGCTATGCTTGTATGTTCTTCGTTTATATTGCATTTACCGGAGTTTCTGCTGGAAATGCTGAGAAAAATTTCTTGAATAAGGGATTAGGTGATGCTGTAGTATTCTTCATTTTCTTGTATAATATGGTTTACCAAATATGTTCACCAATTGCTTTTACATATACAATGGAGATTTGTCCTTACTCTATGCGTTCCAAGGGATCTTTGCTTTACCAATTCAGTGGTGCTATTGTAGGATTTTTCAATAACTATGTTAACCCCATTGCTATGGTTGCTATTACTTGGAAATATTACATTGTGTATATCATTTGGTTGGCCGTTCAATTTACCGTTGTATTTTTCTTCTTCCCTGAAACTTCCGGACATGATCTTGAAGGTATTGCTGGAGAAGTTTTCGGAGAGGATACTGGACGGGCCGCTATCGAAAGATTTCATCATAAGTTGGATGAGAAGGTTATTGTTGAACATTCAGAGACCGTTTAAGAAATTTGTTTTAAATTTTCAGGTTTATGTTATTTTGAGTTTGAAAGTTTTTAGTTTATATCTCCTTTTTTAGTAGTTAATAAATGAATATCGAAATTTAACTCAAATGTGTACTTTTTCTTGATGTCTTAGTGGAAAGGGAAAATTCATCAAAAAGAAATAACATACTACTGGCTGAACTTTAATTTTTAGCTTTTAAGTCAACTCTCTTAGATAAGGGTTTCTAACCCTAGAGTTTTAGAGTAATAATCTGTGCAGATCTATCGATGATTGCATTAACATGGTGGGGTTAAACTGCACGGCTGTGGTGGTTGCAGTTTAAAATTGCCTAATCCGGCGTTTTGGTGTGTGCATATGCTGGCTGACTGACCATTGATTATCAACATAACACCTGAAGATATAATCGGATACTCACCCGAATGGATTCAAGGAACAATTTAGCTGATGGCCCAGTTATGGGTTTACCTCTCTTCGTTTAAGTTAAGTACTGCCTTGAAATAATAATCAGCAGGCTGACCGCACTTCCGGTGAGGGACGCCGCGACCCAGACTCTGCAGTTCTTGCCTCAGCGAGATTGTAATACATTGGTCAACGATAAAGCATTCAAGCGTAACGGGCTCTAAGAGTGGCGCTTCAAGGACCGAAATATACATAAAGGTTGGAGGTCACCATGCTCAAGAATTCGCGATAGGACCCATACACTTCTCGTTAATCACCGTACGACACCCCATTGGACACGAGCCAGCTAAGAGCACCGAAGGCAAAAAACCCAAACGAAGAAGGCAAAGTGATCTGAGGTATATTCCCAGCAGCCAGAAGCACTTAGTACATGTTGATGGATCTCTCGAGTATATTCTATATCATCGATATCGTCTTTCCCTGATCCAATTTACGAGACGACTGTTTCCAAAATAGCTCGGTTAACTTTGAAAGAAGAGACTTTTGTACAAAATCAGTATTATTATAAGCGATATAGTGAGTCAAATATCGACAAAATCAAACCTGGGCTTACTGGTGAGGAACAAGGGAAAGGACAAAAAAAGAATGAAATATGGAAGACTGCTGTTTATGTACGATTTTCTTTGGCGAAGGGATCTATCACACGCCAATCCTTCTTGCTGTCCCGTCCCATCATCCACTTACTTCCACGGCTTGTAGATAAAGTGTTCATACTTTTATGAATACGTTATCTATCAACCGATGTCCATGCCACCATTATAGCACCTTGCTCACATGCCAATATCAATAGCGGCTCTGCCTCGAGCGCGGCCTGGTGGACGCTCAGACACCTAACTCTCTGTGTACTTAAGTCCCCTATGTTACGTGTCACTCCAGCTGTCGTTGACAACATGTATTTAAGCTAAAGCAGAGAGACATGGGGTCGGAGTCGGAACACATGCTCTGAAAGCTAATCCGCTGATGCAAACTTGATATGTTCATTTTGAAGTAATATTAGAAGTCTCCTAACAATTATCTTATTGTGCTCTAATTGAACGGTGGTATCCTATGTATGTATTCCTGCGATAATTATTCGAATATTAAGCCCCAGATGATCTATCCAATCGCTGATATCAGCTGCTCGAGTAGTCTCTCACAGATAAGGGTAAAATTTTCAACGTAGCTTGTTCATGGTTCACAGACTCAAATTGCCAGTGATCGGGCGACTCGCACATCAGTTATCACTACAATCAGGCATGCGCATTCGCGTAGGCTTCTTCGGATCCCCCTGCAGATCATGATTTCAACTCTCATGTTTTCGTTTCTTCCTTCCAGTGTTCCCTGTTACTTACGACCTCTTTCTTTAAAACTTCGATGTCAGCTCCGGCCTAATATTTTCGATCTCCAACGATTGCTCAAACTTTGAATTTAAACGTATTGCAATTCCAGCAGCTCGCACATATGATAATAGAACGAAAACGATAATAGCCGATATCACCCATCAGTATAATCAAATGTCATCCAACATGGTCTTTAAGAAGTTTCACCCAAATTCACATCACAACAAAAGGAAGGAACAGATATTATCATATAACAGAATATCTAGTCAGCATCATCTCCAAGCCTCACCACTATCAAATGCTAGTCCAATATCCCACCAGTCGCGAACTGAACATTTTCAAAAATCAGACAGAGCAGAAGAGTGATATTAGACAAACAACAGGTAACAATATACTGGAAGCTGGGAACCGGCTTCCGGTTCTCACCGTCGTTCGCATCTTCACATTTGCCCACCGCCAGCTCTTCCGATGCCCCATCGCTATCATCAATGCCTCCCGCTTAATCATACTACTGGACAATAAAATCAATCAGCAGTACTTCATCTAATATATAGTCGAACAAGATCTTGGCCTTAGTATACTCAATAATTCCCATCACCATTTCCAACTCCTGCTGCAACTTTTCAAACTTTTCAAACTTTTCAACTTCTGGATCACTAATTTTCCTGCAGCCAGAAACACATGCTTCATCTAATTGTTCAATATCTCGGTCGGGATATCCTCAGCACTGGCTTTACACCCGCAAGTGACCTATTATCAACTCCAATGTCTCCTCGTTTGCACAGCTGAAAAATCAAATGTTTCACAGTTGACAACATATGAGGATCCAGTCGTACAGTAATTGCAAGTTCTAACTGGTCTTAATCGTTTCCTGCACAGGCCTGCGTCTGCGGTTATCCCAAGTATCTCATCGCCAACACCAATGCATCCTCCCTTTGCTGCATCATCGAATTCTGTTCCGCAGGTTACAGCAGCAACACATCATGATGGTTTCATAATACTACACTTGCGACATGGTCTTAATCATATCCTCAGCGTCGGCCCTGAAATCAATTATGCTTCACAACCAACAGACAACATCAGGTAAACAGATGGATCTTGTTGTATTACCTGCCGTTGAGGAAAGACGTTGCTCGACCTGCTGAGGAAAGCCCCCGACTGCTCTGTTTACTAGCCGAATGTCACCTAGGAATCCGGTTCCCATTATCAGGATTATAATGAATGAAGCCTTTGAGGAGATTAGTGAACTTGGCCAATTAGCGAAAATAAGAAAAGGTCCTTGCTTCAGTATCAATCAATATCGCGCGCGCCTCAGGATGGATCGATCCGATCCGATCCGATCCCGAATGCGCGCCAGGGCTATCAGCGACTGGATGTAGCATCGTCTCGCACCACGAATATAAATCAGATTTCAATTTCAACTACTTGTATTAAATATTCAATCTAAGTGCTTGGCAGGGAACGTATGGATACTTCATGCACCAAAAAGTTATCTTTTTGAATGAGGATTAAGATTCAGTAGTACACTTGTAAGAAAGGCCATAATTGAATCAAGGCAATGTGATATTATCTGATGGTTGATAACTAAGAAGAAGATCTCATTGACGCGGTCTAGTCTTTTCAGACGCATGGCCAAAAATAGATTAATTTTATCACTCACAATACTTCTGTTGTCATCTATCTTCTCCCGACGGCTGGCTTTATTTTGCAGATATTCGCCGCCAAAGGCAGAAGACGATCGACTATTAACACAAGTGAAACTAGCGTACAGGGTCTGAGACAGAAGGACCTCAGATGACGAAAGTAAACAGAGTTCAAGTTCAAGAAGGAATGCCCGAAGACCGGCCAGCAGACCCACTAAATATAAATAATGTGAGGTACTTGAAATGTATCGATCGATCCGTACAGATCATTTTGCAAGTAACCGTAGCATCAACCCAAATGAGAACAGAAGCTGTAACATCAAGTTCTGTTACAATGTTCGGCGTGTTATTCTGTACGCGGCCTGCGGCTCAGACGTGCACGCGCAGTATCATAATTTGAGTGAAACACAAAAACTAGCGTTCTAGCGTAGATCTAACTCAATCCAGTCAAATTACGAAACGCGAAACTGTCGCGTTCTTGGCAGAAATCGTAACTCTGGGTGTACCTTGTTGTAATGTAGTAGAAAGGCAGAGTTTCATAAAAAATTAATAATAAGAAACAGGCGGTTGATTAATTTTCGACTGACCAAACTAGACGTGTAAGCTTCGGGCCGAGCTAACACTTATTCAGACTTTGAAACTGATTCTGGCCGCAAGCAATTGGCAGAGTTTATGCGAAGTAAAGTCCTGCCTGTTAAATGTTTAGAAGCTGGCTATTTCGGCGACTGGGATTTGCCTCAAACCCCTTATCTCGCCGCACCACTTCCAATTGACTGGATGCTAGCTTGCCAATGGTGGTCACCTTATTCAGTAATAGTCTGGTTAATTACAAAACAAATCCTTGGAGCTAGTTACTTCAGAAGATTCGCTTATTGGCTGGATGAGTAAGAACAAATAGGTTGGTGGTAACTTTAAGGCTGTTGGGCAGCTCATGCCAAATTATTTTGTTCAAACCGGTATTTTTATCTTGTTCACTCCAATCAAATTACTACTAACCGGGGAACTGAGCTCGGTGAGAAAACCGTATCTGAGATATCACTGTAACGAGTGAGCCATTTTCACTGTTACGCTAAAAGGTTAAATGAAGCATTAGTTAGGTTAAGTTACTAGAACGGGTTAAACCAGGGGTTACAAAATTTGAAACTTCAAGTTACTAAATAGGAAGCGTGGGGGAGTGGTGGTCAAAATTTTTTGTTTCAAAATGCTCTTGAGCCGCATTGTTAGTGACTTACGCCCTGAATGAATCTCAGCCAGAGCCAGGCCACGAACAACCACATGGACACTTTCTCCAGCAGGAATTAGCCAAAGAATTTTGTGGGGGGAACCTCTGAGCTCACATTGAATAGTGTCGAACGCACTGATGCAGAACTGGACAAGAGAGGAAGGAGACCTCATTCTCTTCATTCTCTTACTTCGATTTATATATATTAAACTAAAAACTTCTGAATCTCGCCTCGGGCCGCTCATGCACACGAACAAGGACAGGATTTTAGAGGTAAAACTTCCACAGGTGACGTATAGCTGCTGCAGCTGTCACAAAGAGATAACTGGCTAACGTTGGATACTGTAGTTGACTGATTACAGTGCTGACGCACTGTAACTGTAGAGAGAGAAAATTTCATTTCTGTACTAATAATAAATTTTACTATAGCTAATAATAACTTGATGATCATAATTAACATACTGAATAAAGGCATATCTTCTACCTGAAATTCGACGGCTTGTAACCGCTTCGTAGCAGACTGTACTACGTACTGGTAACTAAATTGTAATATAACCGATAACCGATAACGGTTAGCAGTTGATCCGTAATAAATTGTGGAAAGCGGGTCAATTAAGGCATAAAGCTTAGCAACAGAATGGCCCCGGCATAGGAACAACACTGCCTTGAATACCGAAGGAGTGTAGATGGTTGCAGCGGCTGCAGGTTTAGTAGTGGTTGAAACTTTCACAATACGAATCGGCACGTTTTGGTTCAGTTACCGTTGAGTCAAAATCTAGTTTTCTAGCCGTTCATTAGTCCCAGGTACAGCGGGCAGCACTATTTTTAACGCTAACTTTAAATAGTACGGCACTGTACTTGTACCCATTTAGCGGTTACTCACTTTTTCAAACTAACCCAAAGTATCTGAATAATAAAGCTGTTTTATTCCTATTTTAGTTGGTACGGTACCAGTACGTGCTTTTTCTTTTCGTTCTGTCGTTCTGTCGCCATCTCGCTGCTTGACTCTTCCAGTCCTCCTATCTGTATTTTTCTTTTCTCTCCTTCTTGTCTCTTTTATTTTCTATCTCCCATTTTGGATTTCTATCTTCGTCCGCTTTGGATTCATCCTTCTCTGTTTCAAAGTATCTCTCCGGCACTTCCTATCTTGCTTTCAGCTGTCAATGCGTCTATCTATTACGGTATTGATTGATTGATCCGCTGTTGTTTCAATTATTCAACTGCATTGAAACCACATTAACAGAACATAATAGCAGTCTCGGTGGGGTTGGTTCCTGCTTGTTCGATTGATTTTCTTGCATGGTTACTACATCCTGCTGTAACCTGTTACTCCCTCTTCTTGCATCTTTACTTTTATAGTACCTTATTATCACTTCCTGTGCTCAGTCCTGTTACTTACTCAGTCTCTTTTTTCTCTGCCTAACCCCCTACCCCTTTTTTATTTTGTTTCTAATAATATTTTTATATTACACATTATACCTTTATCTCATCATTTTGACGTTTCTCATATTGAGATATTGTCAAATTACGAATTACTACTAGATTGTGTATAATAGGATAGATAGATAGATAGATATAGATCATCATATCAAACAACAATAGAAACGAAAATCAAGGCATATGTTTACAAGCAAAAGATCAACGGGATATCAGAACTGAATGATATACTTATGTATATATAAATCTAATAATCGCCAAGTGCATATCAATCCATTCATTCATCTTTTGTGAATCTGGAAAATCTGAACAATTTATCTACAAAGGAGTGGTCTTTTCCAACGTTGGTCTTGCACATACATTTTTTTTTCGTTTAGGTTGGAGAGGGGGTAACGCCCAGCCTAAGAAATGACTACGACTACTGTGCTTGGACCTCTTCCTTCATCTATGTCCAAAGGGGATAATCCTCCCTTGACAGATGATGGCGGTGAAACAGATGAACAGTCTCTTTCTCATTATTGTAAAAGTTGTGGTTTAGTAAGTAATCTTTCCCTATGTTAAATTGCTTCTTTTATGAAATCAGTCTGTTACTAACAAAATTTCAGTTACTCCAAGAAGGACGAGCATTCGAGCTAGGTAAGTAAACTCGGTACTTCTGATCGTCCATCTCCTCTGACGGCTAGAGCGGTATCTAAGACCATCTTGCACTCGCTCTCCTGCTTCTGGCGACTGAGGCGTAGCCCCGAACCTCTAGGGTCGCTTGATACGCATAACCTCGAGCGGATAAGCTCAGGGCTCTGGGCCTCGCGCAAGCCCCTGGAGACTATTCTCTGAGAGTGTAATGAGAGTATTGTTAGAGAACAGGGTCTGGGGCTATGCCCTGGCCGTTGGAGGATAACCCCCGCTACGGATTAGTTTTCATTGTTTACTAATATGGTAGCTGGTAATCGTTGGCATGTGGAATGTTTTCGTTGTTCATCATGTAAGGACCCATTGGATGCTGATACCAATCTCTTAGTTTTAGGAGATGGCACTTTGATTTGTAATAATTGTTCTTATCATTGTGATATTTGTCATAAGAAAATAGAGGATCTAGCTATTCTTACAGGAAAGCAAGCATTTTGTTCTGATTGTTTTGTTTGTCGTAATTGTAAGCGAGCGATTCCCGATTTGAAATTTTCACGAACATCTCAGGGAATCTTTTGTATGTCTTGTCATGAAACTTTATTGGCTAGGAAGAAAAGAAATGCAGCCGCAAAAGCAGCAGCTGCTGAGGCCAAAGCAAGAGCGACTGGAATAATACCGCAGTCTTCAACGTCATCAAATTCCCCATCTCTTAAACGACCTGACCATATGAAACGTCATAGTCATCGATTGTCATATGCATCTTTTAAAGACAAATCGCTACCGTCAATTCCTGGGGAAGGGGATACGAAAACATCTGAACCAACGACGTCGCCAGCAGTGACAACCTCAACAACAAATGTAACGACATCAACGGCATTGGCAACCACGTCTACAATGACGGGGGCCCCGTCACGCCCTCCGATTCACCGGTCCGGTGATTCGGGATCTATGTCTTCGAATTCATCACTATCATCATTACAGGATAGTGTCAATTATCTGAAAAGCTCTTCTCTGTCAAATACTGTTAATAATGAGTTCATCCCACGTCATAATATCTCGAGTGCTAGTGTCGGAAATATAGTTAATGCTGGTAGTAGTAATGATAACCCTAGATCTGTGAGTTATTCAAGTCAGAAAAGTTCGGACGGTTCGACTGGTTTGATAGGTTCTGCTTCAGCAACTTCTGGTTCAGTAGGTTCGGGCTTGATAGATTCTGCGCTAGCAGGCTCTGCTTCAGTAGGCTCCGTTTTGCCAGATGCAATAGATGCGGTACCGGACTCAATAGACTTATCTCTCTCAGGGGATCTGACTGACCTTAGTGAATATTTCGGAAATAATTATAGAGACTCCGGTTTCGTTCCAATTAAGCTAGATATGTCCTCTATACCGCTCACTGCTAGTGATGTCCTAGCAGCATCTGGGTCTGGTAGTACTGAACTTGAAATATCAAGTGAACGGCGGAGGGAGTCGGCTGAATTGATTCGTAATAGAGCAGGTGCAGCCAATCGTCGATCGATTCTCCCTATGGAATCCTCATCCTCATCATCATCCACTACAACTGCCACTACCACCATCACTAATAGTGGGCGAGTCAGTGAAGATAATGATTCTTCTCCTCTTAATCATCTAGTCTTAACATTGGATGACCCATCAGAATTTAGAAGGCCACCCAAGGTATCAGGTTTATCATCATCACCTATGTCCATATCTGTTGAAGGATACCAGGAGCCTCCTCCTGGGTCATTGTCTCCTCGCAATGCTATTTATGTCAGTGATTCTAATCTCCCTTCGAGCTGGTCTCTTGGAGATTTGAATGTTGATGATAAAACTGAGAATAGTATTATCCCCATTTCCTCCCCAGGTCTTTCTGCTAATCCTGGCTTTCGTAAAGTACCTGCCAAACTTGATCTGGAGGAAACTTCTTCGTCGTCTTCTCCTTTCTCTCGGCCTTCTCGATCATTACTTCGTCCAGATACAATGATACCAGAACGGTCAACATTACGGTCACGTTCTCCTAGACCCCCTATTGTTAATAGAGGAGATAATGAACGACAGTCTAGTCCTGCGTTGCCTCCTTTTGCTCCCAATAGACCTATTAGTCCTGTGAGTATTGGAAGTCAGCATAATCAATCTACCCTTCCAACTACTCCTAGTAGATCTGAGTCTCTAATTTACTCCGAGCAATCTTCAGCTTCGCCCTCTGTCAGCGGAAGCGGACGTGTCAATAGCTCACCGCGGTACAGCGGCTCTGGTAGAGGAACATCAGTGCCAAGACTTTCTTTCCAACGTCTGTCACCAGGATTATCATCATTCGCACCGGCTTCTCTTTTGCCTTCTGCCTTTGTTAGTAGTGGCGGAAGTTATCCTGCTATTGAATCCGTCATTCCTTCGAAAGGTTCACCTGTTTCTAATAATGATAATAGCATCACTAATGGAATTATTGGTCATAGGCGGTCAGTCAGTGACACTCATCACTTATCACCCCGTGGACTAGCTGCACCTGCCGATATTGTCAGTAAAAATGGTTCTTTGTCCCCACCGGTCATCATTTCCGGTGTTGATCCAGTAGAGATTCTTACCAGAGAACTTATTGATGCCAGAAAGAGAATAGCTGAATTAGAAAGATTACTTAAAGAGAAAGATGAAGCAGCGGCGGCCAGAACTCCTAATTTGAAGAATTTAGAATCGGATATTCAGGAAAAACGGAAAACTATTGCTGGTCTCGAAGCTCATGGTGCTCTTGTTCGTAAAGAAATTTTGGTCTTAGAGAATGCTAAAGATGGAGGCGGCGGTGTTGAATCCCGAGGACAGTTATTAGATGAATTTTCAAATGAACTAGATACAATGAAGAAATCTTTAATGGCTGAAATCACTGAATTAGTTATCCAGCGTGATAATTTAAAAGTTGAAAACAATCGTTTAACTAAAAGCCGTGACCAGGCTGTTGAAGAAAGTAGTATTCTTAACATCAAAAATACTCAATTAGCAGATATGAATAATGAATTGACCAGACAGATGATAGAAAAATTTGGTCCATATGCATTTGGTAGGAATAATACGGCCGGAACAAAAGTACTAGCAACAACACCATCATCAGATGGCGGTTTACACGGGAAGAGTGGTTCGATAGGCTCGTCTATTACAATGTTAGGATCGTCTTCTAATCGTCGCCATAAGGATTTCATCGGTGGTAATTCATCACCCTCACAACGAGCTCCTTTTATATCATCACCAAGTCAGATTCTTAATAAAGATAGCATCAACATCAGAGATAATACTAGTATTAATAGTAATGGTAGTGGTAATAAGGATACTGTTGACGAACCAATGGTCACTGTACTTGATGGTGGCCAAGTAGTAGATACTAGAAAGGATAGACAGCATGCAAGAAAGTTCTGGAAACGTCCAGGAGCGGCGGTTGCTAAAGGTTTGAATAAGGTGTTTGCCAATGATTTTGAAGCAGGACCTGAATTCTCTGAATCTGGCAGTGGTGGTACTGGTGGCACCAGTGATGTTATAGGTGGAACCCCACCAGGGGCCAATGCTGTAGCCGGAGGAGTGAATGATAGTAAACATCCGCCTGTTAAGCAATCTAAAAATGGCTGGTTTAAATCTAATGAATTTAATGGTGCAACGACAGTGGGAAATAATGGTAATAGTACGATATCAGCAATTGTGAGTCTAGGTCAGTCTGCAGCAAATGGTATAACGGCGTCCGCAGGATCAACGTCATCCTTGTCTTCTGGAACAACAGCAGCCACTACTGCTACAAATAGTGCTGGAAAGGAGAAACCTGCCTTGATGGGGGCATCAATAGAGTGGAGGGTTTCTCATGAAAGTAATCGAATTCCTAGAATAGTAACTCGATGCATAGAAGAAATTGAAAACCGTGGAATGAGCTTTGAAGGAATTTATCGTAAATCTGGCGGTAAATCCCAAGTTACAGGTATTGAGGAAGCGTTTGAAAAAACATGGGAAGGAACGTTTGATGATATTTTATCTGGTGATATTAGTGGAGTCACTAGTGCTGTTAAACAATATCTTCGTTATCTCCCTATACCGTTAATCACTTATGATGCTTATGATGATTTTATTAAGTCTTCATCTAGCAATTCTGAATCGGAGAAGATCAATAAATTACGGGCCGTTATTAACTCACTGCCGCCTTCACATCATGACTGTCTAGAGTATGTTATTCGCCATCTAGCTAAAGTTGCTACATTTTCGTCTGAGAATTTGATGACAGCGCGTAATCTAGCGGTTGTTTTTGCCCCTACTCTTGCACGAGACAGAACAGGAGATCGTGAAATTCTTGATATGCAGGCACGTAATGATAGTACTCAACTATTGATTGATAATTGTGATTCTATTTTTACTGGATTTTGAAATATGGATAGGAAGCAACAACAACAAGGCACCGTCATCATCTTCGTTTCGAACATAAGATTATGTTACATATGTTTTCTATATATTTTTTCAAACCGAAAATGGCGATGCTTTTTTTATGCTATATTATTATTGTTATATATTTTTTCATGTATTCTGTGTTTATTATTATTATTATTGTTCTTTTTGTTCCTCTCATCTTGGTGTTCATGCTCTTTTAAATATTACGTACAAAAGTTTTGGGTATAAATATAATGCTATTGTAACGTATACGAATGCAAACAATCCCGTTTACGGTTGATAGATCACCAGAAGAGTGAATATTTCTTCTGGATAAGTAAGACGAAAAGTCGATTGTTATTATTTTGCAAAGGGCAATTAGGATTCAGGGGTAATCTGATATCAAATTTGTTATCTGTTATGTAGCGACAGATAGCTACGCCAGAACCCCCACCCATGTCTCTCCCTATATTCGAGAATTTCATTAACGTGAATAAAAATTGAAGCGTGGAATTAAGAATCATAGTTCACTTTGGGATGCATGGCACCCCACTTAAGTCAAACGGATGAATGGATGAACGGATACTGTATATGGATTAGTGAAAAGGAGGAGGAATCTAAAAGGGATCTGCAGGGCACAAAGTCACGAGTCGAGCTCGTTAAATATATATATATATATAACGGTTATTGAGATTATAGAAAATGTGGAAAGGCTATTCACACTTTTACTACTTTTGCTACGGCTTCAGGCAAAGACATTAATATGGTGATATTAGTTCTATCCTTTGTTCATTTAGCTCAAGTTGTAAGTAACTAGTAGAAACATGGTACACACAAATGTTTCTTCTATTGGCCGCTCATTAAACCATGTTTAGATCTGTGACAATTATTTCATCTCCGTTCTTTCGATGATTGTCGTCACTCTTTCGAAATAATAAATGATGATCTCACATCAGTATAAAATATTTATTACTTTCAGTTGGTACATGTTCTTGTCTTAATTTCTTTTTTTAATTCACCACAATTCCAGTAGGCGGAACACACATAACCAATCGACCTCTAAAAGCTGCTCGTCACTTACAAGTAATTATTGGAAGTAGATTGAGCGAAAGTCCTCAAATCCGTTATCTCTCTGTAAAGTTTTCTCGGCAGATAAGTGTCTAATGTTAGACGTTTGGATGGATTATATCTGTTGTTTGTGGACGCAACTCTGACACCCTTAACAGTCGAATCAACTCCGGAATATTATGTGCGGCTCCCGCTGCTGAGGAGATGAGGGTCGTTCAATATTGTGGGGTTTTGTCCAAGATCGTATTCATGTATATGCAATGCATGCCCTAAATAGGTTAACCGCTGACAGTCTAGCATCAAACCGTTAAATTGTAGATGCAAGCAGAAGGGGTTGACACCAATAGCAACTTTGTCTTCCGATCGGTCGGTCGGTTATAAAATTTTCGTTCAGGTGATAACAATGATACACGCACGGTAATAAACATATATAAAACTTTATTTGTAGGGTTCATACAGAAGTGGCTGTGTGTGTGGGATGGTTGGGAAGCTGCATGTTTGACAGTTTTATGCGGGGTTTCTTCTTATTACTGTAAACAGTTAGCTAATAACAATCTGTATAGATAAAGATATAAACTTCTACGGTAACTCTCACAGATCGAAGAGGGGAAAAGAAGCATATAAACGACCACTGAGCCTTCAATATCCGGTGGGGAAAAATTCTTTTTAAATTAATTCTTTCTGTTGATTCAATTGTGTCTTCTTATTTAATTACTGATAGTAATTTTGTACTATCAAGACCCAAGAAAAGTGAATCGTAAACAAATCCTAATATTTTAAAGCTACAGTTGTTATAATGAAGGTCTTACTTGTTCTTTATTCTGCTGGTTCTCATGCTAGAGACGAACCTAAACTTCTTGGTTGTATTGAAAATGATCTAGGTCTTCGTAAATGGTTGGAAGATCAAGGTCATGAACTTATTAGTACTTCAAGCAAAGAAGGTCCAGATTCGGAACTAGATAAACATATTGTTGATGCTGAAGTAGTAATTACTACTCCTTTTCATCCTGGATATCTAAATAAAGAGCGTCTTGAAAAAGCTAAAAACCTTAAGATCTGTATCACTGCCGGGGTTGGATCTGATCATATTGATTTAAATGCCGCTAATGAAAAGAAAATTGCTGTCTTGGAAGTAACTGGTTCAAATGTTACTTCTGTAGCCGAACATGTAGTTATGACCATGCTCGTATTGGTCAGGAATTTTGTTCCTTCTCATGAACAAGTTGTTGGTGGTGATTGGAATGTTGCCGCTGTAGCTAAAGATGAATATGATATTGAAGGAAAAGTTATTGGAACAGTTGGTGTTGGTCGTATTGGTACAAGGGTTCTTCAAAGGCTTAAACCATTCGATCCTAAAGAGCTGCTCTATTTCGACTATCAGCCATTGGATCCTAAGCTTGAAAAGGAAATTGGCTGTAGAAGAGTCGAAAAACTTGAAGATTTACTAGCTCAGTGTGATATTGTCACTATCAATTGTCCTCTCCATGAAGGAACTAGAGGACTTTTCAACAAAGAACTTATTTCCAAGATGAAGAAAGGTGCTTGGTTGGTTAATACCGCTCGTGGTGGCATTTGTGTTGAAAATGATGTTGCTGATGCACTGAAATCTGGTCAACTTCGTGGTTACGGTGGTGATGTTTGGTTTCCTCAACCAGCTCCTAAAGATCATCCCTGGCGTACTATGGCTAATAAATATGGTGCTGGTAATGCTATGGTTCCTCATATGTCTGGTACATCTCTGGATGCTCAGCGAAGATATGCTGATGGTGTTAAAAATATTCTACATTCCTATTTCACTGGTAATGATTATCGTCCTCAGGATATTATTGTTATTGATGGTCATTACGCAACCAGAGCTTATGGCCAACAACACAGTAAGACAGAAACTTATTTTAAACAATAAACAGGAAAAAATGCAAACTATTATATACCAATATACTTGTATAACTAGTTGAACTTTTAATTATGTATTAAATGGTATGATTCTACAAACCAAAAGATTTTGACTTTAATTGTATCTTGATCTGACGACGGGTGCTCTGCTCCTTTTCTACTACGCCTGGGACCAGATCCGGGATTTGGAAACTGAACCGTTACACTTCTCATTTACAGCTACATTATGTGATCTTGATACACGTGTCTATTAATATGTAATTAACAATGAATAAATATGGATATATTGACCCTCTCTATCTTTACCTGGACTGATTGAAGATAAAGAAATAAAAGTCACTAGCAAAGGGAGAAGCAGACAGAGGTAGCTAAGGCACAATCCTGTCGAAATAGTTATAGGCGAATTATTATTCCAATGAAAATTCTTTCAAGACCTCATCTTTAGAGGTTCTTATCGGCCATCTAAAACTGTTAATGACCGAATCTTTGAACATAGTAATACAACCATAGCACAGAGAAAGGGAAGGAACTGAAGGATGCTTCTCCTGCGGAGTGCTTTCAGAAGAGGGATTTGAGATCCCACCAGTAGCTGTCGTGCCATTCGCCGCAGGAGGTGGGGGATGATTCACAGTAATTTTTTCCAACCATTCAAGACTATCGGGCAATGCAGGAGCCCTGCAAACCAAACATGGCGTAATACCTGATATTGCTTCATTAACAGCACGATTAGGCGCAAGCTTGGCTGCCGTCCGAACAACTGTGGATACCACAGATGGAAAACCTTGTTCTACAGATACAAAATACTGAGAGACAAGTTCATCGATACTTTGAAGTTTGGTGGTAGCAGGCGGCTTATTTGTTGAATTAACAACGTAACTGCCCAGGTCCTGAACTTTCACATAATCAGCAACCTCAGAACCAAGAATTTCACCCAAAGGATAATGAATTCTAGGATTGATTTGTTCATTGAAAATAACATCCGCTATTTTATCGCCTCTGCCTTTAGCAGTCAAAGATACCACTAATTCCGCTAACCTAGTCATACTGTGACCCCAAAGTATAGATTCACAATTCATTTTTTTGGCTTCAACTTCAACTATTTGTTGTATTAAAATACTCAGCATGTCCTTTTGAGAACTTCTCCTCACTAGCATTGATAGAAGCTCTTTTGTAGTTGATATAGTACTCGTGCTCGTAGATGGGGTTTGGTCACCATAAATCTGAATAATCTCACTTTGAACCCATTCATCTTCTAAATAAGATTCTAACTTTACACTAGTTATACTAGTACACTCTGGATATTTGACTTTTAACCTATCAAGAGTCTGTGAAATATCTCCATCAACACCATGAATACCTCTCTCATCAATATGAACAACATGCAAAGAAAGACCCTGTTTGCCTTTATGAATTGAATTTTGCATCCGAATCATCTCGACAACCATATCAAGTAATGCTAGTGATGAAGATCCAAGAGAAAGTGGAAGTAAGACATTTGGAATCTGGACATCCTGATCATAATTGACTTTAAAATCTTCCATTTTTCTCTTTTGCTTATGTTGTACAAATCGAACAAAACAATTCTTACAAAATGGTTCCGACCGAGAAATTAAAACTGATGGTTCATTACATCGCTTACAAGGTGGTAACGATTGTGCGTTAACGTCAAAAGAAGTAGTATTTTCATTTGTTGAAGAAGATGATGAAGTCATAGCGACAGAGAAGACCGTAAAAAATACAGCCCTCCTCTAAACTAAAATAAATCACTAATCTCTATTTGATATAATTTAATATCTCTAGAAATAAAATAAAAATCTATATTATTTAGCTTCTGAAGATTGGAAATTTCGAAAAAAAATATCAAAATTTCTTTCTTATCAATCAAAGATCGCCCAGATCTTATCATTAATTTAGTAATAATCCCTTTCCCAACAACATAAATGAAACAGTTGAAAGATTACGTCAGATGTTTGTTAGCATATAGAGCAGTGGTAATACGTTTTTTTCCGATGCTATGAACTACACTTAAGTTAAATAGTGAAAAATAAAATGGCAGAAGCAAATATTGGATAAAAGATTAAAAACAAATCATACAATATAACAGAATAATAAGTGATTATATGATTATAATAAATGAAAACTCAGTACTGGTAGATATCAGATGTAACAATCGATCAGGGACGGCTGAATAAGAATTTCGATCATCATCTTAATCATGATCTTTGTATTGCTCATTTTATCCATCTTACATTATTATTTGTTCACCATCTTCGATTTCACCATAAGATACCATTCCCTCTCTATCACCATGTCAATCGAAAGAGATAAGTCCAAAGTGGATTTCACGAAGGATGGAAAATATAAGTTTTTCCCCGATGAGCCCACACATGAAAGTCATCAAGAGGCATTTGCATCAAAAGGCCCGTCACAGTTTTATGATCCTTGTGCCGAAGCATCAAAAATGAGCCTGAATTGCCTTGAGAGAAATAATTTTGAGAAATCTGCTTGTATACCCTACTTTCAGGCCTATCGAGATTGTAAGAAGACCTGGCAACGATCTCGCAGGGAAGCAGCAGCTGCCGCAGTAGCCAGAGGGGATTGATCAGTCACAATGAGTGATAGAACTCTTGGTTAATTGACTCAGCTCATGTCTATATTGGAAGAAGAGTTTTTTGAAACCTCATAAAAGCATGTGGTTTTTGTTTTGTAAATATATTATTTTGATGCTATGTACTCATGATTAATGAAATATTACATTATTCGTCCTGTTGTCGGCGATTGGACCCACCCAACAACCCACCCAACACCTCCAGTTCTGACTGGACAGGAGAGGTATTCGGGTGTTTTGAGCGCGGCGAGACTCAGGCATCTACTGGGACTCAGTTACCGACTCAAAAACATTCTTACGTGGGCCGTGTTTCGATATCGTAGCTGCGCCTTGTTTACTGGTCAAATTCTCTTGCCAATCCTGGTTGATTATCAGACAGCTAAACGTACCCTTTGTTGATTTGTTCTTTATAACGAAAAATCGATTCCGCTATCGCTAGTATCATCATCACCGCTATCACCATCAATTCCTTCTCCCATGGTAAAGCTATGATCATTGAAAAAAGAATCCTGACTGAGCATGGATCCACTATTATCAGAACCACCTACCGTACGTAATATATCATCTACAATACTTTTTGCCGCTTCTTTAGCAGGAGTCTTCATTAATTGATTGCTATTATGACCCATTCCAAAATGAATGGTCACAGGAGGAGACATTCCGTCCATGATGTTATCAGTATCAGAATCAGATTCATCATAAAATTGTCGTGTGAAACTAGCTGGTTTATTAGTAGGAGTTGAGGGAGGAAGAGGAGTTGAAGCTGTTACTATACGTAAGCTAGAGGTGTTGATGTTGTTCTTAATGTCGGTGGTGGAATTAGATTTCACTTCAGTCGCCGTTATAGAAGTTTTAGAAGGAATTTTTGATGGAGGGTAGTTACTACGTTTCGGCGTCAATCCAGAGGGACTTTTATTATGTTTATTCGAGTTTGAAGTTATTGGAGAGAATAAATCACTCTCAAGTTTTGGAGGTAATACTATATCCGACATTGATGAATCATCATCTAATAAGTGGTTTAATAGGCTATCATTATACGTTGAAACAGTTTTGGTTGACGGAGCCTTTGTAGTAGCTTGAATTCTCCAATTTTTGTTCAAAACTTGATGACGAAGAACACTACCACCGCCACCACCATCGCCAATGGTACCCTTCCTATAAGGCGTTGTTATTATTGGTGATGTAATAACAGGAATAGACATAGTATCTAGAGTGGTATCATCCAATGCCATTAGTGATGACTTATGACTCTGTATACGTATTTTCCCTTGCTGCTGGCTTTGTTCCTGTTGCTGCCTAGGAGGTGGAAGTGTTGTTTGATTATTGAGTTTCAAAGGACTCCGTCTAGGACTTTTCAATGAATCAACAAGCTGTGGAATTCTGGATGGTGATCGCCTAACTGGGGTCGACTGATTATCAGGAGTGATAGGTCCTCGTTGTTTTTCTCCGTCGCGTTCAGTCACAGAAATGGCATCAAGTTTAGACTCATCATTATAATTTAAACTTTCCTCAGCAATTGATAAATCACCCAATGGAGCAGCGATCTCTTCATATGTTGATAGAGTAACTTGAGCTGAAGATTCCAAAAATTCTTTCCAGAATCCTGCTCCATTCCATAATCGTCGAGATTCCTGTTTATATTTTTCAATGCTAGGTAAAATCCGTTCCGAAATGATTCTATTTGCTTGATTAAAATTTCGGTCAATCTCTTGTAATACCAAAGTAATACTTTGTTCAGTTTTTTCCAATTCTTCCGCCAGATTTACCACATTCGGACCAGTTGAAGGAGCCACTCCCCTAGAGGCAGCTGCAGCCGCAACGGTTAACCTTCTAGCTGATGAAGAAGAAAATCCATTTTGTTCCGTTACATGGTCCGTAGATAATCTATTACCGCCTAAATGCCTTTGATCCATCCCACTTGACGCGTCCGATCTGTTATATAACTAGCTCTCTTCTGCACACCTAAGCGCAAGTAATGAAATATTCGAAACCACAAATTATAACGGGTAGTAACTAGTAACCACTGAATTGGAGCAAAGTCCAATAGGTTTGTAGGTTTGATTGATTCAATTCAATTTATTTCACGTCCTGGTAAGAGAGCATGCGAGTCGCGTCAGCCCTAAATCTCTCATCTTCGCATGAATTCACGAATTATATAATTAAAAAGGGTTCATATATCACGTGTGTATTATCACGTGCCGGCCATAGATCCGGATCCGATTTATGCGTGCATCTGTCGAGAGCCATGATCGGCAGCTTCACGGATGAGAGTCAGGAAGATATATGGGAATCACTTCGTCACCTGAACACTTGTCCGGATCCCTGGGGTCCCTGGGTCAATGTAGTCTTCCCTACAATTACGTACACGTCGTACTTTGGACTATGCTGGTCTCGGACCTACTGAATTCTCCCACTGATGTCTCCAGCCAGTCTCCGAGCGAACCAGCCAGATACACCTATCAGTATCCGATTTACCTCGAAAATGTAAACAGAGACCAACTTAACTCACTCATGCTTGATAATAAAATAAATAGTAAATAATTGCTATAAATAATAAATGAATTAAAACAAACAATCCAGAGAACTGTTTCGGAGAAGAACTGAGGGATATAACCCGACCGTCTTGTGATGCCAACCTCTGACCCCTGACATCTATCTCTTTACGTTGAAAATGAAGCTTACCATTCCGTGTGAACATCTGCAGATCAGCTACAGCGATCGCGAAGCTCAAGACCACCTTACTCGTTGCTCAACAGCATTCTCGGCAGCCAGAGGCAGACAAGAAACTAAACATCCAATTTTGTATCGTTGAAAGATTATCTATTTTCCCTGTTTGATTATATATCTTACAACTTCGGCTTAGAAACCAACTCAGTAGAAAATACAGCTGCTAATTCATCAGCAGCCTCCTCCAAATAATGACGTAATCTATCAGCACCTAGTTTCTTGGATACAATATTAACTTGAATGGAATTTTCATTGATCATATAAGCCAAACCAAAACCTTGATCAATAACTTGAGACCATCCATACCCATTGAAATATTCAGAAGAAAGTTGAGAAGTACTTAAATACCAAGATGAAGAATATGTATAAGTGGGATCAGCAAATATAGCAGGAACTTTTTGACCAGGTTCAACAAGTTTCTTTAAACCAAATAAATGACGATCAACTCCTTTACCAGCTCCAGCATCAGTAATATATTTCACATGTGCATCAAAAGCTTTCCGAGCAGCTACAATTTTTTCAGCATCAGTGGCATCAGCAGACTCAAAAGTCTTGACAAAATTAACACTTTCAAGTGAAACAGATCGACAAGTTTCGGTTCGTCCTAATTGAAATCTTCTGGTAGCAGCAGATTCATAAGTAGGACGAGAAACGCCCTGATATTTGTAATAAGCTAATTGCAAGAGCATTTGGACATAAGCATCAGGAGAAACTTTAAATTTCTTAATAAGACCTTTACCATATCCTTTATATGCAAATACAGATAATTCATGTTGACCAATCACGTCTTGGAAATCTTTAATTGAAGTAACAATTGCATTTGAAACATTTGAATTAATAGTAAAAGTGACTTCTTCAGGAATATGACTGGTACTATTTGAAATCGAAGAACCAAATTCAATCTTATTATTAACGATAACTTCATTAATATAATCATTAATTCTATGAGTCTGAGTACCATCCATCATAGAATGTTCACCCATAAAACCAGCAGCTCCATTATCAGCTATTATGAATTGTAGTGGCTTATCAAAAAATCTATTCTGACCATCACCATGCCAATACTGGTGAGCACGTTCTTCACGAGTTATAGGAGACCCTTCATCAAGACAAATAACAAAAGCAGACGATTCAATTGTTTCTAAAGCAGCTTTATTTTTAACTGGATCAGCAAAAATTAATTGCTGACGGAATTCAGTCCATTTATCACGATTTTCTGAAGTTAAAGCACCAATAGCTGGCCCATAACCAGAAGCATTTGCAACATCATAAATTTTTAAAAATTCTAATTCCAACTCAGAAGTAGTTAACTGTTTACCATTCACAATATAAGGAACCTTGAAAAACCTACTTTTACGAATAACGATAATATACGCATTATCGCTTGTAGGAGGATAAACAGCCATTTCATCTGCTTTCTCTACCGGGATACGACAAGCGTGAAACATATACTTATAAAGATCCATACAAATAGGTAACTTCTTCATATATTCAGGTTCCAGAGTTTTAGTGTCATATTGGTTTTTAAATGATAAAGCAGCAGTTGTAATAGCAGCAGCTCTTGAAGCAGGATTCTGACGTAACTTATCATCCTTATAAGAATAAAAATAACTTACATAAGGAACAACTGGATCACGATAAGCCATATAAGCGCCTTCATTCCACCAATCTGATAACCAATTCTTTACATTAGGATCATTAGCTCTAGCAAGTAATTTGGTTTGTAATTTTTCACCTTCACCGCCAGGTTTAAGGAATTCTTTAACAGCTTTTTCAGTCTGATTAAATTGTTCTTCAGTTGTGACTGCTTTAACCGAACGAAGATACTTTACTGCTGTTTCTTCCAGAGTAGGTACTGGTAATTTTGGTAAAGAATCTTGAAATCGAAGAGTTTTTCCTTTTGATAGATCTTCAACATAAGGAGGAGGTAAATTAGCAGCCGTAGAATTGGCTCTTAAGCCTGCAGAAGCTGAAACACTAGTCATGACCTTTGATGTGATAACAGTTGGTTTATTTAAGATCATTGCTACAGCTCGACGAGATAAAGGCGTAAGCCTATGAGATAGCATGGAATTGTTTTGAAAGAGAAGGAGTGGTTGAAATGAAATCTAGATCAGAAGGAAACCAGAAACAAAGGTAAAGAAATGAAATGATTTAAACACACTCTCTCTGTCGTGTAATGAGATCTCGTCACCTTTAAAAGCTAAATTATTTTTCAAAATAACAAAAATATGTGAATCGGGGGAACGGAGGACCAACCTTCTCATTTATATATTTATATGGGGAAGAACCCTCTTTATATAAATCTCGGCTCTACGCATTGCTTCGGCCGTACGCATGCATACAGTACATATTTCGTGACGGCGATACACTAACGTTACAAAATAACCACAATTCATTGGTGTGTAATAGTTACATAGCTTCGTTCATACAGAGGAATAAACTTTAACCAGATACAACCTTTACCTTCTAAAACAACTCAAGTTACTCAACCAATATGGGTCTAAAGATTATCCCGGTTAGAGTAAAAGTTATAAGGCTTTTAAACATTGCCCCACTCTATGTCCCTCGATATACATATCGTCCTTACCCTATGAACCATGGTCTGGGGTAAAGGAACCTTTAATTCTTCCCTCCTCGGCATAGCTCCGGACGAAAATCTTACAGTAACAAACACACAACCAGGTTTTTAACTTTATTACTTCGATATTAAAAATTATTAAGATCTCAATTCAAATATTATTTGAAAATTAAAAATTTTCTATTATTAATTATGGATAATGATTATGTCTGTTTCCCCGAAATTTACGCACTTTAACCAGAACTGCTGGCTTTTTTGACCTCGGCTTCTTAATATATTCGTCGGTACAACCTTATGTCGAGGCTAATACGGTACACCAACCGGTGCCGGCCTGGGATTCGGGCGCGCCATGCATATGCATGTATATTTTTATCACGTGCATCGGCATCTGGGATATATGGCCCAGTAATAAAATAATACCGTTTTTTCATTTCTCCCCCTGGCTTCCTCACTCATTTCAGTTCTTGCCTCTGATGAACGTTGTGCTTCCTAGATCGTGATCTGCCTTAGCTCTCTCTTAGCTCGGGGTCATCGGCGACCCACTGACCGTTGGCCCTCTTCGCTGAGCATCTATAATTGACCCTCTAGATGCACTCATGCTCTCTCTGTGCGGTGAAATCCTTTCATACTGGATAAAAGATCCGCGGCGACTTGATTGCATCAATGCCGAGGGCTACCCCACATCGGAATGAGAGTTAATCCGGCTTATGACAGCAGTCACCCGCGGAGATCCGATGCAAACCAACTGTACATATTATTTCTGATCAACAGGTTAATTAACTAAAATGTTATATTAAATATGTTTGTAAATGAAGAATTAAATTGCAATATTGATAAAGTCTACAGTTGGTCGGCTGGACTTAAGTAAAGTTATATATTGGAAATCCCATACATCCTCTTGGTTCTGAGAATAAATTCATTTTCTGGTTCTGGGATTCCTTTTGGGGATCATAAGCATAACCTTCTATTTGACCTGTGCCTCTCCAGAGCATCATAAAATAGATTTTTTCAGGCTCTCCAGTCGTTGTTGTTGTTTTCCATTTCATAAGAACAAACATGTGTCTTAATTTTCTTGCAAATAATGGATCTTCCAGACTTCGTAACAGCCTTTCACTAGAAAATAATGAGAATATAGATAATCGTTGTAATCGTGAGAATTTTAAGTATCGGATATTTTGATCTTCACAAGGGGGAGTAGCAAAAGAACTGTCACTATTATATTCATATCTGTTCGTGTTACTACCTCGCCTAAATGGCCTATACTCATTCTTCCTCAGTTTTAATACATCACGACAAAAATCACTCGCGTCGATAATTTCTCCTTCCCATAATGATTTTATTGGATTGGAAGTCGAATAATAAATAGATGCTTCAGAAGTGACCATTGAACCACTTACATATCTTGAATTATAGTCCACCGAACTAATAAAAACTTGAACTGATAAACTGTCTTCATTAACTCGATTGGATGACGATGATGATGATGAAAATGATGATGATGATGTTCTTGCGGTTGTTGTTGTCGTAACACCAGGTGGTTCTAAGGTACCTTTGAATTGACATCCTGGTCTTAACCAAGAACTTTTCATACCATTAGTAGATTCGTTCTCAATGCCATCTTCTACCTTAAGAAAATCCAACATTGAATCCACTAAAGATTCGTCATCATTAATATTTGCACTTCCGCGTCTACTATTAGTACCATTCGAATTTGTATTATGATCACCATTACTAGGATTTGAAACGATCCTATTCTGATCGAAAAGCTCCGCTCGTCTTAAACGTAATAATCTAAGATTAGCATAGATTTCATCTGCTGTTTGTCTTGGGAATGGACAATAATCAGCCGATCTTGAATTTGGAGTATAATCATTATCATTTGAATTGTTATTAATAGTGTGATCTCCGGATCTTCGAGCTAATATATTTCCCGCTCTGACCAATGATAACTGACGGTTGTTGTTATTATTACTAGTACTATTTCCAATTGATCTTGTTGGAGTAGCCCTGGATGATTCCGATGCTCTGTCATTCTCATCTCCTCTTTCTCTCTCATCTGTGTTGTTACTTCCATTGATATACGTCCTTCCAAGGATTCCTTCTGATCTACTCAGATTAGTCAGAAATTCTTCCTGTGTTTCCAAATCCACCAGCTGGATTCCTGATGCTTGACGTAAGACCTGTTGTAATACGTCTGATAATGTAAGAGATGATCGATTCGAACTAGAGCTGTTATCACCACTCGAACTTCCATTATCTTCAATAGGGCTTGCCGAAGTACCACGAGAAGTGGCATTTTCTCTCGTTACCGTATTCTCTCTGAAAGAATTAGAATTCCTAATGAAAGGTAGAGGCCTAGGTAATGACGTGTTTGTTCTATCCCCTAATCCTGCTCCTGATCCTGATCCTGATCCTGATCCTGATCCTGCTCCTATTCCTGCTCCTGCTCCTGATCCTGATCCTGATCCTGATCCTGCACCTACTCCTACTCCTGCTCCTGATCCATCTCCTACTCCTATTCCTGATCCTGCTACTGCAACTCCTCCCCTGGAAGGCAAGCTCTGCCTAGATCCATAATTCACTACACTCGAATTTATAGGTAATTGCCGCTGTCGAATACGTTCAACCGATGATGAAGATACCGGATTAATAAGACTTCTGCGATACTCGTCTCTGCTGATAGAAACTGGCATATTGAAAACGTCTGCGTTTTAGCAATGTCAATATAGTCCTTTCATTCAATTGTCCTCAGCTTGCTATAATTTTTAAATTGCCTGATCCCTTTTCCTTCCCTCAGATGACAAGATATAACTAATCAATTGAATAATCCTAGAACAAATTTCTTTCAACAAAAAATAAGATGGTCTTAATAATAATAATTGACCAGAATCTCTTTCGTTGGAGGCTGGCTGGCTGGTCCCACGGTATTTATTTATAAATTAAAAATTAATTATAGTGTCAAGTCACCTGGTCATCATCAGGTTTCGGAGCACATGCATACAGCCAGCCAGTTTATATGCTTATTTAGCGCTTAATGGTAATAACACAAGGAGCCGCGCAAATTGTGAGATATATCCACCCTAACCACCTTTTGGGGCAAGGCAACCATAATACAAATAGCAACAGTGGTTAGTTTAAGTAACGAAGTATATAACTTTATTATTGGCTATATGATTTTTTGAATTTTTTTCTGTGTTGGTCTGAATGATTATATGAGCTGTTAGAACCGTTAGAACTTATTTAGAAAAAAGTCTCATTAATTTATTTCTGTTTAATTAAATATAACTCTTACTTGCAATTATCACTACTGCGGCTCTTATCACTCTTTATTAAATAGTGATCCGCCGCACACAGGGTCTTGATCCCTTGCATATGATCTATGCACGATAAGATCTCGTCTGTGCCTCGAGCAAAAGTGAGCCTGGTGACGATATCTGGCTGGAGTTTCACGGATATAGGCCCGTGCTGATGGAGAGGGGAAATACGTACGTAAATAGATTTTATATTGAATATTCTTCCATATATAGTTTACTAATATCTTCCGATTCTGTTCAACAGAGATAGGAAACGAAATTCCATCCAGGTGTTTCAATTACCAGGAATATGATTCTGAATTTCCTTGCTAAGGTTTTCAAGTTTAGTGGTATCAATTTTGTATTTGGTAGCTTCACTAATAAGATTGCCAAGGCTGCCAGTGAAAGCAGCAATGACAGGAGCACTAACCATATCAACAACGCCACCAACAAGATTTGAAGCAACAACTTCAGCACCATTAGTAACAGATTGAAAAAACGGTCCAAGAAGAAGTTGTCCAGCAACATTAGCGAGACCAAAAGTAAGAGGGTCAAGAGCATTTACTACAGTTCCAATAGTATTATCAATTTGGGAATCCAAACCAGTGATAACAGCAGTTAGAGATTCAGCAGTGACATGATAGCCACTAGACTTTAATTGATTGGTAAGGGTGTCAACGACTTGACGGGCGTTGGCAACACTACTTTCGAGGCCTTCAGTTAAAGGGTTATTTTTGAGAAAATCAAGCAAAGAGTTTTCTCGCTTGGTATTTCTCTGAACATGATAGTTGAGGCCAGCAGCAAGGGCGTCAGTGTTCAACTCATGGTTATTAGCAATCATATTGGACAGCCAAAGACAATTAGAAATATCACCAATAAGATCCAAACCATCGTTCTTCAATTGATTGACGAAGTTTGCAATGGCACTTTCGCTAGAGTTTTGAGCAGCTTCAAGTTCATTAGTGATGAGAGGAAGAGCAGAGACAGAAGTGAGAGTGATAGTAACGGCAAGAAGGAATTTAGAACGGGAGACCATTTTAGCGAGATAAATTGTAAGAAATAATTTTTGTTATATTGATAATGTTGATAATGTTGATGATGTTTTCTCCTCCTTTTCTAAAATATTAGAGCCATATTTATATTTTTTCCTGTCTTGATTGATCTGATTGATTTGAGCTCAGTTCAGAAGCAGAAAAGAGCCAAATGCTATTGATAGGCGAGTATACGAAGAAGAAATCGAAATAACAACAACTTTACGAAACTTGTAGTTATCAAAAATTAAGGTTTAAGACTTGGAACCTTACAGGTAGTTTCAGTTTCAGTTTCAGTCAAGAAGTTAGAGTTTGAGATTTCCTAAACTGTGATTGTGATTATACGATGGCATACATCCAATCTTGCTGAAACGACGTTGATTCACCGAATTCTTTGATTTGGATGATTCATGGTATCATGACACCCTAGTGGATATTTCACTCATAATAAAATTCATCTGGAACATAGTGAAGTGAATATGACGTATCGAAATCTCATCTATCTGTTACAAGATCATGATATAAAACTTAAACAATATATTTGCTAATGAATTCATATCGGATTCGGATCCGTAGAAAACATCACGATTTACACACCTTCTAGCAACTGATATTTAAGTCGATATTAGATATGAAATAATGATTAACTATCGGATCGGGTCAATCTCGGTAACTTAAGGTACCGTGTACATGTCAACCCCGCTCAAGCCTTCCGGTAGCGACTACTAGCGAGCGTCTCGACCCCAGCTCTTCTTCGATCTCACAGATGAGATATTAGATTGAAGCCACCGCTGGCCCATCAGTTCTCTCAAGCATCTCTCAGTTGTTTCAATATCCAGACTCAATGTCTCTCTCAGAGCAAGATCTCCCAAGCTCTCATTCGCTTATACCGCCACGTCCCATACCAAAGTCCGGGGAAAATTATCGCTTTAAAGGGGTTCAACACCCTAACCCCTGTTAAGTTCATGAAAAAAATTTGGAGGCCAAAATTTCGCCATTGATTTTTCAGCAGGCGCGGAAATACACATTCACTACTGACGTTCATTGTCGTTTTGATTGTTTTGGAAAAGTTTTATAAGAGTCAGTAATATAATCAGCGATATCACAGAAAATAGCAATCAAGAATTGATTGCTGAAATTGAGTGATTTACTGTGAATTGATTAAGTGATTGCTGTGGAGTATCTTTGATTTTTATCCGGTTTTTGTCTTGTCGCGAATTGAGAACAGAACTGAATAAATAGTCTTTGAAAGAAAAAAGCAGACAATTGTTAGTTGTTGTTTAGTTGTTGTTGGATTAGTATTTTGTTAAAACGAAAATGACAGCTTGGAGTGATTTGACTGGGTTTGTTTCCCGGAATAAAACGGCAGCAATTGTTACAGCCACTATTTTAGCTGCGGGCACTGGTATTGGAATTTATTATGCCTTGAATTTGATTGAAAATGATGGATTAACTTCTACATCTGAGGCTGGAGTTGACAAAAAGGGAAGAGAATCTCCTATCGCTTCTTCTGCGACTACCGCAAGTGGTGATAAGAAGAAATCTAAAAAGAAGTCTAAGAAGAATAAGTCAGCATCATCATCATCTGCATCATCCGCAGCGACTGCTAATGATGATTCTAGTACTAGTGGTGAAATTGCTGGTTTCCCTTTAACTCGAGATTCACCTGCATCTCCAGAATATCCAGTGATTAAAGATTATGCTCTTTTGGAACCACTATCAAAAGAAGATAAGAAAAAATTGGCTGTGTCTTTTAAAACTGCTGGTAATGCTGCATTTGGTAGTAAAAAATATGAGCGAGCTATTGAATTATATTCAGACGCCATTCGTTGTGATTCTACTGATCCTATCTTTTATTCCAATCGTGCTGCATGTTATAATGCTCAACAGGAATATGAAAAAGTCGTTGAAGATACTACTAAGGCTCTAGAAATTGACCCGGATTATATAAAATGTCTTTCTCGTAGAGCAGTTGCTTATGAAAAATTGGAGAATTATGCTGAATCTATTATGGATTTCACTGCTTCATGTATTTTGGGTGGATTTCGAGATAAAAGCTTGAATGATGCAGTTGATCGAGTCCTTAAACTTAATTCTGAAAAGATCTCTAGAGAAAAATATGAAAATAGGCCTAAAACTTTGCCATCTTCAAATTTCATTTCTGCTTATTTGCATTCATTCCGAAAGAGAAAATTACCAGAAAGTTTAGAGAAAGATGTTGCTGAGGGATCTGGAGATTATGACTTGAAATTAGCATTCAACGCTCTTGATCAGGAAACCCCTGAAAGTTATGAACAAGCTTTTCAATTGTTCAAATCAGCAGTAGATAAAAAAGCTGACAATTTAGCATTAGCTTATGAATATACAGGAACATTTAAATTTCTTATTAATGAAGTTGATGAAGCTTTGGATGATATTGAAAAGAGTATTAATTTGCAGCCTACTGTTCAGGCTTATATTAAACGTTCTAGTATTCATATGGAAAGAGGAAGTTTGAATTCTGCTAATCTTGATTTTGAGGGTGCTTTGAAATTGGATCCTGATTCTGCTGATGTTTATTATCATAGAGCCCAGATTGCATTTTTGACTTCTGATTTTAATGCTGCCATTAAAGATTATAAAAAGAGTATCAGTTTGGATCCTGATTTCATGTATTCCCATATTCAACTTGCTGTGTCTCAATATAGAATGGGATCAACTTCAGATGCTATTAATTCGTTCCGTGATTTATTGAGCAAATATAGTCAGTCATCTGATGTTCATAATTATTATGGTGAAGTTTTACTGGATCAGGGTAGTATGCCTGAAGCTCTTAAAGAGTTTGATATTGCTATTGAATTGGAGAAGAAAAAGAAGGTTGGAAGTATCAATGTACTTCCATTAGTTAATAAAGCTTTAGCTATCTTCCAGGCAAATCAGGATGTTGCCGAAGCTGAGAGCCTTTGCCGCAAGGCTGTTACTATAGATCCTTTAAGTGATGTGGCTATTGGTACTTTGGCACAATTCTGTTTACAAATGAACAAAACCGAAGAAGCTCTTAAACTGTTTGAACGCAATGCTGAGATTTCTCGTACTGAGGCTGAACGTGTTCAATCGTTATCTTTTGCTACAGCTGCTCAAACTCAACTTCGTATTATGAAGGAAAAACCTGCTTTACGTCAACATTTGGAATTAATTACCCAGCAAGGTAGAGTCTAAAAGTGGTGGATCTGATGGGCAAAATGGATGAATATGATAGGAATGGGGAAATAAACCCATTGAAAGAGATGATGATAATAGTAGAGATGAGTTTAATAAGGGATAACTAAAATTCGGAGGTCGGTGGTTTACAGATGATTGTTAAATCACAAGCGAAAATATTTTTAAAAAAATGATTTCTTCTACAAATGACAAACCGCATTTTTGTGTTTTTGTTGTTAAAACAATTGTGTATATATGTATCTAAACCGAGAAATGCTCTCCTAATCTACTCATTGTCGTTTATCTCAACCCGGATCACATCTGTTTGCCGAACGCCTGTTCGTTTCTCTCAAGAGATTAATTGTTAAGAGCGGATACAGACAGTTTTCACACCGGTCTTCGGCTATTGCGGCTCTGTCACAATAGCTATCGCTCATAATCACCCTCGACGCAGGAGTATGTCTAATGAATTCAAAGCCAGGGGTCTCCAGAGATAAGAGACCAGTCTCGATCAAGAGTTATGCCAATCAATGAATAACCTTTTAAGCGGTGGAAAGCTAAGGGGTCTGAGCTAGTCCAGAACGCCAGAGGCTCAAAGCTTCAGTCTCTACATAGACGGGAATGAATCTGGAGCGGGGCGGAGGAATTACGGCGGCAGGAACGGAGTCTGACAGCCGTCGTTGGGCACGCCGCCGTGTATGGCCCTCATCTGTGGGTAAGGATTTAACCCCACATAAAACAAGACCGAGAACACGCCGGGAAGTCTAAGCGGGTCAGTGTCCTTTTTTATTGACTTTTTCTTTCTTTCTCTCTTTCTTTCTTTCTCATCATCTTCTTCATTTTATGCCATTCATTTTGATTCAATTTGATTAAATAGTTTTAAGGAAATCAATTGAGTCCTCTTCTTATTGATCTAATAAATAGTCGGTATTTCATATCGGCTTAAACGCGGTCTTCGTTGCTTTTATATTCGTTTATCTTACTAATCGGATCCCCATATCCGCGAACCAATCCACCCCACGCTAGCAAGTACATATCCACTAGCTCGGATATAATACCGACCGACAAACATATAAGAAGCTTTATCCCGTATAACAATAGAACTTTTCTTTCGGCAGCTCCAAATGTTTGCTTCATTAAGAGTTTCAACTACTAGAACTGGTATTACAACCTATTCATCCCGATTGATTTTTAATAGTTGTACCAAACGTTCTGTTCGATTTACCGCAATGTCATACTCTACTGGTGGATCATATGAATACATTGTTGTTTCTAAACCGACACCTGGTGTTCGATTGGTTACATTAAATCGACCAAAAGCTCTCAATGCTCTATTTTCACCACTAGTTGAAGAATTGAATCACGCTTTATCAGCTGCTGATAAAGATGCTGAAATTGGAGCAATTGTGATCACCGGGTCTGAGAAAGCTTTTGCTGCTGGTGCAGATATCAAAGAAATGAAGGATAAAACTTTGGCTGAAGTTTATGGGAAAGATTTCATTGAGTCTTGGAGCGATCAAACAAGAATTAAGAAACCTATTATTGCTGCTGTTAATGGATATGCTCTTGGTGGTGGATGTGAATTGGCTATGATGGCTGATATTATTTACGCCGGTGAGAAAGCTGTATTTGGTCAACCAGAAATTAAATTAGGTGTTATTCCTGGTGCTGGTGGTACTCAAAGGTTGGCTCGATATATTGGTAAATCTCGTGCTACTGAATTAATTTTGACTGGTCGAAATTTTTCTGCCCAAGAAGCTTTGCAATGGGGACTTGTTGCTAAAGTATTCAAACCTGAAGAATTGGTTGATGAAGCAGTTAAAACTGCTGCAGAAATTGCTCAATTCAGTCCTTTAGCTGTTAAGGCCGCTAAAGAAGCTATAAACGAAGGGTATAATTTATCTCTTGAACAAGGAATTAAATACGAGAGACGTGTTTTCCATACTCTTTTCGGTACTGAGGATCAGAAGGAAGGTATGAGTGCTTTTGCTGAAAAACGTAAGCCCAACTTTACCGGTAAATAAAATTGGACTCTTTCTAACTGTCGTATAAACATATATACATATAGGTAACATTTTAAACATAGTCAATTTTGTTGGATTCCAGTTCAACCGCGTTGAATGGAACCGTGACTCATTCTCATCCATCTCTCGTCTCAAAGTGATACAAAATTCTCTCTTACTGAACTAGCCTAGCCAATGCGAGAACAACTTGACAGGGGGAATGTGAGTGAATCAGCAGATTCGACCCCGATTCTATCGCCATGTTAGATACTACTACTGTTACTACTACTAATGTGAACGATTGCTGTAACGTCAAAGAGTAAAGCTCTGGATATTTTCTTGGAACATCCACAGTCGCTGCGGTTTAGAGCAATTAATGAGCAAACGAAAGCAAAGCCAGTAATAAGGTCTACAGGTTTGCTCTGACAGCGCCAGGCAAAGAAAGCTGGGGAACTGGCCATCCCATTTCACAGCCTACTACCTTGAAAACTGGAAATCAGGGGGGAGATTTCACGTGACTTACGAGCACATGATCGACTGGCCGATATAGATCTTATAAAATATCTATATCAGTTATAATTAGTTAAATTATATCAGACATTGGTTATGTCATACGGATCCATAAGAATAGAATCAAATGCTTTCAAATCCCTATCGAATGAGCTACGATTACATGATTTTTACCGCAAGCGAAGCCAGCAAACTGACCAGGTGGCCCAGAGTTCACGATGTATCACGCTCAAGCGAACTGCAGCGGAGGTAGCAATGGGAGAAGAGTTCTACTTCTCCCTCAGTTCTCCCTCAGTACTTTCCAGTGTTTCCACCTATGGCTTTAAGTGAATTAGCTGGGGTCATTTGGAATCTATATTTTTATCGCTAATTTATAAATCAATTCTGGACCCTTATACAATTTATCAATTCTGGACGGTTATTCTCCATCTGCTCTATCTGAATTACGTATTGGGCTTCTCCGGTTCATTCTCCTCAACCTCCAACACAATATATCCAGCAGATATGGACGCGTATCCAAGGGATTTTCTGAACCACGTAACTCCCTTATTAGTTGTTAGCGGCCTTGAACCTGATTCTCCGCAAGTCGGTCCTGATGAAGAATTGAGAAATCATCCGTTGGTTCTCCAGGGGGAATCTCTGACATCCCATACCAGTCCAATTGTTCATAGCGAACTGGCGAATGACTTTCGGACTCGATTAGCATCCAAGTCAAGAAAAATAGTCCAGTGGGAATCTGAAGCAGTAAAGGCCTCTAAAAGACAATCTAATCATTTGCTTCATATTAGATTTGTGGATAGGGTAAGTTTCTATCTAGGTAGCTTGATCGATATCCAACCAATGAATAGTTAGTTGTGAATGCCCGCGAGATAGGAAGATGACTTTGCTTCTCTGTTCGATATAAGCTTTGTGTTCTCTCATTGATAGATTTACTAATCAAAATTTAGCGTACATTTAAACTGCCACCAGTGAAAAAGTTAGCTAATGATTCATCGTATGCAGATAATGGGGGGTCAGTGACAGACAATAGTGTCAGCACAGTGGAGGTGGTGAGACGATATCCAAATGGAGATAGACATTCACCGATTTCACCACGAAATCCGTCGTCAGTCCTTTTTCCAGACGGTGTATTGGGTGTGGAATGGATTCAGAAATATCTCTACCTACTACCCAGTACTTTGGTCAGTGTACATGAGTTGGGGAATTCAAGTGACCATGATGAACAGTTAGCAACTACATTGAAAGATCTGAAAAGACAATTATCCTTACCACCTAGAAATATCAAACTCGTGGTTATTTTGTTGTATAACAATCAAACACTTGACGATACTACAAATAAACGTATAAATAAATTGCGCGATACAGCAGGATTTGCACCTCGGACTGGATTTTTCGTCCTACCTCAATGTCAAGATGTCGAAAAAGAGACTCTTGCTGAAACAATCTGTCAATTGGCCTATGTTCAAGCTCAGGAGTTTACTTTAGCAATATCAAAGGTGTTAGCTAAGAAAAAGGGCAAAAATAACGTGTTCTCGAGTTCTGATGAAATCCAAGGAAATTCAGATGAAGTACTTTCAATCCCCCCCCTTCCTAACGTAGGCTGGGAATTAAGATACAATTTCAAACAGGCTGCTCTAGCTGAATATAGACAAGAACTTGATGTAGCACTGAATTTATATGGATCTACATACGACTCAACTTTAAACCTGTTTGAGACTTTAAGTATCGCCAGATCTTCCGAGCCTTCCCCTTCTTCTCCTGCTGGAGCCAAATCAATAGAGAGATGGTGTCAAAGTCGAATGTTGTTGGACATTGTTGCATTTAAAATTGTGAAATTGTCCCTATACAGGGGTCAAGCTAATGTTGCTTATCGTAAATTTTGTATTCATTTAGAAAGTGTCACTAAATTGATAGAGGATAAAGGGTTGTCTAGTGAGAAATATTCGTATATTAATTGGCGAGCACATCAGTATATGAGAATAGCAGAAATTGTGGATCTGGTGGACGACGAATTAGCCATTTTTCCAACCGGAGCTTTACTATATTCGGCATTAGCTTTGTTTTCTTCCAAGGATGATAATGATTCGCCGGGGACATCACGACTTCCTCGTAGTGGCTTTTTGTATTTACAAGCAGCGAATCTTATCAAGCATTTGAGCAGTACTTCTTCGATTTCTGGCGAGTTACTAATAGCCCGTGACGATGATCCTTATTTTAGTGGTGATTTGGATTATTATCAAACGGGCGTAACTCTATTAGAAAATGCACTGAGAGATTTCAAGAAAGAGAGAAAGAACGACATAGAGACTACCGGTAGGAAAAGCACTGACAGTAAAACCTCAGGTGAAGCTCTACAACAGCAAAGAACGGTTGGTTATATTTTCTCAGAATTAGCTCTATTACACTCCAAAAAGAAAGATTATAAATCCGCATTGCTAAATTACAACAAAGCTCTTAGTATTTATAGGAGCGATGGCTGGAAAGAACTTATCATACCTCTGTTGAGGGGCGTAATCGAGTGTTCGAAAGAGATCGATAGTCCAGAAGGGATATCTGCCCAGCTGGAATTGTTAATCCTAAAGGATGATCACGACATAGACATTTTAGACGAAAATAATAAAGAAGTAGACGATCAGAAACCTTCCTCATCTGTATTCCAATTAGGTCGACACGATGAGATAAAACTTTTCAGTTGCGTATTCGTGTTTGAAGCATCTGAGTGTTTTACAGGTTTAGGTGCTCGTTCCCAGCTGACAATTGAACCTTTATTCAGGGCGACCACCACTATTGTGGCAAATCAGATACAAATATATACCAAAGGAGGTGGTTTAAGTTCAATAAGTCTAACACATGACCCGTCTCAATCGTACTCTAGATTTGTGGAAATTCCAGATAATGGGAATATTAGCCATCCCGTTAATCTTGAATTTAAAAGTGGTGAGTCAAGAGTTTTCCAGCTTCATCATTCCCCGAAGCAAGTGGGTGAAGCTGAACATGACAAAGTTCTTATCTCCCTTAAATATCCGCGGTTCGAATTTCAACAGGAGATAAAGCAGATCAAAATGCCTAGGATAGCTCCAACAATTTCCTGGATTATGCCGTCTGGCTCAGAGACGAAACATATTCGAACTCTACCTGATATGTTCCCTTATAAAATAAAGGTACTTCCTCGACCATCACAAGTCACCATATCGAGCAATGCTCCTACGGCAGCGGCATCAGGGGAAATACTTGAGATTGAAGTTGTAGTCCAGAGTAATGAAGATGATGATATACATCTGCTTGTAGACGGCAATGCATCCACAGACGGTGGACAGTCCTTACAGGTGCTTTGGTTGGAAAAACAACGAGAACAGGAAAAAGCACAACAGGATCAACGGACACCTATATCTGGCCATTATCACCAACTTGGTCCAGGAATGAAATCTGTCCATCCTCTGAAAATAACGGCTCCGAATACAGGAGCAACTAACTTGGTATTGGAAGTCTTCGTCTCATATCATCTGATATCTGATAAGGATACATTGATAAAGGATGCAGCATTATTATCAATTCCAGTGTCAAAGCCATTCAGAGTTAATTTTGATGTGGCGCCGAGACCTCATCGTGGTATATGGGCAAATATGTTTATACCAGATGTTGTTGATGAACCTCAGTCAAAGGCAGAAGGAATTGAGCAGGGGAAGGAAGATCTCAAATCTGTATCATCTATTGTACCACTTAGTCCGGATATCCGTAAAAGTTGGGAATTGATAGCTTCTGTTTTGAGCCTTGGAGACGATATTGTATCTATTGTTGATACTACACTTGATGTATATTGTGGCTCTGATGAGGCCAAGTGCGAGATTCTTAACCGCATACCTGACAGAATAGTCAGTAAGAAGCTAGCTCACAATGATAGTTTCAGGCATAGTTTTTCATTTGACTGTTTCCGAACAGCAACTGCAAAAGATGTACGGACGGTTTCTGCAGAAGCACGATTAAAGATAAGATGGAGAAGAGAAAAGCCTGATACTGATGGTGGTAGTGATATCAATGTATTCTCTGATGGCCCAGTTCATGAATTTTTAGTGGCACCTGTTAAACTCCATCTTCCTCTTTATGAGCCCCGTGTTATTGTGGAAGTCGTACACGACAAGCAATCTTCATCCTCTTTTCAGATTATCTCTCGATATTTTGTTGAAAATGCTACCAACCATATTTTGACCTATGCAGTTTCAATGGGGTCTAGTCCTGATTTTGCATGGCAAGGTCCAAAAGCATTATCGATATGTTTATTACCATATACACGCAGGGAGATTGAATATACTCTGTTAAGGCTAAGACGACCCAGTGATGATAATGTGTCGTTACATAAACCAAACCTTTTCAAATTGCCTTCATTGAATGTTTACGACACGTTCTACAAACGGGTTCTTCCGATAATACCAGCTTCTGCCGATTTACGACCTGACAAAGCTGATCTATATATAGAACTTTCCATATAGATGATGGAATGTGAATTGCATTTAAAGTAAACAGATTAATATATAGATATATAACTATTACTACTATTTTATTGCCTGCTTCTAACGACTGGAACGTAGCCTCAGACTACTAGATATTGTTCGTGGCCTTCTGGGGTGCCAACCACCGCTTCAAAAGGCTCGATAAAGCTAGTCAATCAGAGATATTCATCACCACATTGACCTCGAACGAGGCCAAAATCTGGGGTACCAACCACCGCTTCAGAGATATTGATCACGACGTTGACCTCCATCGAAGTAAAACCCGGGTCTCCCCCAGCAGCCGCATGCAGATTAATACGTCATATCTGTCATCAGAGCCGCAGGACATAATCTACACTCAAAACTTTGTTTGTTTAAATCTCCGCATCTCCTTCTTCTGCCCTCGTTAAACTCAGTTTTTCTTCGTGAACTGTCTAGAATTTTTATAGCACAATTGCTTCACGAATAAAACTAATCGATTTGAAAAATGGGTGTTACTGTACAATCTGTTTCTCCAGGTATGTAAACGTTAAAGATAGAATGAAGATGTTAGTTTTGAGTTGAGACAGATTAGTTAACTTATTAAGGTGATGGAAGGACCTTCCCACAGCCAGGTGATAAGGTCTCAATGCACTATGTTGGAACCCTTGAGAATGGCAAGAAGTTTGATTCTTCTCGTGATCGTGGTCGTGCGTTTCAGACCGTAATTGGTGTTGGTCAGGTTATCAAAGGTTGGGATGAAGGTATTCCTAAGATGAGCCTCGGAGAGACCGCCGTTCTTACTATTACGGGCGATTATGCTTATGGCGAGCGTGGATTTCCTGGATTGATTCCTCCTAATGCTACTCTGATTGTAAGTAATCATATTTGTCGTTGTGCCACCACCAGTCGGAACCGAGCTGTTCCTCAGCCGGTAAAGCCAGACGGTAGTACCAATTACCGATTGCCGCTGGTAGGATAATGGAATTGTATATTCCTTCGATTAGAGATCAATCCAATTATGGCGGTACTTTCAATGAGCTCTTTAAACTAACCAATAGTTCGAGGTTGAGCTTCTCAGTATCAACAAATAGGTATTTGATTAGTGTAGCAATTACATGTGTTTGTTTATTCTTAATGATCGTAATATTTAATACGAGTATAAATATAAATGGTAACTTTCAGCAAAAGAAATCTCATACCTGATCGTGTGGTCAAGCAAAGTTTTCTCAGCAATTATAATTCGGGCGGAGCCCATCATAAATTCTGGGAGAAAGCCCCAAATGACTGGCTCTTCTTCACTCTCTATCTCGGTTATGCCTATGGCCAGCCGAGTGATTAATCACAGAGGAGTCTGAAAAACAAACTCTTTGCATAAATAAAAAATTTTAAATTCATAACTTCATTAGACATTAGTAATATTTACTTCCTTCTCCTACTTCGTCGAACTGGCGCATGTGACTGGGCAGGAGGCTTACTTGAAGAAGCTGCGGCAGCGGTCTTCCTTCTTTTGGTGGACCTGGAAGCCGCTTTTGCAATAGATTTTGCTTTATCTTCAGACTCGTCATCATCCTTAGAAGACTCTTCTTCTGGTGTACCCACAGGTGAGGACTCGGCTTCGGTTGTTGCTGCAGCTACATTTCGTCTTTTAGTTGATTTACTCTGAGCACGAGTCTTACGACGAGTAGCAGCAGTAGAAGTATTTTCTCCATCATCAGAAGCTCCATCACTATTGTTGGACCGTTTAGGCCTTGTAGAAGATTTTTTCTTCTTATCTGATAACTTCGTATCATCTTCAGCTAGTTCCTCTTCAATTTCATCTTGGAGATCCTCTTCTTCTTCTTCTTTATCTTCGACTTCATCTTCATCTTCATGCTTCAGATTATGTTCATCTTCATCTTCATCTTCGTCTTCATCTTCATCTTCATTTTCTACTTCTACTTCCACTTCTGTTTTGGCTGGTCCTTTTCCGTCTTCTTTCTCCTCCGCTTCTTCTTCTCGCTCTTCGACCTTTTCTTCCTCTTCCTCGAATTCCATGACTCCTTCTTCTCCTGATTCTCTACCCTTTCTGCCAGTTGATCGCCCAAGTTTCAATGAGTTTTTCAGTTCAGGTTTCTCTGTAGTCTCCTTGACTTCTGCAGTTTCTGCTGCTAAATCTTCACCTTCTTCAACCTCTTCATCCTCATCACCCTCATCCCCGGCAGCTTCCTCTTCTTTAACCACTTCTTTTTCACCAACTTCTTCTTCCTCGGCACTCTCCTGTTCCACACCAGTTTTCTCTTCCCCATCATTTTCTTCTCCTTTTATTTCCTTTTCATCATTTTCAGACTCATCTTTCTTTTCATTTACTGATTCCTCATTTCCATTTTCATTCCCATCTTCATCTTCACCTTCACCTTTTACTTCTGGCTTTGCCTTTTTGTTTTGAGGAGTAGGAGTTTCCTCTAGAGCTTGAGCTTGAGCTATTATCAAATCTCCAAAATCATCCCATGGAAGAACAAACTCAATAATACTACTCGATGTACTGGACGTACTTCCAGCATCCTCGTCCTCTTCTTCCTCTTCTCCATCCGCTTCTGTTTCTTCACGGGGTTTTTCTTCCTGTTCGTTGTCAGAATCATCGTCATCCTCAACCTCTTCAGTACTACTCGGAAGAATCCCACTATCTTCAAGATTATCCAAGCCCTTTAAATTATATAATTCTCCAAGCTTATCCCAAATTTGAGGTATTGTTAACTTTGATCCAGGTATATGTGGACTATTCACAAAGTTTTGTATACTGAGCATCCGAAAATGTTTATGGATCCCCGCCGGTTTATACCGGCATATCGCGCGGAAGAGCATTGTCTCCTGTTCTATATTCCATTCCATTTTGTACTATTCGCACGATGGCCGTCCAATCCCCTCCTCCCTTCTTTCACTAGAACTTGATTTGGAATGATGGCTGAACGCGTGTACAAAGAAGAATGACCATGAAAGTTCAATATTGATAAATATGCGGCTTATAAGGCTGGCTGCAGCGGTTATAGCTGTACAATAGTACCAGGTGTGAGTGTGTGAGTTAGCTGAACAAAACCCTAGTTATATTTTCAAGTCTTACACTTTTCGACACTTTTCGACTTTTCAGCATTTACGGCTGAGGATTTTCAGCACTTTTCAGAGCTTATCGTTTGATTGGTTTCAATGTTGTTACAACTAGTTATGTGTCAGTCAGCTCAAGAAGTGTAACTTATCGAAGCAAATTTATCCGCCTCCACTTATACGGAAATTAACCCTAACATCTTAACCAGCAATTATTACACATCATTTTCCAACATCCCGTCCAGTCAAATTTCTATCCAATTATTTATCTATCTATATTTATCTTAAGACGATATCTTCATTCATCTCTGGAGTACTCAAATAAACGAAAGTTAAGTATTATTATTGCAATATTAAATGTCATCAGAACCTATTAATGCTAATCCAACTGTGTTAGATATTACACAGTTGCCAACAAGAGAATCAGGAAAATCTCAAACGCAGCACCATTCCTTCGTTGGAGGGCCACTAGTTGATGAACTGGAGATTGATGGATTTGATGACCCTATTTATTCATTATCACTATTTTCGCCACGATTCTTAAAAGTCCGCCTATCTAATAAGGAGGAGTTCCTGTCACATGGTGCAGTGATCCCAGAAAAGTCGTTGGTGGAGGATGATAGTGATGAGTTGATTTCTGATGATAATTCCGATTCTTTATCGGACTTCTCAGAACCATCGTTAGATGAAGATGAAAGTGATACACCTCGTGAACCTATTGATGCACAAGAAATTTATGATTTGATTTCAACTATATCAGATCCAGAACATCCCTTAACTCTTGGGCAGTTGGCAGTTGTAAATCTCCCTCATATTAAAGTTATTGATTCGGGAAATCCAGCTGATATGGCCGAAGTAAAAGTTGAAATAACTCCAACAATTACACATTGTAGTTTAGCGACTTTGATCGGATTAGGGATCCGGGTTAGATTAGAAAGATGTCTACCCCCACGATATAGAATCACTATCAATGTCCGCCCTGGTACCCATCAGAGTGAATCACAAGTAAATAAGCAGTTGAATGATAAGGAAAGAATAGCTGCTGCGTGTGAAAATGATCAACTTTTGTCAGTTATTTCAAATATGTTATCTACATGTCGTTAGATGGGATGATGAATCTCTGCTCTGCATATCTCTGACGACTGCAAACAAACGTCGATATTGACTCGGTACGTCCAGACATCTGGAATGAATGATTATGTGTTTATAAGGACTGGCCATCCGCATGACGTTTGCGCTACGCTTGAGAATTTCATTTGTGAATCAGGTAGTTGTTTTATTTATGATTTTTTCTGAGTGATGTTATTTAATTGATGATTGGTTCGCCTATATAATTAATGTCATCAGCTTTTTCTCAAAGAACATATGGCAGAGATCTGCCTCCTGAGTTGTTTGTCCCATCTCTTGCCTCTGGCAGCTGTGACTCCGTCTTGGATCCCGGACTGGTTTTCTAGATTCATCTTTATGTATACGTTTCTCCAGCCTCATGACGGACGAGATTGGGAACATCCGGAGAGAGACAGATATATCTGAAGTTTTTTAGTGAAAGCAATCAGAAAGTCTGGATATCAGGTGAGGAGAGAACCCCAGACCAACGACAGGCCAACAGCAGAAGTTTTTAATAAATTGTTTCTTTTTATTGTTATATATACTGTCACAAGAATTTGAATCAATCAGCTTGAAGTAAGACTTTAATTGCTTCTTCTTCAGCAGCTCTTCCAAATACATCATATGCTATATTAATATCTGAAAGTTTAAATTTATGAGTTATTAAAAGTTCTGGTTTCAGCTTCTCACTTTTAACATTTTTCAACAGCATTCTAGTGGTGTTGGCAGAGACTAAACCAGTTGTAATGCCAATATTCTTAACCCACAAATCCTGTAATTGTAAATCAACCTTAGAACCATGAACGCCCACATTAGCAATACGGCCGCCCGGTGCAATTATCTCTTGGCAAATTGCAAATGTCTGAGGCAGCCCGACACACTCAATGGCAACATCAACACCAGGTTTAAGCCGCTGATTGGCTGGTATATCGGTCCCATCTAATTGAATTCTAATCTCGTTGATTGCTTCAGATATCGAAGATACGGATGGTGGAAGTTTCAAGGGATTGATCGTATGAGTAGCACCCAGTGATTTAGCTGCCTCAAGACGTTTATCATTAGTGTCAATCATAATAATCGCTGAGGGCGTATAGAATTGTGACGTCATCAATACTGATAAGCCTACAGGGCCAGCGCCAACTATTGCGACTGTTTCTCCAGGTTGAACCTTGGCTGATAAAACCCCTACTTCAAATCCAGTAGGTAATGCATCACTGAGGCATAGCAAGTTTTCATCAGGAATGGACTTAGGAACTGCATACAGAGAGTTTTCTGCAAAAGGGATTCGGATATACTCTGCCTGGGTTCCATCAATTGTATTTCCTAATATCCACCCTCCATTTAGACAATGCGCTTGGAGGTTTTTACTGCAATATACACAAGAGCCACATGAAGTAATACAAGAAATAAGGACTCGATCATTCTTTTTGAAAGAACCAACGGATGATCCTACTGAATCAATTATACCAATGCCTTCGTGACCTAGAATTCTGCCGGGTGTAACTTCTGGGACATCACCCTTGAGAATGTGAAGGTCAGTTCCACAGATGGTTGTAGCAGTGATTTTTACTATAGCATCTGTGGGTTGGAGGATTTTCGGTTTTGGAACTGATTTCCATGATTTAGACCCGGGTCCATTATATACCAAAGCATTCATTGTGGCCATTGTTCTGAAGGAGTTATTGCCTGTAAGATTTAATCTTCCAATTGAGAACGAATTAAACAACCGTTTGGTTGTATTTGATCTTATCATTGACCCTTTGAAATCAATCAAAATTTACTGAATTATTTTCTTCAGTGCCTATTGATTTTTTGAACAGCAAACATAAAGTTTACAAAGAAGAAGGGAATAAAATTTTGAATGAATTGAAGCTTAAAATGAAATTACTTTGACTATTATTACCCACAACTCAAAATATACAAAATTTGTTTTGTAATTTTTAAGAAGTGAACAGAAAAGCAACAATGCCACTTAAGCTCTATATATAGAGATATAAATCAACATTAAAAAGTTAGGTTATCTGGTTCTTCTCCTTTGTCCACCGATCATCGGCCGCTGACCTCTGCCGATTATTCGTTTACTCGATCTGAAAGATGCCGATTGCCGGCCGGTGTAACTTAACCGTTACGTACTTACTCCACACGACAAGTGACCGATCCGTACGTGCGCGCGCCAAAATCAGCTGATTTTTTATCGCATGCTGGCCGATCAAATCGTATCAGCAAGATATAGGGCTGCCGTAATTCCGAGGATAATTGAACACAATTTCATAGTAATGATAATTAGCATAGCAATTGATTGAATTGAATTGTTACAGGAAGATTAATTTGTGTTGAAATTCTTTTTCTAGCCGAGGCGAGCTTATCAGGACCTTATCGGTATTATCTGCAATATAAAGGTCTCGATCATTTCTTTATTAGTCCGTCAATGCGGCGCAGATTTTGATAAAAGTATGCTCGTTATTATGTTACTGTCTGTATAAGTTGCTTTTTATTTACATCCAGCGCTTGTCTTAGGTTCTTTTTGAGTCAGTGTGGTTGGCTTTTGTTGTACCCCAGACGCCTGCTTCGAAAACTGCATCAATTGACGGTTAATTCTCGAGGGGCCGCAGTAGTTCAAGAGCTATGGAATGGGGTAAGAGCCGGAGGCCAAGCTGCTGAGGCTAAATAACGGCACTGTCTACGGTACTGTATATATCAATTAAAAATTAGATTAAGTAATTCATTAGCAAATACTTCTCCACTACCTGGAGAATCCACACAAACATTAATGCAATTTCCACCATACTTCAATAACCACAAACCTCTATCATTATGCAGAGGCTTATTATCATCACTTTTGGATCGACCCCGTCTGTCAAATACTAAAGATCCCCTTGTCCATTCTCCCTTAGTTTCAACTCGAATATCAATACCTTTATCAATATTCCATTCACTCTGGTCTGTGATTGCAAACCATACCGCCAGAGGATCATGCATGTAGAGCACAGCAGATTGATGAGGGGAATTTAAACTTCTTGAAGCATCAAAAGTAGATGTCATCCAAATATTTATCCATCGAGCAAGTGGCGATTGATCCTTAATAAATGGAGTTAATTTAGATGAAAATACATCTTCAGTCAGCTGGTGACGATGGGTTATATCTAATGGAAGCAAAGTAACAGAAATAGTAGAAGATGAAACAGACGCTGAATATGCATCTAGAACTGACTGCGGTGTATCTAACGGTAAAGTAATCTTAGGAGATGGCGATGTAAGTGAATAAACTCTGGCTGCAGCTATAGGATCGGAAAATACGTTAAATTCCGCTACTGGTGTCACATTCCCAGGTTCTAATAATGCCCCACCCATGGTTACAACTTGCTTGACTCTACTAAATGTAACAGGATCGATTTCAGCTGCCCTAGCAATGTTCATCAATGGCCCAATCGCGCATATAGTAACTGTATCGGGATCATTGTCACGTAATACTTCAAGAATCTTCAAATAAGAGGGTGTTTTTGAAGGAATAAACCCCAGCTTGCGGTCATCAGTATTCTTCTGATTATTTTGTTCTGAATCTATACCTTCTGCTTCGAACAATCGAATCCACTCTTGACTAGCAGTGAATTCACTTGCCAAATTGTGAACATTACCCAGGCCATCCCAACCATGGAACTCAACAGCATCATTTTGACTTCCATCTAATGCATGTTCCATACCTATAGCAATAATTGGCTTTTGCTTGGTATATGAGGGTGCATATGATGCTGACTTATTCCTATGTTGATTTTCAAGTTCAATCACATGGAATAAAGAAACGATATTACGTAATGAGTTTCTAGTATCACAATTACCGAAACAAAGAGATATCAGCTTTAAATCAACATTATCCGACCTAAGTGCGAGCAAGATCCCTAAGATATCATCAACCTAGAAAAAGCGTGTTAGCTTAAGACTCATCTCAAATCACAATGCTGCAAAATAGATCATATCTTTGCCGGAATTAAGGCAACGAGCCCACCCATCTATCTCAGCTCTCCTTTCTTATCTCCCATAAAGGGTGTGTGGACAAGATGTTACTAGCTGGATTAAACCGCATCACCCAGCAAGATATATCAGTCCACCAACACTCATTAATAACGGATATAGCGGGATCCGGCAGCCTACATCTAAGCCAAAATGGAACAAGGCATTCAACAGAAAATACAGGTTTTATTCTACTTTACATACCCCAGGATCGGTATCAATAATTAATTTCACATTCGAAGAAGACTCTAGAGAACCGGTCATTATTTTGTTTTGAATTTCAAACTTGAAGCGTGTGTATGCTTGAGGTTAGATCAGTTTGCGAAAGGAAGAAAGAGATGATATGATGACTGAGATCTTATAATAGTCGGATTTTGTTGGATCCTGCTATAATACATGACTAATCACATTACTATGAACATTTCAATAATCATTAATCTCGCCGATCAGTATGCAGGGTCCAAATCCTAAACCTAGTTTTGGTCGAGAACCGCCGAGGCGAAGAAATGTGGACAGGATACCATAGCCAACAGAGAGAAGGCAACATAAGAACGTAATAAAGATCCCGTGTCTTCGCTAGAGGAGCTTCAGCTGGCCGAGAAGAATTAGCTGTTTCAACAAGATATTAATTTTTATTTATTCGGTTAATGCAATTATATGTTCTATATTATGATACTGTTAGTTAAGCTCCTCAGTGATAAACAAATGTACTCCTCACTGAGCATATTTTGACCACCTTCTAATGGATGCTCCATATCTACACAAAAGAAACAGGAATGGAATCATGGCAATTGAAAGTCCAGCTAACAATGAACAACCAGGACCAACTCCTAATTGATCATACATTCCTCGACCAAACAATGGGAAAGAAGATGCCATGGATGATCTTACTGCAGTATTTATAGCCAAAACAGAAGCTGCATATGTTGGATAAGATAATGGTAGGTAGACTAGTAACGTTTGGAATAATAAGAACAAACCTGGTACATAAAGTGCTGCCCCAATTATTGGCCCAATCCAGTGACATGATTTTCTGGCAGTCCAACCAAATATAAAAAGACTAACTGGAATAAACACACTCACGGATAAAGATACTTTAAGTTGATCCTCAGGTATTATTGTGCCGGTACGCAGGATTTTAGGAATTGCATGGTACTTTTGATAGAAATAATAACCCGTGCCAGCTCCCATAAATCCTACAGCAAGACCTAGAAATGGTAATCCCTGTTCTCCCAGATTAAAGTGATAAATATCACCAAACACAATGGGAAAAGCTTCGAACCAAAGGTAAAAAATCCCATATCCTAGACCGAGATATAAGTTACAGAAAAAAACAATTGGTTCCAATCCTAACTGAAATGGACGAATCAAGGCCTCAAATAATACATCTTTAATAGGTGGCCGATCAGTCTCAGATTTCGATTTTAAGTTATTATTTCCTGACTCATGGCGCAATCGGGCCGCTTTACGTAACAAAAGAGTTGGCGCGTAAGTTTCTGGTAAGAAGAATAGCATGATCAAATAAGTGAATCCTGATAATATGAGAAGAATCCAAAGTGGCCACCTCCATCCAAGCTTCAAGGCAGCAAACCCGCCTACAGTAGGTCCTAAGACAGGACCAATGACCGTACAGAGACCGTAAGATAAAACTGCAAGGGGCATCTGGAGTGGTGGAAACATATCCTGTAATGATGCGACCCCAGTTGCTAAGGCTGGACTGCCGAAAAATCCACAAAGGAATCTCATGGCCATTATTGTATTATAATTCTTGGCTAAACATCCAACAAGTTGGAATACCATAAACAATAAGAAAGTAACAATATAAACAATATTTCTTCCGATAAAAGGAATTTCACTAATTGGCGATAAAACTAAAGGACCAATTCCATACGCCAACACATATAAACTTAGGCCAAGAATTGCTTTAGTATATCCTACATCAAATTCTTCCATTATGCCAGGGACTGAAGGAGTATAAATTGAAGATCCAATATATACGGTGAAAGTCATGAAACTAATGACTGCTGTTGTGGCTACCTTTGTTTTGAATGGCCAATTTTGAGGATTTTCGGGATCTGAGGGCCCATCCCAATCAACGATATTAAGATCAGTTTCCGAGTGTTTTGATAAGTCCTCTTCATTGGAAGAATCAGAATTATATCCCTGTTGCTGTTCTTGTTCATCAATGGGAGTGGTTTCTTCTAATTTTTGTTCCTCATCGTTTTGACTTTTGTTGGATAAACCAGAAATCGTGGGTAGAGCAGATTTCTCAGCTGTAGTAGTATGGCCACTACCAAAAAGAGTACTAGTAGTCCTGCCTACTATGGAATGCTTAAGTAGAAACGACATTTTCCTCTAACTTTCCCTATATTATTTTCTTCGAGGGCCAAATATAAAAATCTTAACTATAGATATAATTCGATCGTTCTTTCTATTCATGTTCAATGACCCTCCGCTTCGGATTATTTCTTGATATATATAACTGCATAGTTTTTAAAAAGCTGTTGTGGAACTTGATTATAAATTATTATCAGAAGTAGATTAAATACAGTTGCCATTCAAGCCGTAGATAACAAATGTTAGATCTCAATATTAATTTGGTAGTTAATTTTCAGGTCATTCGATCTGTAGCTTAAATCGGTTAGAAATGATCTAATCTGGTAAAAGCCGCGGAGAAATCAATTCATAACTACTTTGGGATGAACTATTAGGAGAGGGTCCACTTAACAACGCTCTATATGAGAGTACGGCGATAACGGCGCACATGTCTTCCCACTGGCAAAACAAAAACCAGACAAACCCGCGGGTTAGTAGTCTTCGAACTTGGTGTAACTTCTTGATAAGGAGTAATTAAGTGTTGATTTACTATAGATCGAAGTCGGTGCCTACAAGCGAGAGGAGAAATAGCTGCAGAGAAGAATGGAAATAGCCAGGTGGCTAATTTATTCTCTAAAGCTCAATGGATAAACATATTAAGTATGTAACGATAAAAAATAAGCACAATCAAGTGACTGAATTAACGTAAAAAAAATTACAGTACCTAATCCCTTTATTACTATCACTCTCAGCGCTGTCGTGATGTCAGTCTTGGTGAGGTATTGGCGACCCTCATCGGTTTAAATGAAGAATCTCCGCGTAAGAACAAAGGTCATAAAATACAACCGCACTCTAATCTTAACTAACCGCTTCTGGATTTAAGGTTGCATATGCTGAAAGACAAAGAAACATAGAATGACGATCAGGGATATCCGCGGATTAGTTTTGCATCATGCAGCTAACTTCTTAAGTGCGCGGATCTTGTATCAACACTTGTAAATTTCGATAATGATAACGGTTTATAGAAGTAACGTCATTCGTACAAGACTTTTGGTTGTTCACAGATAAGCCCGGTCATAAGATAAGTTTTAATGTAGCATTAATTATTAACTGAAGTCGTGTTATTTCCCTGTCGATTTTCTACGCGCCCTTGCTGATTCTAGTATCGTTAATGGAATGGTGTGCGAATCCCGATTATGTACAGAATTATTAAACCATTTTAGTCTATATCACTCTATGGACCGAACTATGCAAGATTTCGAGGTGTTCTATTTTGATAACTTTCAACTCAATTCAGTGTGATCCGGTACAACGAGAAATCCAGGTTTAAGATGATAATAGCATTCAATAAAAGCAAATACTTCAAACAAATGAGAGAGTAAATATGAAACGAAAACAATTTCGCAAATTGTATTTGCTTGATATGCACTGTTCCCATGCTTCGAATCTGTGCGAACGGACTAAATCTCTATTGATCGGCCCCTTAAGACGTAAAACTGAGAGAGTTTTCTGCAAGCGAGTGCAGCCAAGGAGCAGTTTGTCGGGCTATTGCTGGTGAATACAGTTACATGCGGCATCTAATCACAACTTAATTTGCCTCTAAAGTTTGCGACAATCTTACTGGAAATCTCCGTGGACGAAGTTAATGCGTTCCAACAGCTACTGTCTACCTCCGCAGTATGATTATAAACTCCGCGGATTTATGACTTAATTCTACTACTACTTTGTGCGATGAAAGCAGGGCATGATTTATCTCACACCAATTAATATACTGTTCACAGGAGCAAAGAGAATATATGGTCTGTTAAACCCGGCCAGGGGCTCTCTGTCTCCCTCTCTATGCAGCGACCGTATTGCTATTCCACTCGCTAAGGCAATGTTAATAATGTTCTTAAATCAATGGCTCTAGTTGCAGTAGTTCCCGTAGATATATGGGGAAACTTCTTGAAATATATCAACTTTATTGATCTTCAGTGGCTTGGAACTTAAACGGCTTTCTAACTTAATTTTATATATCCGCTAACTCATCTTAGTCTAAAGCTAATCGATGGCAAGATATCTTATATTTAAATACTTATGTCACATTAACTTCTGATTACATATTATTCAAAACCTAAAACAAAAAAACAAAAAAAAATGATCTAAATGCAGAGATCTTAAAATGTATTGACTCGATGGCCCTATGTAATATATCTCCATCTAACATCATCATCACCTTTGAAATCATCACTTTTAAGGAATGATTGGTCTTTAGGTGGTCCATTTGTTAATGTATCACGTCTTTTATTCTCCTTATCCAAAATATACCAAAGTGTAACAGTAGATAATAATGATAAAGATAAAAATCCGATCGCCATTCCGTGACCAAGCTGATATTTAGGAGCTTGATTCGGTCTATACATTTGAACTCCGATAACAGCACCAATATCTCCAAGAGAGATTTGGACAGCCTGTGCTACGGCTCGCTTAACTTGTCCAGAAACGTTGGCTGATATCCACGTAAATATCAGAGCAGAAGCAGAATACATCCCCGTAACGGTAAAAAAGGTTCCCAGATATTTGACACCAACATGCCTATCAGATAGGACTAAGATATAGCCTATAATACTTAGAGTGCAAAGTCCAATTATATAAGGAGCCCGAATATTGTGACGTTGCGAAACCACTGCAACAATAAGGGAGACAATTGCAGCTGCGGCATAGGGAGACACTGTCATTAATTGAGCTTGCGAGTTGGAATAACCAAGGTCGGCAATGATAGTTGGGAAAAAAAGAGTAAAAGAATAAAGTGGAAGAGCCTGGCCCATCCAAGTAAGTGTATAAAGATAGATCTTATAATCGCTGAAAGTATTTCGAACTGATTCCCAGCTAAATATCTCATCTCTCATTGAATCATTGCCCTCTTCTAAAATATGTTTCATAACTATTCTTTCACGATCATTAAGAAATTTAGCCTTTTTAGGGAAATCTTGAATAAAGAAATAGCAGACGACTGCTAGTACAATAGTAGCAAGACCTTCAATCGTGAAAATCCAGAACCACCCTGGCTTGCCACCAACACCACTCATTTTGCCTATTCCAAAGGCTAAAATGCCACCGAATGCACCTGCTAACGAAGCAGAACACCAAAAGATGGTGATACGAGTTAATAAAACTTTCCTTCCATAATACATGGAAAGATAAAAGATAGCACCAGGGAAAACTCCTGCTTCACATGCACCCAAGAAAAACCGAGCCGTCACTAATCCACCGTAACTGGTTGATAGTGCCATGAGAGTAGCTACAATTCCCCAGACAACCATAAGAGTAGGTAACCAAATCTTAGGAGAAGTTCGTTTAAGGGCAATATTCGAAGGAATTTCAAAAGCACAATAACCTATGAAAAAGACAGAAAGCGTCACAAGATATTGTTCTGCAGTCATCTTCAAATCTGTTACCAGGCCATCCAATTTAGCATTGGATATATTTGATCTATCAAGAAATGATAATAAAAACAGGAGAGTGACGGGCGGAACAATCTTCCAATCAATTTTCCTAACAAGAGCATATTTTTCTAACGAGCTGATTTCGTTAATATCATTGTCAGTTTCGGCTTCATAACCCTGTTCAACAGAACCCACAAAATCTTTTGTTTTTTCGTTTATTGAATTTGGCTGCGACATATTGAAAAATTGAATGTCTGTTTGTCCACATAACACAGCTCCCTGTGTGTTTTAATTTTTCAATCAGTATATATATATATATACATATAATAATTTAGGGCATCATCATGGTGGCCCAAATATGTTCGATTCATTATTCTTCAGAATATGATTTTCACCTTAGTAGTAATCTGCGGCCGAATCATTTCCGTGGTTCTTCGTTGCTACTATACCACTCAAACGATAGTTTGACATTTTAATGGTATTTAGACTTCCAGTTAACTTAGTTAAAATCTTCTGGTTTACTGATCGTGGCGATTATTACGCCATCTTATACTTTCTGTTCGTCAGTCTGACATGATGAGTGATCAGCATCATGTCCGTAAATATTCAGTTATAACTGTAAAATCATACTTTTATTTTGTGATCGTTCAAGACATGATCGAATTCTATCTCATATCGTATGGTGATCTGCAATTAATCTGCAACTTGAAAACAGCAGATACGAGTTTACGGGCCAGAACGCGGAACTAAACAAATTCATAGATCCGCCATACATATCTCTAGAATTCATTGTGACCGTTATTATTATATTTGTCCTGTCATTTAGCGTATGCTTCCAAACTATTTCAGAGAGATTTCATCCCAGATCAGGATCTAATTTTTTTTTAAATCGATAAGGATCCAGAGACTCACACGTGACATTTCCAGGGGTATATATATATATATCATGTATGTTAACGTTATATATTGTACATAGTACATATATAACGGTTAACGCTATGCACGCTTGCATACTTACAGACTTCCGTAAACCCGGGCCGAGATCGGTCCGGGGATAGATAGATAAACATTCGGAACCAATCAATCCAAACATGGAATGATATACGGTAGATCCAATAGCCCTGGAAGTACATCCTTCATGTAACGTAACGACCTTGACGTTGAACCGGATTAACTTAATGTTAACGTAAATATAAGTTCACTAACCGAGTTAATGTACGTGCGCGAATGTTACTTCCATGTTGGCGCGGCCGCATTATAAACTACGAGGAAAAACAACTCCGAGAGTGAGTTCTGATGATATGGACGGTGGCCGCCGGCGGGTCTTCGGCAAGTTTGGGTCATTTACCTCCTCCAATAACTTAATACCAGAAATCGAATAAGAATTGAGTTATATACTGATTGCTACACTTCCCTAAGTGCATTCTGATCGACTTGGAACAGTATGGTAAGTTAGTATACAGCCATTTATACTCTTTTATAAGAATATCATAGATTCTAATTCCATTAGCGGGGTTTAAAATATGAAAGACTTCTCATCTTCCGTCATTTAGTCTCCACCTCTTCATATAGGCGGAGTGACTTCCTTTTGGGCAAATATATGGAGTCGTAAATTGGACTTATCTAATTTAAAATGATTTCAAGGAAGATGGTTTCGAGATTTGGTGGAACAGGAGGATTTGGCAGGAATTTCTTGCCAAAGGTTTCGAACAGTATCTTAATCCGCACTTTATATAACAATAGTTGCCAAAGAATACCACCCAGAGCGAAATACCAGTCGTTATTCGTCGAAGGACATTTAAATCGAAGAGCTGTTTCGACCGGTTCTGCATCTAATTCTATGTCTCCGTTTGTCGATTTTCAAAAAGAACCTTTTGATATTAAAACTCTCGAGACAAGAATTCAAACTTATATCATTAATAAAAGTGAATCTTCTGCAGTGCAAGTTCCGCAAGAATCAATATTAGCAGCTCTCATCGCTTGTAATAAATTAGAGCTCGCATTCAAAGAATCAGCATCACCATCCTCACCACTTCCTGAAACACCTGTTGAAGAGGCTAGAAAATTATTGAGATCGATTCTTGATCTCCCAAATAATAAAGTGGTTCTATCAGTAGATTTGTTGAAAAAATACTTTACGAGTGATCCTGCACCTAGTCCTGCTTCTAGTTTAGAAGTTATTCAAGCTTATAATAAAAGAGAATCTACTAGTAAAAATCATTACCTGCCTCGTGAGGTCTCGGTTCTCGCCTTTAGAAAAGCGGCTTATAATGCTGATTTTGAGAATGCTCTTGCTATAATGGATGCAACTGTAGGCACTAAAAGTCTTTATCATAAGTATATCAGGAAGCAGATGAAAAAATATGGCTTGTATTGGATTGGCACTACTGGATCAGTTCTGTTAGCTGTTGAAGGACTTTTAAGAAGTGGCCTGGTGGGTGATTGGCCTTCAACTTTTATGATTCAAGTCATGGCCTTGACCTATTTATCCAGCATAACAATATACGCATTTCTTTCATCAGCTGGTCGAGTTTCTGGGGCTGGCGAAGTTCTTGAATGGGTCGGTGGTACACCTTCTACTTATAGATATAGTCATGCTGCTGAAATGAAGATGGCCTCAATATTAGCTGATATGAACCAAAGTTTACCTGAAAATCAAGGAGAGTGTTCTTTGCAAATGATCAAGGAACTTCTTGCCCGAAGAATGCAAGCAATAGAACCTGAACAGGAAGTGTTAATGAAGGAATATTGGGCTAGGGGTGGCGAAGGATTTGAATGGATCGAACCAGATCAAGACCCTGCTGATATCCTGTGGAGGAATAAGATGGAACTTGCTAGGGCCAGTCGTATTGGTTCTCCCTTTGTTCGAAAGCGTGATGATAACACTAGTACCTCGGCAGAATGGACCGATGATGTTATTCATTCAATTCCCCATGCTTCATTAATAGATACGGGTGATAAGTCGTTACCATCGCCTTCTCAGTAATGATTGAAAATTGAGTTAATAACCTTGATGGGTATGGTGCCTGCATTTTCAAATCCCTAGATGGGTCTACACCCCCTTCCCCGGTAGGGGAAAGCCGTGTATATTGCGTTGATTCCAACTATCTATATTGTATCGATAGAGCCGGGCCTGGGATTTGAATCTCAGTCAGCCGGTGGAGACGAAGGAATGATTAATGTTGTCTTGAAAAAAAGCCTATTCACCACTATTTATAGCAAACATTATATATGTACATAGCTATTATATTTACAAATTTTTGGCATGATTGTTATTTACATTTACACATCTTCCTCTCCTTGCTCAGCAGAATCATGATTCTGTTTTACGACAAGTTGACCGTTTTCAACAGTGACATGAACCGTTTCATTACCACGGACATATCCACGAAGTAGATGCATTGCAAGCGGATTCAAAAGCTGTTTCTGAATTAATCGATTCAGGGGCCTGGCACCATATAATGGATCATAACCTTTCTCCACCAGCCAATGCTTAGCATCTTCATCAACATCCAACGTAATTCTTCTCTCTGCCAACCTATCCTGAACTTCTCGCAATCGAATATCCACAATTAAATTAAGTGACGATTTTGAAAGCCTGTTAAAGACTACAACATCATCCAACCTATTAATGAATTCGGGCGGGAAATAGTGCTTCATTTCGTCAATAACCTTCTGTCTAGTGGCAGGACTAACAGCTCCAGCTCCACCCCCTGTTTCATCGCTCTCGATCTCCTTATCACTAACTAGAATTTCCTGGCCAATATTGCTGGTCATAACAATAATGGTATTTTTGAAATTAACTTTACGACCTTGACCATCAGTCAATTGTCCATCATCAAGTACCTGAAGAAGTAACTTTGAAACATCAGGATGGGCTTTTTCAAACTCATCAAACAAAACAACGGCATAAGGCTTACGTCGAACCGCCTCGGTAAGTTCACCGCTTTCTTCATATCCAACATATCCTGGAGGGGATCCAATAAGACGAGATACAGTGTGGCGTTCTTGGAACTCACTCATATCAAATCTAACAACAGCACTTTCATCATCAAATAAGAATTCTGCTAATGCCTTAGCAAGTTCTGTTTTACCCGTGCCAGTAGGACCCAAAAACATGAAACTGCCTACTGGCCTCTTTTCATTAGTCAAACCAGCTCTCTGTAAATGAACAGCATCAGATACAGCCTTTATAGCTTCATTCTGACCTACAACCCTCCTCTGAAGTGAATCTTCCATATATAGCAAACGATCCTTTTCACCTTTCATTAAAGAATCAGTTGGGATACCAGTTACTCTTGAAATGACTCGAGCAATATCTTGAGATGTGACTGATTCATGAAGTAAAGAATTCTCATCTCTCTTCTGGTTATCCTTTGGTAATTTTGACTCCAAATTAGGAATTACCGAATATTGTAATTCTGAAGCTCGCGCAAAATCACCATTCCGTTGAGCAATTTCCAGATCGATTTTGGCCCTTTCTAAGTTTGATTTAGCATTTTTAATTTCTTCAATTTTCTTACGTTCCGCCTCCCATACTTCATTCAATCGAACAACTTCTTCTTGTTTTAGTTTGAGTTCTTTTTGTAATTTTTCTCTTCTCTCAGTGGAAATGGGATCAGTTTCCTTCTTCAAGGATTCCAATTCAATTTGAACTGTCATTATTGCACGATCAAGTTCTTGAATACTATCTGGTTTAGATTCATGTTGTAATCTTAATGCAGAGCATGCCTCATCTACAAGATCGATAGCTTTATCAGGTAAATATCTATCAGTTATATATCGATTTGAATAAACAACAGCGGTTACTAAGGCAGAATCAGTTATTCTAACACCATGGTGGACTTCGTATTTCTCCTTCAGCCCTCTCAAAATGCTGATGGCGTCTTGAACAGTAGGTTCTTCCACCAAAACAGCCTGGAATCGTCTGGCTAATGCTGCATCCTTTTCGATATATTTTCTATATTCATCAATAGTAGTTGCACCACAACATTGCAATTGACCCCTAGCCAAAGCTGGTTTAAGTAAATTAGAGGCATCAACACTACCTTCACCCTTTCCAAGACCCAATAAAATATGCAGTTCGTCAATAAACAGAATTACATTACGATGCTCCTTTTCGACTTCTTTAAGGACACTTTTAAGACGTTCCTCAAATTCTCCACGGTATTTAGCTCCCGATATCAAACTCCCCAAATCAAGTGATACAACTCTTTTATCTTTCATACTATCAGGTACTTGGTTACGAGCAATTCTTTGAGCAAGTCCTTCCATAATTGCCGTTTTACCTGTTCCAGCAAGACCAATTAGTGCCGGGTTATTCTTGGTTCTTCGGGATAAGATTTGGATGGTTCGAGTAATTTCCTTATCTCGTCCAATAACTGGATCAAGTTTACCTTCCTGGGCTAATTTTGTAAGATCCGATCCATACTTCTCCAGAGCACTTTGCTCTTCTTGATTATCTTCCTGTTGAAATCTCATCTGATTAGGGCCTAACCCAGAAGATGAAGCAAATCGTTTCTGGATTATCATTGACGACGATGATCTTGATAGATTATTTGCGATAAATTTTCTTCCATGATTAATAAGAGTTGAAGTTACTACATCAGGAGTCCTACTGGTGGTCGTAGTGCTCATCAGGCGAAGTCCTACATTCGTGGCAGCAGAATTACTATTAATCGTCGGCCGCAGAGGACCGCAATAATAATTATCAGATCTAACCATTGATCGAGGAGACAATTCTCCAGGTTTCAAAACCTTTCTTATAACTGTTTGTTTACTCATTTTTTTGATTGAATAATTAACAACAAAGACATGACAAAAATATAATATAACAGGAAACAGAAGAAGCAGCAGTCTGAATCCCTTAAATATTGTATACAGTCGGATCATGCAACTCAGATGCATTCTGCAAGATTAGGGCGAGGAAAGTACCAGAACAATCTAGAATATGCCGCACAAGAAAGAGCCGCACATGAAAAATATCAGCCAACGTTAAAGTCGGGGTAAGTTGGTTGGTTCGATCTCTTCCATGTCCTTAGTCTTCTTCCTTTCTGAATCGAACTTAGTGAGATAATGGAGCTTATTCGGCAGTCGATGGCAAAGAGTCTCGGCATAGCAGAGAAAAACATAACGTTGGCTGAATGGAGGGATGAGAGAACGGTGTTCAACATCGAGCGGAACGAGCCATTGGGTATGGGATGTAGCTCCAGTCTCTGGAGGCACACCTGCGGACGGATACGCTACGACCACCATGCTTCACTTCATATTTAGCGGATAGCCGCTCGAGAATACGTAGTGGTAAAATTGGCCAAGAAAATAAATAGGATTCAAATAGACTATAAATAAAGCTAATAAATAAATAAGGTCTTCCTAATGACGACGACTAGATGAAGGTGCCTTGTCATCCCAATAATCACCGGGATCGAATCCAGGTATTCGATTAAATACATTCGGAGGCTCATCATCATCAATGGGCTGGTTCTCTTCGTTCAGGCGGGTTGGATTATCATCATTTCTTTGAACAACCACATACAAGTCATCATCTTCCTCTTCTTGTTCGTCAATATGATTATTGTCGTTATTGTCATAATCCTGTATGACAACACTATCAGGAAATCTTCCCCCAATGCTACTTGATATGCTGCCAGTAATTGAAGAGTTGATGAAAGAATTACTACCCTGTGGGGGTTGAGTTGATGAAGTCCGTTTAATAGGGTGAATATATCGTTCCATTCCTTCTCGTCTCACAGCAGAAGCCGCTATTGACCCAGCTCTTCCTGTATTATTTGGTTCTATTGATGTAGATATTGAACTATTATCGATAGATTGAGACTGCTCAAGGATTGGAAGATCAAAACCCTCTCGTAATCCAGATTCAGTGTGGTCACGCCTAGCATTAGTGTAATTTGTCCATAAGCTTGCCGGACTTGAACCAACTCGAAATGCATTTTCAAGCTTCGTTAATAATACTTCAAGACGACCTAACGGCATCACAGGTAACTTGGTTGAAACTTTTCGATTGGAAGTGCCAGTGATATCAATGCCAGAAACGGTAGCATCATTATCGTCATAATCTCCATCATTACTATCACCGTTACTATAACCATTACCTTCATTATTACCTCCACCCCCAGTATGACGATGCTGCCTCATATTATCACTCCCACTATCAGCGGAGCCTGATACTCCTTCCAAACCATTATAATAATCACCATCAGCATTGTCGTCATAATCATCTTCATCTTCATCATAATCAATTTTCCTATCCTTTTGTTTGGTCATTTCTAAAGCCATCTCATCTTCATAAATTTGCCGCCCCATAACTCCCGTTTTCTGTTCTTTTCTTTCTAAATGTTCAACAGTATCTATCCAATCCCATAATACTACAGTAGCTGCTCCATTACATATAAATGCAGCGTAAACCGACCATCCAACGGTCCAAACTGAAGTAAACAATCCTAAGAACGCCAAAGGTGCAACTAGCGATCCTATTGAGAGAGCAGCAATGGCATACGTTCTCTTATTATAGGCATACTTACGCTTTCTAATCGAGTATATACCCAAAGAGAGAGCATAACAAGTGACAAGCACTATCTCAAAAGTAAATGCTAAAAGTAACATTGGCTTCTTGATCTGGGGTCCAGGGGCTACTGGAATAGGTCGATTAAAAAATAACCCTATTGACCAGAATATTAGCTCCACTGTCCATAAAATTACACCAATCACTTTGACTACCAGAACTTCCTTACGACGATTAAATAACCTTAAGGCAATTTGAATATGAGCTAGCCACATAATCGATTGTACTATCACGGCGGGGATTTGAAACGATAATCCATTCAGTATAACTTCTTTCAGGTCAAAAGTATCCTGGTATCCGTCTTCATACTGCACATTTAAATGATTCACCGCTTGACATAGTGTAGCGGTAAACAGAGCAGCTAGTGCCAGTGTTGATAGCTTTTGAAGCCATGGTCTTCGTTTTGTGGAAATCAAAAGCAAAATAAGTAGTAACCAGGCTAATACAGTTGCGCCTGATAATGTGAATATAATAGGCGCTACACTTCCATAAAAAGGTCCCTTTAATTTATAAAAGTCATCTAGGTCACTCTGGTTGAAAGGATTAGTGCTATTACTATTAATATTTACTATCTCTAGTTGCGTACCTTGTAGTGTTCCTCCTCCTATTCCTATTCCTGATATCTCTCCGTGTTCCGTCGTATATGACTGGTCATTATTTTCATCTGTATTATAGTTATCCTGATCCAATTCACAGTTGATAAGAAATAACCCAGAATTAGTAACTGTCAGATTTATTCCGTTGTCCATCATGAACACGCCTATTGGAACAGCATATTTGCTGCATCCTTCAGGATGAATAACAGACCGTTCATAAAGACCGGTTCGCCCAGTATAAAAGAGGTCATCAACCTCCTCCATAAAGTTGTCTTCATATTCGTTATATTCCATCATCACCACCCTTTCATTTTCGATCGATTCTGGAAATTAGATGTTATAAAGCGTACAGTCCAAAGGAATCTCTTGGTATAACTTGAAGCTTGAGAAAACGAATGTCTGGGTTAGGCACTAAGTACACGTGATTTTCGTGCAGGGTCGATCGATCGGCCAATCGTTCAGGTCACCACTTACGCTGGCAACAGAGCGGGGAAAGTCTTGGCATATCTAATACAACCGAGGACATTGTTGACCCTAGGATTCGTTGGCATTGTAAAGTTTAAGTTACAAGCTGAAATAACTATTAAGTGAAGTAAAAGTTGGTATGGGAGTTTTGAAGTTCGGCTGCCCGAGTTAATTAACCAGAAATGCCCCTGCATGAATAGATCGATCTGCAAGATGCAAGAAATAACTGATTAATTATATATCTACCATACCTATCTATAGTAGTTACAATTCTCATACCTGTCCCATCCTGGGATTCTTTTATATAGAGGTGTAGTAGTGAGCTGCTGTTCTTTCATGATATAGGTTTTTGATACTATCGTCGGTCCAACAGCTAGAGAACTGAACCGTCTCTGCAGCTGGGGGTTCCATCTTATCCATTGGAGATGGGGTTCGATGTCTCGGAAAGTGTAAGTGAACCGAGACATATGGGGCCTGTGTTCGTGATCAGGCAACAGGGTTGGAGATAAGTAAACAGGCTTATCTATTTATTCCCTAAGATTCTCTAGTGCGACTCTCTAGCCCTAGTTGTAGAATGGATTGTCTCTAAACATAATTGCCAGAAATGAATTGCTACCACACAACCCATTAATCCTCTCCATCATATATTGAGTAGTAGTAACTAAATTCACCGTGTTAGAACTATAATTAAACGCTAGATATGAACGACATAACATCATCTGCTCGCCGGTGAAGGCAGCTGGGAGTCTTTAGGATCTAAACCGCTGTAGTCGCCGGAGGCTATTACCTACTTCACAGTAAGCCGCTAATTCAGGTACAGCCAGAGTTGAACGTCTGGTGTTATACTCCATTTCAGACCCGGAAATAACATCCCACCATTTTAGTAATCATACCTGATACGTTTTTCACAAAACAAGAACTTGGTTTCGTCCGGACGGATATTCACATTGCAAAAAAGTGATCATGCCGAGGATCGAACTCGGAGCCTCTTCGGTTTACATCATTGTTACATGTTTGTGAACGAAGCGCGATAACCATTACGCCACACGACCAATTATTGAGAAAATCTCAGCCATGAGATCTATCTCAATTGCAAATCTCCGTGAGGTGAGCCCCGATTTTTTTTTAGACAAACTTGAGTGCAATAGTAGGGCTTAGGCCTTAAACGATTGATTAGATATGGGGTATCTTTTATGATTTTATTATTATTTTTATATTATATATTGTATACTTAATCAATATCGAAGATAAAAAAAGAAAACCAATTCGAACTACATAATCAATATTTCCCAAATTATGAAGAGTTTAAAGATGAGATAAATAGAGCATACCCTCAGCTAGGTAAGAAGGTATTATTGAGGGCCACAGGCGAATTAGAAACAATGATCATCTGTGTGAGGAAAATGTTACGAGGTGCCTCTAGTAATTAATGAAAGAAACAATGCTGCTTTTATTTTGTAATTGTTTTTTGATTTCTTCTGCTTTTAAACTTGAGAAGATTTCGATTACTAGATAGATTTTTTTTCATATTGGGTTTTTCAATAGTGAGTAACGGTCTTCTTAAACCAAATCAGTATAGGTGGTTCATTAGAACCATAGAAGAATATTCATGTGTTGAATTTTAGAAGTCGCTGCTTCATCAAACATAGACGATAAATTGATAATCAATCAAAATCGTGCTGTGATTTTGCTTTCGTTTATTTTACGATTTAGGGAGGGTGGGGTATAGCCCTCCGCATGGCAGATTGTTGACTGGGGCTTAGATCCAATTGGGATTTCCTCGCTGATGTCTCGAAGCTTTTTAATAGAGATCTATACATATATATGTCATGATTGAAGTCGCTGCTCGGTCTTGTAGCTCACATAGGCGATAAATGATAATGAATGAATGGATGAATTTAAGAGTAATTCAAGACAAAGTTTCAGCACGCATATCGTAATAATTCACTCAGAAAGAAATAGGATACGAAACGAGAGCTTCATCTGCCAGAGGCATACGGAATAGAAAAGTTTATTGGTACTGGTAAAAATAATAAATTTGTTCTCTGGAACGAATGTTGTGGTGTGGCCTAGCTTTTTGGACCCGACATCCAAAGACTAAAAAAAATAAGACAAAAGATAACTAAAAAGAATAAACATAGGGAAAACTTGCCTAGCCAACAGAAAAAATCAAGCAAAATGATAACATAAAAACAAAATTGGCAGGGAAAAAAACAATGCCAAGCGATGCAAAAGATACGATGCGTCAGATCAGCTTTTTCTTAAATCAAATCAACAATAACTACCGTCTCAATCGCGCAAGAATGGATTGATAGCACGGACAGTGATACAAGGAATACCCTTGCCTACCTCTGCGCGAATTAAGACAGGCACATGTTGTAAGACACGAATTTCTTGGATATAATTATCACCTTCAACACGAGTAGTGACTCCTTCCAAATAGGCATCCAAGGCTCTTGTTTCCTCCTCCACACTCACACTATGCATCTCACTTAATGAAGCAGTCCGTTGAGGACCACTGTCATGTGAATCTCCTGGTCGAGGCGACGACGGCAAACTCTTGGAAATTAGAGAATCATCTTCAAAAGCGCCGGAAACAATATCAGATACCCTGGATTGTGTTGATGACTGTGATGGCGGCGGAGACGCTACATTATCAGCAGCAGCAGCTACTTCAAGTTTTGAAATTGCCTTTGCAATAGTTTCTGTTTGTTCCTGAGCCGCTGCAGAGTCGGCAGTTGAAGCATGATATTTATTATTCAACTGAGCTTTGGGAAGATTCCTTTCATCTTCCGGTATAAAAGTAGCCGAATCTACTCCCCTTTCCCAGAAAAGCTCCAAAAGCCTTGACGATTTATGAAATTCAGCCTTAACCAATGGTAATTGATCACCGTGCACACGCTTTTCAATTCCAAATTCCGGAATAAGAACATCGAAAGCGGATTCATATACTTGGATAACAATAGCATCTCGGATTAATTGACCAGTTGAGGTTGAAAGCCCATCAATAACTTGGCATAAAAACAAATGAATCGACTGTTCTTGAGCATTCTTAGCAGAATCCTTTTTGAAATTAGAATAATCGGCCGACGTAGCCAGTGAAGTTATATCCTCTGAATACAGCTCTGTTGTTTCAGTGATAATAGATTTAATTTGACGGTGGACTATCAAATCAGCATATCTTCTAAGAGGTGCGTTGAAGTGAGTATAAAGGGGTACGTTGAGCCAATAATGACTGTGACTATAAACGTCATCAACTTTTCCAGCTACAAAATATCTAGCTTTTGTCATGGATTTATAAAGAAGAGTTTCAAGCGCCTTACGAATATCATCCGAGTCAATCTGGAACAGACTTTTTTGTAACCCGGCCGAAGAAGACGTATCAATATCAATATTCAAACCACGTACTAGATTGGCAAACGATTCCAATTTGGAAAGAACAGGTTCGGCATGACGGCGAAGAAAAGCACGAGATGAAAGTACAGCATATAGCTTTTGAGCAATAGCTGAATTAACTTTAATATTAATTTCATCGAATAATTGGTAGGCTTGTTGACCATCAAACAGATTCGCCGTAACATTCACATTATCTTCTTCAAGGAAATTAAGCAATCCTAAAATAGGCATTTTTTTCTGTATATTGACATTTGTAACTTCCTCCAACCTCTGCTTACGGAAGCGTAAGGAAATTAAATGCAAAGTTCGTATATAATTAGCAACTCCTTGAGAAAGTAGATGAGGCGGGGTAGCAGTGTTATTAACATCACCAGTGGTAGTAGTCTCAGTAGTTGCTGAATCATCAGCTTGTAACACCTTTTCAACAGTTTCATAGGTAATCTTTTGTTTCGGCTTAACAAGTCCTTGACAAATAACGGTATCCACAACATCAAAAGAGGTAGTATCGATTTCAAAAACCACACTAACTGTGGGACTCAGTTTCCCCACATCAAAAGATGCCATATTGAGAAACTGCTGTGGGAAAATATGAATGTCTCGCTGCTTTAAAAACACAGATGATCCACGCTTTTTAGACTCCCGATCCAAAGGTGAATTCTCCTTACAGAAATAAGTAACATCTGAAACATGAATTCCAAGTTCAATTTTGTCCTTAGACAATTTTTTAACATGAATAGCCTCATCAGTGAGAGCATTATTGGCAGAGAATGCCATAACATATTCAGAAGTGAAGTCTTTTCGAGTTTCATCAGCCGTAAACCCATCAATAAACGCTTGCTCTTCTTCCACAGTTGGTAAAGCCTTTAGAACAGATTCGGAAAACTTTTGGGATGAAAAATTGTTATCTCTAAGAATTGCCTCAATCTGAATATCAGTACTATCAGAATTGCCTAGTTCTTCGACTAGGGTACCAAAGGGATGTAAGGAGGTAATGGGCCAACGTTTAATTGATGCCACAAACGTCCTATTCGAATAATAATCATGTCTTTCCACAAAGTCGCGAGGGGCTTGCTCAGTAGGAATGGCAATTAATGGCACTCGCTTATCAGTCGGCTTAAACCATACAATTTTTGGTTTTGATGACGAGTGATCGTTGTAGGAACCGGAGCTACTATGAGTAGGAACAGGATCCTTATCCTTAGCCTGTTTCTCTTTTGTAGCCTGAGAAGAAGGTCTAAGAAGTCCTAAAGTTCCACTGAACATTTGACCAGGAATACGTTCAATAACTGCCACCACGTGACCAGCATATAGAGGTTTAATCTCATCGCTCAATTCTTCCTCTTCTACAAGCAACAAACTTTGACCCTCGACTTCGACATCATCGTTCTTCTTTTGAGTTGGTCTTTGTTTCAAACTTCCTTTTCGTCGTAAGCCCGAACCAGAACCACTACTAGAAAAACTACCGCCGCTACCACCACCAACACCATCATTGGTATAGACATTACTACTACCAACATCACTATCTCCATCACCTGTAGTTACGTCAGAAAACATTGATGCATCTCTACGTTTTTTCTTTTCTTCTTTTTCTTTCTTAGATCCCCATACTTCATCAACTTCAAGAAGTTCAACAGCTACCAGGTCGCCTTCTAAAGCTCGATTACGATCTTTGGAACCACAAATAAAAATATCAGCATCCAAGAGTCCATCAGTAGACACATACGCATCAGATCGATTCTTGCGATTCACCCGAAGAATACCAGATACTAATCGGCCTTCTTCTAATAATCCAGGTAATGATGCCTGCGGAAGGTAAGGTGCAAACAATGACTTTCTTTGTTGACCTCCCTGGCCACCACCACCTTGACCCTGACCACTCTGTCCTTGACCAGGATATAATGAATATCCACTTAAAGATGAAATTGATGAATTATAAGAACCTCTAGGTCGATGGCTGGGAATAAAGGGATTAGGATTAGGAGGAGTTAACAAAACAGCATTATCAATCCCAGACTCTGAATAGCTCTGATGGGTTCCATGATGGGGCTGATTCGGCTGCTGATTCGATTGATTATTATTAGGCTGGTTTCTCCAATTGGAATCAAAATTACGTGACCCCGACCTTTGATGCTGCAGATTACTTTGAGTGCCGGAAGCATTAGCACCAGGCACAAAATTGTTGTTATTAGATCCTTTCCTTTCATGACCATAATCAGGTGATTCATTACCAAAAGTCTTAGCAGGAAATTGGAAACCTCCACTTCCAGGTCTAGAAGAACCAGGACCAATACCATTATTCTGCATACTCTGACTCCTGCCATGTGCAGTTCCACGGTAAGAGCTATTACCACCCTCTGAGGATGAGGTCTTATCAGGAGAAGATGGGAATCGGAAAGAAGGAGGAGGCATAGAACCGAAATCAGTCGCACTATTGCTAGATTTCGAAGGAGATACAGGATCTTTAGTTAGACCAGGAGGGGAGGAAGGACTAGTAGCACTAATGGCACTATTGCTACCAACGACAGAAGAGTCAACTGATAGAGGGTTTCCTTGTCTCTTTGCTTGAGCCATAGCAGCAGCTCGTTTAGCTTCAGCCAGTGCTAAAGAATGCCTTCTGGCATGACCACCGCCAGCACTCCCAAATCCATTGCCAGCACCCGTACCAGTACCAGCGCCAGTGCCAGAGCCACCACCAGAAGCCCCACTACCTCCACCTCCTGCACTACCACCACTAAAACCAACAAAGCCGTTCCCCCCATATCCATTGCTTCCTCCTCCTCCTTGAACTTGGCCCGAGACAGAAGACTGAGCTCGTCGATGGCCAACAGGAGGAGGCGGGGCAGCAAACTGCCCGAAAGGACCCGATGCTGTCATATATGAAGCTTGAAGATTTGGAGGAGGCGGAAGATTTGGAGGAGGACCCAATGGAGCAGCCATTAGAGGTGGAAGCAAACCTGCTTGAGTGAACTGTTGATGCTGCGCCAGAATTTGCTGTTGTTGTGCTTGGAGTATTTCAATTTGTTGCTGTAAAGCCAATTGTTCCACTAAATTGTTAGATTCAAGAACCAAGGTAAATTCGGAGGGAAGCCAAGAGTATGGCGGTCATCTGCTCTGGGATTTCTTGTTTACTTACCCATTAAAGGAGTCAATTCAGAGGGAGAACGCCTTCTTGCGATATGAATGTTTCTTCCGCCTCGGGTATGACGTTGCCCAGAGGAGCTATTATTATTACTATTATTATATCCTGACATGCTGAAAGGGAGAGAATGAAATCAACTAAAAAATTGTTCAAAAACCAGAAGGTTTATAAAGGAAATGTCCAGGAAAAACTGTCCCAAAGAAAAATATTCAAATTATTTTTTGAACTAAAAGTTAGAGAAACAAATCGATGAATGAAGGTGTTCGTATACTTACAAGTTTGGAAGATGATTGAATGAAATTGACTAGAAGAATGTCCAAAAAACCCAACCCCCCAAATGATGATACTGACAAGATTTATTTCGCGACTTGTTGTATATATAGTTCCTAGTATTCTTGTTGTTGTTTCAGTCTAATAATTGGGGGAGAAGCGATGAAGAAGAAGGAAAAGAAGAAGAAAAAAGAAAAAATTCAAGGAATGCCGGTTCGCCCGTTTGTTCCAGCATGGAAATCAATCGACCACACTCTTTTAAATAACTGATCAAGAAAAATAGACTGATATATATGATAGATATATACAGATATACTCAGAGAAAGGGATCAAGTTATAATAACCATACAATCAATCAACGATGCATAGAAGAATAAGGAAATTATAATAAAGAGATTATTTTGAATTGTGTGAATCGCCCGAATTGTAAGAATCGTACGAATTATATGATATATGAACAGTATGAATGGTGGGAATCGTACGAATTGTATGATATATGAACAGTATGAACGGTTGTAATCGAACGGATTTTTCTAATTGTATGACTTACACCAATTGAGTGACTTAATCAAACCAAAATTATAAGTGAAAGGAAGAACTGAAGAAGATATCTTAATTCGATAGATACGTATGATATAAGAGATTGGTATGAGAAACAAGACTCACTTCCGAATAAAAACGAACAGGAGAGACTGGAAAGAGATGGAAAGAGATAGAAAGATTACGTCTCCAAATATAATTGATATTAAAACAAAAACAAATAAAAAATGTGGGAATGAAATAAGGAAGTGACTGATTTTTAAATGGCTTAAAAATGAAACAAAAAGTGTTAAGAGAAGAAGATGAAGAAGCAGGAAGAACGATAAAAGAAACCGCATTAAAGCAAGTTAGTCAGGTCCGTTTGTCTGGCCTGCACTTTCGCCCCACTAGTGATTGATGACTTTAGTTAGTTAGGGTCAGGGCAGTAGTTAAGTCAACGTATTTTGGCTGGTGGGGGAGGCAGTGGCTGTCCTGTACTGAAGTTGCTGGGTAAAATCTTACCCAACTGGCAACGTCAGGTACAACGCATGGTCAGTTGGCAACCAGAGTTAAGACTATCAGTAACCGCACTGGGATCGTCTATTCCAGACTGACACCAAGAGCCATCATACGTTAAGTATCTAAAATCTGATTCAAACTGCTCTAGATATCTGTGTGTTTAAACTTAACAAGTTATTTTGCGTCCAGGGTCAGCCGCAATCTTACTTTCTGGACGATTGCATAACTGTTCCTTAGCATATTTCGTCTCCTGTAAGTAACTAGCTGGGTCAAATATATTCATTTATGTACAGTACTACTTGTTCAGTATATATATGTTTAAACCATTCTCTGGTGATCCAGACACGGTGTCTCCTTCACTTTTTTAAATTGTCATAAGTCTTCTTAACCATTGTTATCCCACGACTGGAGCTCACTGCCAATCGCTGTGCTAGTCGCTTTGCCAATCCTTCGGTCCATTGCATTGCCAATCCTTCTTGTCATCAACCTACTGATCGCATTTCCCGTAACATTGCCGGCTCTTAACCTTAATTAACGAGTGGTGAGTCAGAAGCAGATCGATCATTTAACTAACCTTTCAAATCTTTAGTACGTGTTAGTTGAATATAATTGGCGAGCAATTCTACGCCCGTTGGTAGGGCATTTCCTCAGACAGACTTTGTTTGCTAGTTATCGAGATCGTGTTGTATTAGGGTGCTATTGCGTTTATATCTTATATGCGTTTGAATCCTGCATGTGTGATGTGTAGCAGAAAACTGGGGAGACAATAAGCATTCACAACTACAAACAGACCGGATCGCAGCCAAATGGGATAAATAGAAGATAATAAAGTAAAAGTTAATTTGTGATGGCAGACTGTGTGGTGTTAGCACGACCAGACACAGGATCACATATGAAATCCTATATGAAAGAAAAGCCTATCAATTATCAGTGAAGTATATTCCTGTGCATACTAAATACTTACTCCCTTACAGCAACTATGCACCGACTGACCCGTAGTAGCGTGATGACTGTTTAGGTTTGATTCATCACAACTAAAGTTAGAAAGTCAAATCAGACAAATTTATATACAAATCTCGCCAAAGAAGTTAGTAACAAATTTCATTAACGACTGAGTTAATAAGGTTAAGTTACCTTTTAAGCAACACCCGGCTGCGCCGGATACTAGCAGCATAGTATCATGTAAGTAGGAATCTTCATGATAAGTCCATAGGTTACTAGGCTAGGTAAATCAGTATAGATTAGCCAGATAAGAAGGTCATATCAGCCTGGTCAGGTTTGCCTGAAAAATTATCATTGGCTGGCTAACAGAGGATTTATTTACTTGAAGATATCAGTACCATCTGGTTTATATATAGTCGGTTCTAACTCAAGATCAACCTCATCAATTATTTGCCGTTTCCTCATACGGTTCCAAATCGATAGTGTGCCGCCCGCGCAGCGGGGTCGGTCTATGTCTACCCAGGTACAATACCTTATTCGGAAGACCTGTTGGGGCCCGAACTGCAAGGGGCCAGACCACCCCACGTAGACAAGATCTCACAGCCGTGCTGCAGCATACTGTATTTATTACTTACGGATCTGTGGGCTAACGCTATATTTTATGACGCCGAATTCGGTTGGCTTATCGAGGCCCTGAAGAGCATCTCAATTTTCAACATCTTTCCGCACTAAACAGGCTAGGCAACTAACTAGCTGCGGCGCGGCGGCCAATGTGTGGCCCCTTATTCCGGCGACCATTAGTTCTCTTGTTCACTTTAGACCCAGACTACATCTCGTTCTACCAGAGGAGCTTGTAAGCAAGAACAGATTACAACTATGCGCAATGCTCAATAATTGTCAGTCCTTCTGTCTGCTTTCGGCGATGGAGTGGAATCCTGAATCTCGAAATCTCTGCCGAGCACGATCGAGAAAAGTAGAGGAACAAACAGCTCTTGAGCGGACTGAGAATAACTCCCTCCAACACTCGTAAATCTCTCCTTGAGATGAGGATCTTCCTCCGAATTCTGGCCGGAATAAGTGTTTAATATAGCGCACTAATGTTTCTGTACCAAGTTAGGTTAGATAATTATTCAGAACACTAAAATTCTTAGCACTTAGAACTAAACTGATAAACTGATCCCAGCACTAGAGGCCGAACAGCTTAGATAAGCTCAAACCACAGTTTGTAGTTGAGTGTCAACTTGGTTCATTGCGTTGGGCAGTCGGTGCTGTCGCTTGTTTTTCCAACCGTCCTCAAATCAGATCAGCTGAAACGTAAACTTGTGTCAGGAAAGAGACGACTCTTTGCTGTCAGCCAACAGAAATATCTATGGTCATATTCAGAATAGTTCTTGCCTCCTCTTGGGTGGCGTTATTGATTGTCTATATTTCTCCTTACCGGATTTCTTCTGATATCCTTTTGTTCTCCTTTAGGAGGTTGCGAGTAAGATTAACTTCAATCTTGTTTCCTTATACGGATAGTACCATTCAAGGCAGATCATGCAGCCATGTTCCCGAGATGATCACATCATCACCATCTACTAATACATGTAAGGGCAACCATCCCTCAGCATATGAGCATTAGTCTAATACCAGTGATCGTTGGGTCCAGTGGACAGGGCCTTTCTCGCTTCGCTCAGATTGATCCCAATGTATTTTTCACTGTTATCCATATAAAGTATCGGAGTTGCAGATATATGCATCATATCTTCGCTCTCTCGCTACGTACCAAATTGCGGCAGTATCTTTATAAAATGATAGCAAAAACAGAAGGAAATTAAATCAACTTATTTTCTTTCATTTGATGATATAACTTCTAAAGTTGAAAGTTGTAGATTCTTACTCATCTGGAGAATTGCAAAATAAAAAAATAAATAGATATATTACTAACTTGGAAAGGATATTAACTACCGAAATCTTGAATTAAACATTTAAGTTTGGTTAAAATTTGCAAAGTCATGCTACTTCAATATCATATAACTTCATTTCACTTTATTTTATTGACCGATCATTTATCGCGGTTGCTCGAAGGGATCATTATTGTTTATTTAAGATATCGGGCCAGCGACATCAGCTCAATTGTGTTGTGCCTGAAGGGGAGATTTACCTAAAAGCTGTACGGTTTAGTTTCGGATCAATAGATCGAATATTATCATTAATTGTCTATGTAAGCTATCAGACTGTTACGTCACACAGAAGTACCCAACGGCAAAACAACGCCATTTAAATAGTTTACCATGCTGGGGTCACACCACACACTCTCTTAGTTGATAGCATCTGATAATCACAACTATGACTTTCCCGGCAGGTGTTTAATCTCGAGTTGAGGGGAGTTCTTTTTGATTTTATATCTTAATGCTTCATATCGAATACATTCCGTAATAATATGTTTAATTGTTTCGAGTTGACCACTGCTGTTCTCTGTTTGTAGTGATGTTAAAACAATACCCCTGCATTTTTTTAGCTACAGAAACAGCTGTTACAATAGGCAATAAATGCCTTAATAGGGATTTTACCCCAACCTTATATCTGGCCCACTTATAGAATTAAGGTAACAAGTTTTTCAACAAAAACAGCGACATGGCGCAAAGGAAGCGCGTAGGGCTCATAACTCTAAGGTTCCTGGATCGAAACCAGGTGTCGCTAGCCAACTTTTTAAATTTTTTTCCTACTGGCATTCTCGATCCCAGTGAGATAATACCTGGGGAATGGAAAGTGTACGATTAAAACTATTTACAATATATTATTATCATATGTATATACACTTCTATCAATCATCTATTTTTTCTCTTTCTGTTTCTTCTCATACTCAGAGATCAATTCCTTTTGTAATGGTATTGGGGCTGGTGAATAATGCTTAAATTCAAGGGAAAACTCGCCTTTTCCTTGAGTAGCAGCACGCAAATGAGTTGCAAATCCAAACATGGAATTGAGAGAACATTCGGCAGAAATCGTAAACTCATCAGTACCAATCTCGGTATCATTAATTAAAGCCATTCTTTTGTTCAATAAACCAATAATATTACTCTGGAACTCAGTAGGTGCTGTTATAGAAACATCCATGATTGGTTCCATAATAGTTGGATTGGCCTTCAAAAATGCTTCTTTGAAAGCACCAATAGTAGCGGTTCGGAAGGCCAATTCACTCGAATCAACAACATGCACAGCACCATCATTTATGAGCATTTTTACGCCTAAGACTTTATGACCAATAAGAGGTCCTTTCTCAGAAGCTTCTTCAAAACCTTTCTGACAAGCAAAAAGAAATTTTTCAGGAATTTTTCCTCCTACAATAGCAGTGGTAAAATCGTTTGTTTCTGTATTAGTTGGTGAAAGTTCACCGATAACTTTCGCATATTGGCCAGCACCTCCACTCTGCTTCTTATGAGTGAAGTCAAATGTCGATGGTAAAGTAATAGTTTCACGATAAGCAACTTGGGGTTTGCCGGTCACACACTCAACACCGTACTCGCGTTTCATTCTCTCGACATAGATCTCCAGGTGCAATTCGCCCATACCGGAGATAATAGTTTCTTTAGATTCAGAATCAAATTTAACAGTAAATGTAGGGTCCTCCTTTTGAAATCGATTTATAGCTTTAGAAAAATTCGGTGAATCTTTGGTTTTGGGGGTAATAGATAAGGAAATAACAGGATCAGGAACAAACATTGAAGTCATTGTAATCTGAGAGCTACCATCACAGAAAGTATCGCCAGATGAACAATCGATACCAAAAGTAGCACATATTTCACCAGCACCAGCTTCTTCAATATCTTCCATTTCATCAGAATGCATTCGGGCAAGACGAGCTAATTTAGTCTTTTTACCGGTACGAACATTTGTCACATACATTCCCTTTTTCAATTTACCTTGATAAACACGAATATATGTTAATTGCCCATATTTACCCTCTTCAAGTTTGAAAGCTAAACCAACAAATGGAGAACTCTGAGCAGAAACCAAATGAACGGGTTTTTCATTTTGCTCAGTATCTAATCCAGTATTTAAAACTTCGCCAGGATGAGGTAAATAGTCACACACAGCATCAAGGACCGGTTGAACACCTCTATTAGCTAGAGCAGAACCCATAAGAACTGGTGTGAATTTACGAGCAATTGTAGCCCTTCGAATACCAGCTACAATTTGTTCAGGAGTAGGGGTTTTCTCATCCAAAAAGATATTTGCGATTTCATCATCAACATCAGCTAAAGTTTCAATCAAAAGAGATTTTTTTTCAGCAACTAATTCTTTTAAATTTTCTGGGACTGGCCCAACTTTAATAGATTCACCTTGTTTACCTTCATGAATTAAAGCACGTTCATAAATCAAATCAACTACACCGGTAAGAGTATCTTCTGCACCAATAGGAACCTGAACAGCCGCAGCAGCAATATTTAATTTCTTATTAATTTGTTCAATAGCTTTCCAAGGATTGGCTCCCATTCTATCCATTTTATTAACAAATGTCACTCTAGGGACATTATATCTTCTCATTTGACGATCTACGGTAATAGTTTGAGATTGGACACCAGATACTGCACAAACAACCAAAACTGCACCATCTAAGACTCTCAAAGCACGCTCAACTTCAATAGTGAAATCAATATGACCAGGAGTATCAATTAAATTGAAATGATATTTAGATTCAGAACCATCAACTTCAATTTTATCCCAATCACAGAAAGTAGCTGCTGATTGAATAGTAATACCTTTCTCTCTTTCTAAAGCCATTGAATCCATTTTAGCTCCAACATTATCTCGACCACGCACTTCATGAATAGCTTTGATTCTTCCTGTATAATAAAGTACCCGTTCAGTGAAGGTGGTCTTGCCGGAATCAATATGAGCAGAAATACCTATATTTCTCATTCCCTGCAATCGTTTCAAATCATCCGGTTGCATCTGATTCTTGGTCAAATCATCTAAAATCACCTTTTCTTCATCGTAATTAACATGAGCAGTCACTGTATTCATAACTTTCTGACTAGAACTGAACCAAGCAGCACCAGCACTAGGACCTGTCATCGTTCTCCGCCGTATTGTCATCGGTCTGGTCAACCTGACCGATGAACCGGCAGTATTACTGGCCGTAACTGCCCTCCTTCCGAGAATGGCAAAAAAACCTTCACTGCCCGTTCTCATTTTTTTTTTATTTTTCTTTTCAAAAAAGAGAGACCGGAGTTCCAACTCTTCAAACGAATCAAGAGATAAATTCGACCAGTTTAGATTCGGTCCCGGTCTTCGGTCTCAAAAATTTCATTTTTAGGTTTAGGGGGTTTGCGGCACTTTGTGTGGCTTTAATTGAGCCCCATATTATGTGGCTTTGAATCATCAAGCTATCACGATCTATATCTCTAATGATTTGAGTCTACTGGTAATTTATTTGTGTATTTAATCAATCTTGTAGACAGTTGTCATTTTTTCATATCTTTACTGACTGTTTTTCCCTTTATCTGTATGTCTGTCAATGTGAAATGAATTTTCGGGAGAACTATTTTTGTCAGTCCGGCGGGTTTGAAACTGGAAAAATTACCCCTGAGGATCCTGAGTTGGATAAGCCATTGTTCATCCCTAGAAAGCGGCCCTTCTTAGATAACAACATGAGAGGAAGAGATGAGAGGCATGAATATGATCCCGAAAATGTTCCAGGAAAAACAACATCTATCCCCATTAGACTACCAAATAAAGATTACAACGAAGATCCTTTTGATTTCACCAATATTCCGCGTTATAGCTACAGTCTATCTCAATATTTAGCATTCAGCAGTCTGGAAAATCCATTTAATCCAACTCAGGAAGATGCAGATTTGAACAAGACGTTTATTGTTTGACGAAGTAGTGGCATAACACTTGAGGGGGTATTTCAGGGACTCATAGGTTTCAATTATTGAGCTTGGAAGTGTAATTCATTTTCACAACAAAACTACATTTTTCAAATGTATATTTCCAGTGAATCAATTGATACAATATATCTATAATTTGTGCTACTTCGATCGCTTCAGTGTCTTGACTTCTAGTCTATCGCTGCTTCGCCACAATTATTCCAGGGACCCTGTATTGCCTCCGGCAGCTTCTTCTCTCTGAACACAAACACCTACCTCTCTCAAGTCTACTGGGATTCAGGAATCTGTACGCAGAGAATTCGTCAAAGGTGGTGTGGCGACAAAAGCCGACCATTACAAAGGCCATAACAAGCTGAAATGGAATGACCCATTCAAGCGATCCCCGTGATTGTTTACTTAGAGAATCAGAGCAAACTTTTGCTAGAAGCTGAGATTGCAATGAGGATTTCGAAGCCGGATGAGCAGACTGAGAAGAATTAGTATAGAGGAGGGGTGGGCATTATTGCTAAAATTTACATGAAAATATGTTTTTCTGTTCTTTCGTTCGTATCATCATCACACCTTTTTTTTCCTACTCGTCATCATGACCATGATTAGAGATATCTTCAGGATCAATATCATCAGGCTCTAAACCAGCATCCCTTTCATAAGATTGAATCATCTTAACCTCAGAAAGTGATAAGTCACTCAATCCATACCAGGAGATTGCAGCCATACCAGCAAAAGCACTAAAAACTGAAAATACAAGAGCAATAATACCTCTGGCAGTAAATCCATCAGGTAAAAATGGCTGCTGAGTATTCTGACCACTGAGATCCAAGAAGTCTTCACTATTAGCAGCAGCATTACCTTTGTAAGGAACTTTATTGGCTCGACAAACATCATAATGTTGTTCAGGTATAGATAACGTCTGTTGTAATTGAATTGGAGCTTCAACCAAAATTATAGCCAACCCTTGAGTTAAATGCCATTCAATATGACAATGGAACATCCATACTCCTGGATTATCAGCAACAAATCTAATAACAAAATTACCGTTTGGATGAACAACAACAGTATCTCTACGAATTGGTGGATCATTAAAAGCGGTATGATTATTAGGATCGAATGGAGTTGGATCATCATAAGGAGGAGAACGGTGTACAACTTGGAAAGTATGACCGTGTAAATGGAATGGATGAGATCCAGTGTCATTTGAATTCACAACAATTTGAACCACTTCATTATGTTTTAAAACCCAAGAATGAGTGAATTCACCATATATGGCAGGGTTTTCAACATCGGTTTCATTAGCTGATAACACTGTATAAAGACTAGGTACTTTAGGTGCAGTGTAAGTAATATTATTGAAAAATGCATAATTCACACCATTCAAAAGATTATTCATTTCAACGGTTAATTCTATTTCATAATCAGGATCAGGTAATAATTCTTCATGATCATAAGGAATCAAAGTAGTGTCATCAAAAGCAACCAAGTCATCAGATGATCCAACAGTCATATCAGCTTGTTCAAATGCAAGGGAATTATCATATTCTAACCAATTAGTAAAATTTAATTTCAAGTCTGAAGGAATAATATCCAATAAGCTTTGATCAACAATAGTCACAATTGGGAAATTTTTATCAGTAGTATCCTTTGTAGTAAATAAGATAGTATATCTTTGAGCAACAGCAATATAAAGAATATCAGCAGGAGTAGGTTCAGTATAAACACCATCCACCTCAACAATTGTCATATCATGTCCTTCAATATAGAAATACTGTCCAACAAAAGCACCAATATTAAGTATTCTTAGCATATAAGTAGTATTTGGTTTAACAGGAATTTTCAAATTTTGAGTTTCATTAAACAGGAAATTATTGGGAATAGGTTCAGCGCCAGATGGATTATATAAATTCATAAAAAGCGGGTCAATATTATTAATAGTATCATGATACCAATCAGATAAAGTGACAAATATATCCTCATCATAATCATAAGGGAAATTTATATCATGAACAATTAATGCTTGACGATATCCATCAGGGTATTGACCTTCGACATGAGCATGGTACCAATACGTACCATTTTGATCAACGGTAAAATTATAAGTAATATCCCCACCAGGTGATACAGGACATTGAGTTACCATTACAGGACCATCCATATGATTTGTACCATTTTGAAACATACCATGGAAATGAATTGAAGTGTTTCTATCCGGCAATCCATTATGTAGATTAACAATAACTCGATCACCTTTATCAACTTCGATAACAGGTAATGGCCATTGGCCATTAATTCCTATTACCTGACGTTCTTTAAGACCATCTGGGTTAGCATTTACCCAACTGACGTTAAAATCGAATACCTTTGTAGTAACCGCAGAAGCACTTATCGCAAGAGCCAGTAAATATGTGATAGAAGAAAATTTCATTATATGCGATATATCTGTGAATAAAATGTGATCAGCAAGCTAAGGTCAACAATAATGATATGACCGAATATAAAGTAAATAATCAACTTAGGATCCCAATATTCTCATCAGTCAGTTGGATGAGTAGTAGAACGGGAGAGTGCGAGAGAATCAGAGAGTCTGTGTAGATGAGAAATACAGAAAATATCACCAGATCAATCGACAGAGCTTAAAGAACATCAACCCCAAAAAAACAAAAAATAATTGCAGAACAATTCTCTCTTACGGGAAACAAATAATATAAAAAGAGTGAGGACAATAAAGATTAAAAAGGATCATCCAGCAAATATATATAAATTGTATAGATAACTAGTAACTAGTTACAACATAAAGTTACATAGAACTCTGGCCAAGACCTCGTTAAATTACGCTGACGAACTGGGTTAGGAAATTTTCGGTTGAAGGATTAACTAGAGAGTCTCCAGTAGTAGTACAAAGCTACCCTAAAATTAGGGTTGATTATTTTAGTGGGTTGAACTGGTTATACGGAGACTGTGTGTCAATTGTTTGTGAGAGAGGTATATTTATGTATGACTCGTGAATTTATTAGGTTTTGGATCTCTGGGCAAGCAATCGAAGCGATCCGTTTGTGGGTCATTTATGAATCGGCTGAGAGCCATCTATCTACATGTATAAAGCTATGACGTAACTTACTAGAAAAACAAGATTAAAACAATAAGAAAATGCGGTCTCGGCATCTATGTCATTGATCTCTTTTCTCTATCTCTCTCCTTCTCAATAATAGCACGCACAGTGAAGTATTACGCAAAAGACTGAACCGCCCATAACCTGTGATCCGACACTGCCTGTTTAGTGTTAAGAAAATTTTTATCTGATTTAACCCCCACTCACTTACCTAATTAGGTAATATAATATTTTATATCAGATCATGCATTGCCGTTATTTTAATGCCGTAGGTTGAAGATCAATCAATCCTCTTGGCGGTGGGTGAAGCTTGGCCAATTCACTTTTCTGGAAGGTATCGCCTGCCTTTCTTCGCTCTAACTATCCTGTAACTGTAGAGAAACCTTATTTGTATATCGCTGAGATCAAGATATTTTTGATTAGAGTTTCTGAATACCAATTGATCTAGTTCCTGGTAATTTCTGGTAATTTGGATGTTTAATCGTTCACCCGCTTCTCATTGCTTCGGGAGTGGGGTTTAAACACAGGGTCTTATTGTTCACCGGCTGACACCTCCTCGGATCCATTACCATTAGTTTTGGGTTGCTTCCCATGACTGAAGCTTTTATCCATACCTCTATTATCTTCACCCGATGTTTCACTCATGTCTCTGACCACATCCGGCCCGTCACCGATCCACTGATCGTTTCACTCATTTCTATGGCTTGGCTCTGCTTGTAGTCGGATATTTTCGGGATTAACCCACTTTCTTTCAGCACATCCTAATTCTACTCGCGAAGCGTGCTTCAACTCGAAAAGCATATTCAGCTTGTGCGTAATCGGCATTCAAGAAATTCATAGCGAGTTCCGGATTCTTAGAGTAGGCGAGCTAACTAAAAAGGCAATTCCTAGCTACTGACCAAAAACATATGGGTCCAGTTTATCTGCCTCTAGGAATTCTATACTCTCCACTTCATATCACAATCCCCGAGCCAAACGAGAGCTCGGGTTGTGGGACTAAGCATGGGTCACAAGGCATTTAAGAGGACATTAAAATTATATTCGTAAATGAATTAGATATGTGTTTGAAGTAATAATTCGTCGTTAGATTCGTTTTCCTGTCAATTAAGCACTATTGGCTTCAAGAGCTTTAGTATTAGCACTTGCAAGATACTTTTTGCCCGCAACTTGTTCAGCTTGCTGAATGATTTGATTGGCGTCTTCTTGGGATACTTTCTTCTTTTGGAATCGGTGAATGAAAGGTAATTTACCTTTCTTCTCTTGATAGATAAGAATTAAAACAACGCAAATAATGAATATCCAGTAGACATTATAAGAAATAACAGATCCATAGGTTGCAGAGTTTTGCCAGCCAAGAAGAGCATTGAAAATTTCGTAACCCCCTGAAGTTTCAGGATTACAACAATTCACATGCCAAACACTTTCCTTTATATCATAGGAACCGGGGCCATCACCAGCTTCTGCAACATCGCCTCCACCAACCTTAACGGAAAAGGCATGATACTGGAAATCCCAAACAGCTCTAGACCACAATCCTGCAGCAATAAGATATAAGAAACAAGTTGAAGCAATTAAGAAATATTGAATTGACATCATGTTTCCACCTTTATAAATTATAAAACCAATTCCACATCCACATCCAAGACCGCAAATGACAGCAAGAGGAAAAGCGGTTGCGGGAGTTCCAAGAGAAACACCACCAATGAAAACAATAGCCTCGACTCCTTCACGTAGTGTAGTTATGAAAGGTAAAATAGCTAAAGCATACTTTCTGCTCCAATTACCTAGAGAAAATTTTGACTTGGTTGTTTTTTCACTACTGAGAATAGCTTGAGCGATTTTGAGTCTCCATTTCTCTTTCATTTTATTGATACGTAATAGAGCAAGGCCCATCATCGTAATCATAACGGTCGCAATAACAGAAAATATACCTTCCCATAAATCTTCAGATGAAGCCCAAATATCTTTACCTAAGGTATAGAAAGCTCCAATAAAAGCACCTCCGATTACTAGACAAATGAATATACCTAAGCCAGCACCTATCCAAATTTGTTTCACAAGACGCTTATATAGTTTTTTATCATGGTCAACACCTCCAAGACCTTGTTTAACGAAAGCCAATAAGACAGAAACAATGATTGAAGCTTCCAGGCTTTCTCTGAAAGCAATAAAGAAGATCTCTACTGAGAAAACGTCTTTACCCATTATGAAATATAGATTATTGAAGAGCTCAAACAAAAAAATTAAAAGCGATCTATACGAGTTCTGCAAAAGACTTATCTATATCAATTCGTGAAAAAATCAAAATGAAAATTATGGAATGGAATGAAAAAGGGAATTTATATAAATATATATAGAATACTATCGTCGAGTTCTACACATACATGCATTCAATATATACGCATTCTGTATTGTATATATGCCAATAGAACAACTTTGCTCCATACTGTGAAGTACATTTGAACTCAATTGACTGTCACATCAATAAAGTGGGTGATTTCTTTTTTGAACTTTTCGTAACCAATCTAAACTACTACAGCTGATATTTCAACTGACATTTCACTGCACAATTGAACATTCGATTTAACAGTAAATTATGAAATAAAAATGGGAGTACTAGGGATGGGAAATTATATATTGAATCATTTAAGAAAAAAGAAACCACAAAGACCACATTTTGCTCCCTGAGGAGCTAACCTACTTACGGCAGCGTTACCTCTAATTGGGGGCTCGCGCTGCCTCCAGACCCCTTCTGCCCTCTCGAGTGTAGTGAGACCAAGAAATGTGTTTCTAGATGCAGCACTTAAGTGGGCCACATCCACAAGAAATACAACGTGAGTACGTTGTTATTACTCTGTCAGATCCGGTTACAGTTATGGAAAAAAAGTTATCAGATCTTTGTTTGAATTATATGCATTGTCGATCTATACGCCTACCTGCTAAAAAAGTTATCAGATCTATTATTGACGAATCTGGCAGTATTCGTGGGAACCGTTAGGGTTCTAACCCTAGGGCTATATATGCGAGGGAATAACCAATGATGGCTTTACGGATTTCTCTCGGGCAGAAAGGGAACTGATGAGGTGGCCTCCGCTAGTGGAGGTTCAATCGACGGAAATAGTACATGATTATATTTTAATGAAACAAAATTCTTAATTAAATAAGTGTTACGGAAAGCAAATAAAAATTTACGCCTTTTTTACATTTTTCTGATAAACGGATAACAAAGGATCTAGAGTAAGGAATATATTAGTGTGTTGACACCTGCACGCATAAGTTCAGGACCAGCAAGTTTCCCCAATCTATCTGATGCAGCAACATCTGAAAATCACTCGCTCATTGCGTTACTGTAACTCGCTGTCAAGTGAACGGTAACAACTTTAGCATGCCTTTCTTTTTATTTTTGTCGGCGAGTTCCGGTAAAATCTAACGAGCAAACACAAAATTTAACTGGGCGTCACTCTGCTCCCTCCGAATTCGGAGCTGCATATTTCTGAGCCAGAATTAGCTGGGCCACGTTCTCTCTATATATGCCTGATGATCCACTGTGGTTGTTCTGCGTTATATTACGAAATAAATCGGGGCCGACCTCGTGCATCTCGATGCACCCAAACCTTCACTATTTCTGGTTTATCTGATCTTGTAACAATAAACGGTTTAAAAATAGTCAACGGACTTCAGATTGACCGTATGGTCGATGTGACTCAATTTTTTAGCCAGATTTGGAGGTTATCAGATTTCCTTCAAATATTTTTGTTAAATTGCTTCAGAATTGACTCAGATGTTAGGACACCGCGTTTGCACTGGTACCTCCACGGATAAACTTCCTATTACGGTAGATCTGATAAGATTGATAATTATTATACAATTATGATTCAAGAAAATGGAATCTGACGTTAATTCGTTCTGCTCGTATTCGTTAAAACAAATGGATATCCTTTGAAATAAGTGACCTGTCAAATCTTTCCTAAAGACTGGTGAGGATTGGAAAGCTTTAATCGTCGAGCCTAACACCGTTGAAATTCAACAACCAAATTGGCTGGAGAATAGGAGAGATGAAGGGTAAAGACAGTCATCGAAGCAGAACAAACTATAATGGCCAAGGAACATCAACACCCTGAAGCAAAACTGAGGAGAGTAAACATGGCTCTCCATTTTTTTTCTGGGTCCATATTTCGGACATGGTCTTAAACTCCGAGTGTAACTTAGGTTAGACAAGGCGAGATCACTTGAAAGATCAACCTCCAAAGAATCCTTTTTAGTGTAAATTGGCCTTGGCAATACTACTGTAAAGCTTGATATACGGAAAACTTTGAGCTGATCATTTCTTTTCCTTTTTCGTCGAAATATGATCAGATTACTGATTAGACTAGTATTTCAGTTTCTATTGGCCAAACAGTGGGACGATGAAAAAGATAAGATCTTTTTCTACAAACGGTGGATTCCGGAGTATCGGTGGTATGACTTGACTTTTTCAGTTGTACTTCTGGTGTCTCCTCCATAACTTCGGACGTATTCCGCCGCAGACAGAATCTCTATCCTAGGCCCTCCATTGTGACATAATTGAGTGGTGAAAACTGACAAGGTAGCGAGTTCTCGGCCCTAGAAAGAGCCAGGTGCGTGGCCAATTCTCGAGTCCAGGAGATCTGGAGGTCTGGGACTACGTACCATATGCTAGAGAGAAAAGTAGGAATGACGGAGGTTTGAACTTAACCGAGAACTACGCATGGGCTACCGAAAAGGGGTCGCTCTCAGTTGCATGATCTGATAACTTAGCTATAAATACAATATATTGCCAAATTGGGAAAACGTCAGAAAATTGAGAGACTCGTTCGTAGATCGTTTCCTAATCTGTCTCTAGTCGAATTTTATATAACAATTTTCTCCACTTCTTAAAGGAGTTATCAGATTTTTTTTCTTGTTTGCTTTTTTTGAAATTTTTCTTTTTATCTTTGTGCACACCACACCGTTCCTAAAACGAATTCGAATGAAGACTGCTTTTCCGTTTTTTATTTTTTTTGTGAAACGGCATGGGTGAAATATCGGAGGACTGTTGAGTTACGAGTTGGTATTGGTCCAGAAATAGTGGATGAAGACGGGGAGGATTGATGGAGATTTGTCTTTGTACATATTCACGACGTTGATGGTACATACATACATATACATACTTACTGTAAGTCCTTTCTAGACAGAATAAAATTCTGTATATATATATACATATATATGTGAGGCGATCTGATAACTTTTTCAATTTCTCAGTATGAAGATTTAATATATATATACATATTGGAAGATTCGATATTTTCTCTAATTTTCCTCTTTAATTGACTGGACGATATTTTCTGTTTTTCATTTTTCAGCTAGCTACGGGGACTCATTAGATTGAGCATCTACTGAGAGTAACACTATCAATTCGATTGGAGAAATTGTTTTGCTAAAACCATAATTCGGTGAAGACTTTTTCTTTATCCAGTGAATTGTTTTAAATCTGAACTTCCTTTCTTTTTTGTTTTGTCATCGTTCTAGTCGTGGTCTTCTTGGGTTATTTTCCCTCTCTTGTTTAATCACTACAATATGAAAAATTTATTTTCATTAATATTATCTACTGCGGTTGCGTCGCTATGGCTTGTATCTAGTGTTCAAGCCGAAACTACTCATGTTTTTAATTGGACTGTTGGTTGGGTAAATGCAAATCCTGATGGTTTACATGAACGTCAGGTTGTTGGCATAAATGGCCAATGGCCATTACCAGTTGTAGAGGTCAATAGAGGCGATAGGATAATTGTAAATATGCAAAATAATTTACCTGATAAAAATGCTTCAATCCATTTCCACGGTATGTTCCAAAACGGCACTTCTGATATGGATGGTCCTACTTGGGTTTCTCAGTGTCCTGTTCCTCCAGGTGGAAATATAGTTTATAATTTCTCAGTTGGTCTTAATAATGGTACTTATTGGTATCATTCCCATGTTGATAGTCAATATCCTGATGGCTATAGACAAGCATTTATTGTTCACGATGATGATTTCCCTTATCATTATGATGAAGAACTCACAGTTACCGTTTCTGATTGGTATCATGAAACGATTGAAAGTATTGATCCTCATTTCTTAAGTTTGTATAATCCAAGTGGTGCTGAGCCTCTTCCTGATAGTTTCTTATTTAATGATACTCAGAATTTGAAGATCCCTGTCAAACCAAATACGACTTATATGTTAAGAATTATTAATATTGGTGCTTTTGTTGGCCAATATTTTTATATTGATGGTCATAATTTTACTATTGTTGAGGTTGATGGTGTGTATACTGAGCCTCAGGATGCTAATATGGTATACGTTGCTGTTGCTCAAAGATATGCAGTTATTTTCACTACTATGAATAGTACTGATAAAAATTGGGGTATAGTAACTGTTGCTGATCAAGATTTGTTGGATACTGTTCCTTCGAATCTACAACTTAATCAAACCAATTGGCTGGAATATAACAGCAGTGCTCCTTTTGAACAAGTCACTGTACCTGTGGCTGTAAGTGATGATTTGGAACCTTACGACGATTTTGATTTGGTACCTTATGATCATATGCCACTATTGCCCGATCCTGATTATTCTATCACTGCCACCGTGTCGTTTAATAATTTGGATAATGGTATTAGTTATGCGTTCTTTAATAATATTTCATACACTCATCCAAAAGTACCAACTCTTTATACTGTTCTTTCTGCTAATGAATCAGTAGTAACTAATGATGTTATTTATGGAGAATTCACACACTCTTGGATTCTTAATCATAATGAAGTCATTGAGATCGTACTTAATAGCAATGATACTGGTTCTCATCCATTCCATTTACATGGTCATAACTTCCAAGTTATTCAGCGGTCTCCAGTATTTGATAATCCCACTCCGTATGATCCAAATAATCATACTGAATATCCAGCATTTCCCATTCGTAGAGACACACTCAGAATGAATGCTAATGGCCATTTTGTTATTCGGTTTGTCGCTGATAATCCAGGTGTTTGGTTTTTCCACTGTCATATTGAATGGCATTTAAGTCAAGGTTTGGCCATGACTATGATTGAGGCTCCTTTACAACTTCAACAAAATCTTCAACTTCCTTCAAGTCATATAAATGCTTGTAAAGCTGCGTCGTTACCTTATCTTGGAAATGCTGCTGCTAATACTGCAGATTACTTAGATTTAACTTCTCAGAATGTGCAACAACCATTTTTGCCCAATGGATTCACGGCACGTGGTATTGTTGCTTTAGTATTTTCATGCTTTACTGCATTTTTAGGAATGGCCGCAATCACTTGGTATGGATTAAGTGATTTATCACTTACTGAGAAAACAATGATAAGAGAAATTGGTCTTAGTCCTGAAGACGACCCCTCCGAAGAGATCACTATGACTGAGCAACAACCTTACCATGATGATGAATAGTTTATTTTATGATGTACTATGATAATTTTACGTATTTTATGTTTGTTCTTTAATTATTGTTTAATTGTTTTATCAGCCCTCTCTAGCCGATAAAGTGGTCTTATTCATAGGGTCTCTTTTGCATCCGTTTCCACTGAATGAGGAGCTTCCCAATTCCCAAACTGCGAGACCCGTTCTATGGATGTCTTCAGGGATGTCCTTGACTCCTTGGTAGACTTCGATGATCTCAATTAAATATTACGCCTTGTGAAGAATGTCGAAAAACCCTTCTAATAAGGCACTAAAGGCAGTCACTGTGGACTAGTAGGCTAGCAACAAGGAGATCTATGCTTATGAAGATTTTTATAGAGTAGACTGTAGATAAGATAAAGGTATGAATGGACCGTCTTATCTTATCGTGGAATACTAGATAAACGTTTATCTCGAATTATAACCAGCCGTGCGGCTCAAGTTAATTGAAGGCAATGGAAGGTCGGTTTCCAGGCTCCAGTCTCTAGATGTATTAGGTCGTTAATCTTGGTTAATTAATCGTTCCTTGATATCAGTTCTACTCGTCTTCGTAGCATATGGACAAGTGTAGGATCCAAGAGGAGAGGTGGCAAGTCTCGGTCCTCACCAAAATCTCTTCCGAAAATTTACCACTGTAAGCCCGGAAAGTCCTCGGTATATGGGGCTGGGCACAAGATTTGGTTCTGCTCCGGGCCTGATTAGGTTGTTTTTTTAGGTGCTTTCGCACTGGTCGAATATAGTCGCACTAGGTTCCTCAGCAGTCCTAGATTGATGTTCTTAAGTTGTGAATAGGTTTCGGAGTATCGGTGTTCATGTCTGCCTAGCCCGGTCGAGCTCTAGTTCTCATTTCGCTCGAGGGATGTCGGGAGGGGAGAATGCAAACATAGCGGGGTCGGCAAATTCGGCGTCTCCATCAGATATATACACTGTCCTTCTTCCAATGTTTATCTCCAACTCGCGGATAACCGGTAGTCGGTACCGTAGGTGCTTACAACCATGCCGGTAACTAAAGCTAAAGTGTTAATTTTAAGATTGGTGCGGCGTGAACTCCCAAGCCCGACGACGAGACATAATAATTTTTGACTGGCCAATCTGATAATTCTTGTCTCAAAAAGGAAATGCATCAAGGGCATGCCAAGACAAAAGAACCATGCACTACCACACCACAAATAGTTCGGTATGACCGAAATTCTGCGAGAATGGAGCGGAGAAGGAGGGAAGATAGGATGATGTAAGTGAGAAAATAACTAGCAAATCTAATTGCTTCTTTGATGCTACTTCTGTTAGTCCTCATGGTTCAATCTGGTATTGTCTCTCTATATGCGTTAAATTATGGAGAGATTGGATTGAGTTCTATGGTGGTATATTTGAGGTCTATGGTAGTGTGGCTTGTTCCTGCTATCTGAGCTCGAGATGTAACTTAGCTATCTAGGGCTATGCTCCATCCTACAAGCGGAGTAACTAGGTTAGCTAGTCGACTCTTAGGACATTAATAGTTAAGATCCTTTAACAAAGGGAAAGAATAACTTGTTGGCATTGGGTGAAAAGAGTTGTTTTTTGTTTTTTTAGGCCAAGACTTTATTATGCAATGTGAGTAGATCATAAAGCCTCGGAGCAGAACGTGGTGGTGGCTTGTGGCTTTCCTGCACAGCACTACGAATCGGTCTCCGTTTTGGGAAGTTATCTGATTTCGGAGGTTTTCCGTCTTCGCAGCTGAAACAGAACAATCACGAATATTATGGATTGCGTGTATGAAATAATTCGGAATCGTCTGGAAATAATATCGACTGATCAAGGAAAATTTTATTGATTTAGAGAAAGCTTATTTGATATGAGTAAAGCTAACTTAGTTACAGCAACTGTTAGCGGTACTAGTTGAGTTGAGTGCTATAGCTACTTAGTTAGTTGGTTCTTGTCCGGTCGTAACTGTTCTATATGCAGGAAACTTTGCTGCGGTACACTTAATATGTAAGTTAAACCAGTCAACGTTTTTTCCTATAAGAGTTAGCCAAATCCGGTTTTATCAGATTGAAAAATTCTCGATTTCGAGGAATACTGACTTTTAAATAACAATGGAATTTTAGTTTATTTAACATTGGATTATTTGTTCTGCTTTAGAATTTTTTGGTTTTCATTCGTTTTAGAATAAATTGTCAAACCATATATATATTAATTGTAGTTGTTGTTAGTGAGTCGGTTGTAGCAGTCACATTTGATTGAGTCTGACTATCCATCCCCGATTACCGCCGATTGATCTATCGACTCCTCATAATGGCTAACGTCTTCTCGGTGGAGATTTTCTTCATCTTGTTTCGAGAATCACTCGAAGCTTCAATCATTATCTCAGTATTATTATCCTTCATTAAACAAGGTCTTGGAGGTGCAGATCAAGATAAAAAATTATATAAAAAATTAGTATGGCAGGTATGGATCGGTGCGGGCTTAGGAATTTTTATATGTTTAGCAATTGGTGGTGGATTTATTGGTGCCTTTTATTCCCTTGGAAAAGATATATGGGCTCAATCTGAAGATTTATATGAAGGTATATTCTCAGTTATAGCTACTGTTATGATCACTTTCATGGGATTAGCTATGTTGAGAATTAATAAAATGAAAGAAAAATGGAGACTTAAAATTGCTCAAGCTATTTTAGAATCTGACAAAAAATCAAAATTTAAGATTAAAACTTGGGCTAAACAATATGCGTTGGCTCTATTACCATTCATTACTACTTTACGTGAAGGAGTTGAAGCGATTGTCTTTGTTGGAGGTGTTTCCCTTGGAACACCTGCAACTGCTTTTCCATTAGCTGTTATATGTGGTCTTGGATGTGGATGCGGTATTGGATATATTCTCTATAAGGGAGGCAATATGATGTCAATTCAATATTTTTTAATTGCTTCTACATGCTTTTTATATTTAATTGCTGCTGGTCTATGGTCAAGAGCAATTTGGTATTTTCAATTTCATGTTTTTGCCAATCATGTTGGATCTGATGTTGCAGAATTTGGGGATGGGCCTGGTTCTTATAATATAAGACAAAGTGTGTGGCATGTTAATTGTTGTAATCCAGAGACTTCTGGGGGTTGGGAAATCTTTAATGCTCTTTTTGGTTGGCAGAATTCCGCTACTTATGGATCCGTTATCTCTTATAATGTTTATTGGATTTTTATTATAATAACAATTTTGTTACTTATATATCAGGAGAAGAATGGTTCATTACCAATTATTGGTCGATTTAAGAAACAGGTCAGTCAAGAAGAGGCAGAAGAAATTATTCAACGTGCTGAAAAGAAATATGCTGTTTCAACTCCTATAGTAACCGAGACGGCGACGCCGGTTATTTCTGTTTGAGGGAACAGGAACAGAATCCATGATGATGATGATAAAGATGATAACGACAATATTTAATTTCATGTTCATTTGATATGTAGTATTAATATAATGACCCCCCTATTGCCTCCTAGGCTTTTTTACTCGAGCGAAAATTATCGGAAACTCCTTGGGTTTTCAACCAGTCAATATGACTTTGTGACTTGCTACTTCGTAGATATTTTATAATTAAAAGCGACATATTAATTAACGATTTATATAAATAGCACACCGATTATTCGAAATAAACCCGTGATAATACAATGATGTTGACCCAGAGATTGCTTCGGATCACGCCAAATATCTTTACTAGTTCAGGTTTATCGTAAGGACCAGCTCGAGCTCGAGATTTATGACCGTGGAGCTAGTTACCGATCTAAAGGCTGAGCTGCCAAAAAACTACGGACAAAAAAATAAACGGTGTCGTAAGCACAATTACTAAATAAATACTTTTTCTAGGTCTATTCTACAAAAGTTATGACAGTTTTTTAGCCACCCAATACTCGCACTGGTATTGGAACCCGCCCATGGTTTGTGGCCCAGAAGCTGTATAACGACATGGAATATCTGATTGATGCTTGATAATTTCAAAACCGAATTTTGGTATTAACTCTAACAAATCTTCAAGTGCAAGTTCAAATCCACAGGACCGCTCATCTTCATCATAAGCATCTGGTGGTTTATCCTGATTTTGTGAATCTTTCCCAGGTACATCTTCGTAATGCCATAACAGAGGCCCAAAATTCAACCAAAGACCACCTGGTTGTAGAGAATCAGAAATGGCTTTCAAAGTCTTAAAAATATTAGGAGCCGTATCTATGAAAAAAACTGTTGTAATAACATTAAACAACGATCCATCTTCTGGTGGATAAATCTCATCAAATGAACCCGCTGTCATAGAAAGAAGTCCCTCTTCTGGGATAGTAGGATCTATTTGTCTATATTCAGATAAAACTTTAGGAAAAACATCAGGGATAAGAACTTCGCGAATTTGATTCTCTCTTGTTCTATGATGAGAAAATGAATGAATATACGGATGGATTCTATATTCATTTCGAGATTCTGTATTATTCAAAATCAAATTCGAGGTAAATAACATGTGAAAAGAAAATTCATTTCCTTGGGCATCAAAACCCAAAGCTGCTAAGTCAAAAGGAAGTCTACCAAGGCCACATCCAGGTACAAGGACTTTTACTTTATGTCTTTTAACTGGATCTGGGAATTGTTCCTGCAATTCTCCTATTATCACTCCATAACTTTGTAATCTTTCGTCTCTACCATCTACAGACCATTCTCTAGCAACTTGCCTCAGAGTTGATTGTACTTTATCTACATCACTGCTACTGCATCCTTCCCAGCTGGATGGGTTATTGTTAACTGTTTCATCGCCAAAGACAATTTGAGCTGATCGAGCTACATTGTTGAGGAAAAATTCGTTATCCTCTATAGCATTCCCAATCTTTTTTAGATGATCAGGGAAGAATCCTTCGATATAGTCCTTGTATTGTGGACTTAATCTAGAATATCTGGCTAATCGAGGAGTCAACAAGTTGCGAATGGCTGCTTTACCATATACTTTAAAGGCATTTCTTATTAAGGAGGCAGAATGTTAGTACTTTAAGACATACCGCAGTTCCGGCTGAATTCGAAATTTCAATTGTTCATCCCAAAACAAGAATCTCCAATTGTTATCTCAAGAAGTCGACCGCTACGCATAAACTTACAAAGTGGCCGTAAATACTTTACGTTCTTCAGCGTCCATTTATCAATATCGATTGAACTCCAATCTACCAAACAGAACTAAGTATATTCTAATCGAACTCTATATATACCTGTTGCAATCGAAGATAACCAAAGCCATATAGAGGAGTTTTCTTTTGACTGTGACAGTAACATAAGGATCATATTAGAAATATCCAGCATCAGACTCCAGTCGCCTAGGAAGAAATCCCTTCTGTTTATAAGGATGAAAGGAATGGTTCAAACTATCCTACTAAAAGACACCTTTTAAAAGCATAAACTGTCCCGAGCTGTCCAATAAGAACTGTGTTATCCCTTAACTCATTGGGAAGTTTGAAAATTACATACTGGACAAACCCGAGACTCAAGACTAAGAGACTGACAGGCAAAGATTCATCAGCCAAGTTATATATATAATCTACCTGTAGGTAATAATGTCCCATTTTACGGAACAGAATAAGAAGGTTGTCACCTCTTTGTATAGACAGTCATTACGCCTGTCAAAGAGTTGGATTAATCGACGGGATTTATGGAGAACCAAAGCTCTAGAGATACGACAAGAATTCGATAGTAACAGAAATATCTCCAATGTCCATCAGATTCAGGTAGGTTTTTGTAAGGGAGGGTAGTGACTTTTGTTAATATCTTTCACAAACTCTGGTTCCTCAACCATTACCAAAGATTGATTTGAAGATCTCTAGAAAACTTTCGCCGAAGGACGGACTAGCTATGATATCACTCTGCTTCACGCGAGAAACAGAGAGTTGTCTAGCGTGAATCCGATCAAGCAGAATAAGGATAGATGTGGAAACTGAGAATTATTGGAGACTGTGTCATAGATTCTTGGTTGGTTGGCTTCCTTCGGTCCTAGATATGCCTGGCCGCGACCTTTCTCGTTATATTCTGGAGTTCTTCCAGTTTGGCTTGCTTACGCTTCTAGGGCCTCGAGCTTCAATGAAATAACCAATTGAATTTGGACGAAGGTAAATTTTGTTCTAACATTTTAGACACTTATTGAGAGTACACAGTCACTTTTGACGAAATACCGCCATCCGGATCCTATTATTCCACCATGTCGACCAGGTGGAACCAAATTCGAGAGAAATATTCCTCCTCCTCCTTTGCATTATCAATGTAAGTAGTAAGAACGTACCTCAAGTGAGGAAAGGTAAACTTTCTGAGAGTTTGACACTAACTAGTTCTTGTAGATCGTGAAGGCCAAGATTGAGCGTCTCAGATAGGATATATATTATGTTTAATCAAAAGACCTAAAATAGATATTTAAAACTCTGATCTACTCGTCCATTCCCAGTTATTCGTCTTGATCTCCCTCCGGCCGCTGGGGCTCAGCCCACATGCTGTGGTTAACGCTCTCGATGTTGTAGAGTTAGAACTCGACGTAGTGCAGGCAACGGAATCCGATCCTGAAAATTGGTTGGAACCAGGCTCCTATAAAAGATGTTGTTGAGACTGCAGGGTGGCTGTCTACCAGAAGAAGATGGACCAAGTCAATATGTAGCGATAGAAAGACATCGGTCTGCTTAGACCTCCTCGTTTATGAGAGTTTTACCGATTTTTGCTAAGCCTGCATTGCTTACCTGATTTCGGGCTGGGACACTCTGCAACCTTTGCCCTCGCTGCGCTTGACAACGAATGGCAATTGTATGAAGATCGGGATCTTTCTGGCATGGCAGGAGTCAGGAGGTCTAAGTAGAGCTCTACGCCTGTGCGACACCCTAGTAACCTGAGACAGAATCATCTGAGCGAAGCAGGCGACGTCGGATATTTGCAGATTTTGGTACATATTTTGTTAATAAATAATATTCAACCTAATGTTATTCTAATAATACACAGTATGAAAACACAATCAATGGTATTTACCTTTTTCTATATTTGTGATAGCGTTTCTGTTACTTTATCAAGAACCACACTCACACAGTCCACGGGTGAAACAGCTCCATCAGTTAGTGGAATGATAGAGGGATTACTAAATCGTTCTTTCCAAATGCCAGCAGTTTCAAGAGGTGAAGTCCTTGTCGATGGATCCTCAGCATTAATTTGAGCCGTTCCTTTCTTATTCTTTCTTCCTCCCCCTCCATTCACCACAACCGTAGAATTACCTTGTTGCTGACCGTTGGCGAAACTCAATTCCACCTCTCTAATGTGAACAAGATCTCGTTTATGTCTCTTAATCAACTTCAACTCAAGACTGACATTGTGCTTTGGATAAACGATTCTAATCTCTACTACACTCCGAGCAACAACTACAACTGGAACAGGGGATGTCCGTTCTAGCGTTTCGATAGCTTCATATATTGGGAGGGTTGTTCTCAGAATCCAGACCACAGGTAGAAGACCACGATGACTGAGAATGCTCTGAAGAGGAGCAGAAACACGAAAGTGAGGACTGCTAGGGCTAAGAATGAGGGTCGTTAATTCAGTTGGAGTTGCATTAGTGGCATTTGACAACATAGCAGAATCAGCAGGATTAGTTGCAGCAGAAGCCGTGGGTGTAGTCAAAGTAGAAGCAGTAATACTAGGACCAGTGGTGGCACTGCTGGCAGCAGCATTTGTACTAATGGTAGTAGTAGCATTAGTGATAGAAGTACCAGCATTAGGCGCAGCAGCAGCAATATTACTAGTGACAGTGGCGTTGGCAGTAGCAGTTGCTGCTGCTTCCTCTCCTAAAATAATGGTAGCCTGTAACGATTCACCATACTCAAAGGTGATCCTATTCATGGAGGCCTCAAGGAGATGCAAAGACATGCTCTTGATCAGCTCAACGTAGCTAACCATGCGCTCTATTCTCGACAGTTGTGATACCACTGACGTAATGAATGTGGAATCAGAGCCATCATCGGCTGCATCACGATTAACCGGTAAGGGAACTCGTAACATAAACCTACCACTAACAGAGTCGATCACTACTCCATTGCTACCCTTGCTCTTAGTATCACTATTACTGGCATTACTATTGCCATCTATGTTATCATTAATACTTTCAACCGAATGCTCTATTGACTTTTTAGTTCGCCCTTGAAGAATTGCCACATCGTTACTACTGTTTAAAACAATCAAAAGTGATGAATAAGCCCATGAATTCTTTGTTAAAGTATTCAAGTTGACCAACACTGCTGGACGCTTGTTACCTAGATCATCAGTTCCAAGTAACAAACTATATCTCGCCTTAATAATATCCAATTCTCTACAGATACCATTAATCATAAACCGCGAGGTAATGAAACTGCCCAATTCATCAAATAATCGATAATCAGGTAGGGTGGAGGCATCTTCTAACTCGATATTAAGTGTTTCAAGAAACAAGACATTCCACAGTTTATCCTTAGATTGTAAGCGGCTCATAAACCATGTAGGTGGCCTATTGCGACCAAGAGATACTAACAAAAACCAAGAGGGAGCCCACTCAGGTCTTCGAAGAGAAAATACAGTGACAGTAGATGGATCCACAAGGTAGAAATGCTTTTTCATATCTTCATTAGAGATCGACACATTACTATTAGCAACCCAACCTGCCGCTTTAGCTCGCTGAGTGATCTCTTCTTGAAGAGAAATATACCTTAATTTAAATAACACATCGGGCGCTTGGGTGACTAAATCCGACAATTCGTTCAAAGATTTTTCTGCTGATAGAATAAGTTGAGTGGGATTCTGAAGAACGCATCTACCAGAAAGTGGTTCAATTGAGAAAGTAACATGCCTTGAACCGCATAAACGAAATTTAAGTTTATTAGATGGTGGTGAAATTGGACCAGCAGTAGATGAGGAACGGATAATGTTGTTCGCCGCGGTTGTTGGCACTGTTGTGGCAGAATCATTGGCGTCGAAATTGTGATTAAAGTTGATCGACGAAGTGGTGGCGATGGTATTGCTGCTAGCAGATTCAACAACATTAGGGCCGATATTGGCCGCATCAGCTATTGCAATATTCTCTATTATATATCTAATATGAAGTTGAATAATTTCAGTCAATAATCGTTCAACGTTGAGATCATAGGTACCAAAAGATTCAATTATCGATGAAGAATGTTTTGCTTGTAAATCAACATCTCTTCCTTCCCTGCGCCATCTAATAGCTATCTTATGGGTGGTCTTAGATAAACCTATCCTCACGATATTCCTTGGACCAGGACGGTTTATCCAATATTGAACTAATAAAAGACTCTTATCAGGGTAAAATTGATGGCTGAGTACACCAGACCATAAGCCTCTATTCAAAGCACCTAACTGATCATTAATAATACTTAATTTATAATTTTGAGTAAATCTTAATAACCAATGAAATGCTTCAGCCAAGGGCTTTGATTTATCAGCCAAAATACCATTTACGATTTTTTCCAGGCGACTAATAACAGTTACTGGTGGGGACTGCTTTTTAGAATCATCAAAACAAAACCGAAAATCAATGAAGAAAAACTGGGCATCTACAGTATCATCAGCTACACCCAAATCAACAACAAAAGATTCATCAATAGTAAATTTAACTCTTCCATCAGCAATTTCATAATTTCGAAATTCATCAGGTAATTCTTCAGTTAACGCTAATCGAATAGATAAGAGTACATTTAAATCATGCAAAGTTCCAAGTACCACTTTTGGTGATAATGGCTTTAAAGGAATAAATTCACGAGATTTCTGAACAGGCCTACCAAATTTGAGTACTTCTAAAGCAGTTTCGATATCTGGCTCTCTCATTTTAGCACCACCAAGTCCACGTTCTACCGTATAAAGAACATTGACAACATTAGTGAAACAATTTTGTTGACCAGTTAACCAAGAAACAACATCTATACATTGAGAAATCTCATTACTAACATTGGCCCATTTACAAAGAACATATAATTTAACGAATTCACGACGCGATTTTACTAAGAAATCAAGTAACCTTCTTTTTCTAGCCAAATCAGATTTAACAGATGGCAAAGTTTCCAAAACATTTTGTAATTCGGCATGAGAATGGATTGATAAACTTGCAATAACTTGGGATAATGGCACATAATTACTAGTAATATGAGGAATTTGAGGGACTCCACCGGTAGTGGCTTTTTTAGTTGCCACAATCACTGAGTCCTCCTCGGCCATCGCGACTCAGGTCACAACAGAAGTCACCTGGCCTTATGTCTATCGAGGTCGAGATCAGAGAAATAAGTTTGATTATCTGATATGACTTTGGTTATCGAATTTATCGAATTTATCGAATTTATAGTTGATTGGAATATTCTGATTCAATGACTTTTCCATTGATTAACCATATTATTAGATAAGCTGTTGTCCAGTATATATCTTCCTATCTAACACGTCTTGTCTTCACGCTTTCTTCTTGCTTTCTTATTTTGATCTTTGAGGATATATAACTAGAGCGAAAAATTCCAATGCTTTCTAATCAATAATCAAACACCTTTCTCAGTTTAAACCACAACTAATGATTTATAAATCGACTCTCCAGAATTCTAGACTTATAGATCGTGTTTCACTGAAATAATAATGAGATTTGATAAAGAGAATAAACTAATATAAAATATATAACACGACTCTATCAAATTCTACCTACCAACATGCAATTTACGTGGTGGTGATTTTAATTTTTGAAAATCACTGAGGTGATACGAATGAGGGCAAGGGAAAAACAGGGGTTGGGGGGTCCTCCTGCTTGGAGCGGAAAATACGGCGTGCTCACACTTAACATAGAAATAACGTTGCCTGCATGCATGAAAAAGATAAACCAGATCTTGAAAATAGGCAGATTTTAACACACTCAGGGGCCTCCTCCAGACGGGATTTTGACCCAAAATCAGAAAAGCTAACTTTGTTCTCATACCCACATGCGGGATCCAGATATCTAGCTTTCTCTTCGCCCGAGATTTATATGCTACTATCTGAATGGCAGAATAGCTATAGCTAGGGGTCTGAGGCTAAACCCAGCTGACGAGGCAGATGAGCAATACCAGCTAAACCCAGCTGACGAGGCATAACAGGAGGAGGGAGCAGATGAGCGATGCTAGCTTTACCCCAGCTGACAGACGAGGGCCAACATCAGAACGTCGCTAATGATTCCCCCTCAATGAGACGTCCTTTCAGCGGAGGAACCTCATCCGCCGCATAAACGTGCGGCGGGTCATTGTTTTATAGAAGGCTGACTCACCACACATTAACACGAAGCTGTAATGTAACGTACAGTACTCAGCACGGGGTAATGTTACAGCTATCTCTCGTGCCTAAAGCGAGATCTTCTATGCAGCATTCATTTTTGTATAGATCAAAACATATAAGCGGGCATTTTATCTTCTTCATATCATTTAATTTCAACTTCTTCGTCAGTGGTTAATCCAACCACTACATATGTGTATATATGTATTATTTATATCGTAATATATATTATATATATGTACATTTGCAATTGATATATGTTAAACGGGTTAACTGTTATATTGTCTTGAACCAGCCCAGTGATTTTCGGGTTTCATTTCTTCATTCATTTTTTTAATACACCTCATATTTAGTCCGATCGATCGGTCATTCCTTTTAACTCTTCATTTGTTCTCTGGACCATTGTAATGGCAGAATAGAGAGAATCGAGCCATATACTTATCACTATTTATCAGTTTGAGGCAATTTGAATAGTCGACGAGTATACCACAAACGAGAGTGTGCTGAATTGACTGTACTAGACGGATAAGAAGAGTGCTATCTACACACAGATTACGCTTTATTAACCACCAAGATAACCAGCGCCTAACGCCAGTTATTTTTATCACATACGTCGCAATGTCAAATGGGGTCGGATCTAGTAGTAAGGAGAGGAGGAACCAGCTACTAAATGATCAGGAGAATAACGACCCGCAAAACTTGGTTGGTTCGGCTGATTCATCATTAAATATATCAGCAGAATCGAAGCTTCAACCGGCATCTTCTCTTATATCTTCCAGTTCCGTTACGGCCTCATCTCCTATTTCTCCCTTTCCAGGACATGGCCCATCACCCACTGTGCCATTTGACATACCAATCCCTTCCTCGCCGGCGCCAGCATCATCAATAGAACCACCAGGACCAGGAATAGTTCCCCGACCAGCACCAACATCACTATCGCCATCACCATTACCGCCATCACCTCCACCTGCGAATACAGTTGATGATGACATGATGATAGATTCACCAACGTCTTCTTCAAGTTATAACAACCCGCATTTAGTCTCTCCGTCTCCTCGAAAAATAATTTCGATTGGTCAATCAGATTCTCGATCTCACCGGAATCCCTCCGGACTTCATCTAAAGCTTCAAATTCCCCAGGGTACAGATTCAGAATTTGATCAACACTTTCCTAATAGTCCTTATGATGTCGCACCATTTCCTTCTCCTCTCATTGGATCATCCGATTCAGATGACTATGACGCGATGGCTTTGTTTAGATCATTTAATGGTCGAAATTCGCCAATGTCGGCCGCAATTTCTAGAGCATCTTCTTTGCGAAGACCAAATATTTCCTCTCAGGACTTTAACATCACGAATAGTAATGGTCATATAAACGTTGGCGTTAGTCCAAGTATCAGTGCTGCTGCAACTGCCGCCTTATCCTCTCTTCAGAGAAATAACTCTGCTGTTGATTCAGCAGGACAGCAATCATTAGGAGCTTATGTTTCTTCTGCTTTTGCTTCAACTGCTTCAACTTCTTCTGCTATATATGATAAACGCATTGTAAGTGAATACGTCCCCGTGCCAAACACTCCTGGGAATAGCACAATACTTCCTCCTCGTCTACCAGGAATTTTGGTGGATAAGACTAAGAAAAACGATTACCACCCCTCAATATCTGGAGCAGCAGAACCGAATAGTACAGAAGCAAAATCTACTCAATCTGACGAAGACCGGCTTTCTGTTCAAAAAAGAAGAGAAGATGATGATCCACTATTCGGACAACGGAGTCGTTCGAATAGTGAACTGAGAGAATCCCCCCTCCCTTTTCGCCCTGTTTACGGGAGGTCGTCATCCACTGAGCGGGTATATTTAATCGAGAAATTACACCGAGAGCGAATCCCGCCCGGTACAGGATCGTCCGTTACCACCACCAGTCTTTCAGGCAGGTCAAGTCCTTTAGCTTTTGTCCCCAGAATAGGTACCACAGATACTACTACCACTATAGCGTCTTCTCGTACTGACGCGGAACTTTCACTCACCCAACAGCAGACGTCTCCGAGTGGTAGTTTGTCCGCCACCAGTGGCACCTTAGGCACCGCCACAAAAACCACTGGTGGCAGGATTTATGAAGCTTACGGTATTGATAAACGTCGCTCGACGTGGCGAGAAGTTTCTCTGTTAGGGCGGGGTGCATTCAGTCGGGTAGTCCTTGCAAAGCCTGTGGAAAGGTTTGTCACCCCAAAATATCGTTCTAAAAGTGATCAGATCCTTGTAGCTATTAAAATTGTTGAACTTGGTACTGCAGGAGGAATTTCTCGTGATAGAATAGAATCAGGTCTAAGTCGTGAAATCGATATTCTCAAGGTAAGCATTAGAACTACGCTAATAGAAGCATATTTCATTTGATATGAAACTGGATGTTATCGAACATGATATTTGGGGCTCTGTTTGCTTCTTTCGCTCGGGGAACTTAGTTTCTCCAAGCTTGTTAAATATTTTATCAGAACTGATTACTAACAGGTTAGACGGTGAATCACCCATCGTTAATACGCCTTTATGGATTCAATATGGACAGTTCGCGCGCGCTAATGGTACTCTCATACTGCAAAGGAGGCGATTTGTTTGACCTAGCGGCTAAACATAGAGAAAAACTTGGGCCACAACTAGTTCGTCGAATATTTGGTGAAGTAGTTAATGCTGTGACGTATCTTCACAAAAACAATATTGTTCATAGGGATATCAAGCTTGAGAGTAAGTGAGCAGGAAGCGGAAAAGGTCATCGGGGAAGTATACCCGAAGGAGTTAAACCTGGGGATATTTGGCGGGGAAGGGGCTAGGGAGCGAAAAACAGAGTCTAGGGCTACTCTCTAGTTGTTCATGTGCGGCAAGATCGAAGAGACTTGCAGGACTTTGACAGTGTTATATTTTGTGTTCTAACGATAGATGTTTTATTGAATTTGGGGGTAGATGATCTTCTAAATCTAGATGATCCAACTAAATATCCTAAATCCATTGCTACCTTAACGGATTTGGGCTTGTCACGAAAAATTGATCCGGAGGACCCGTCATTAACTACTCGATGTGGATCTGAAGATTACGTGCCTCCGGAATTACTTATGGGTCAATCTTACGATGGTCGCCAGACAGATTCGTGGGCTCTAGGTGTTCTTTTATATGCAGTAATGGAAGGGAGATTACCATTTGATCCTCCAAAGAATGTGGGAGGAGGTCGCGCAAGAGGAAGAACTGCTCACAGAATTGCTCGAGTCGAATGGTCTTGGATTTCATTTAAGACTGATCCTACTGATGAAAAGCTCACATTTAATGAGGAATGGGTAGGTGGTATGAGAATAGTAGAAGGATGTCTTCAGAAGCGAGATTTACGATTAAGAGCAGTCGATATTGCTGAATTGCCTTGGGTAAAAGAAGCAGTTTGTGAGATTGAACCTGGTGATTATCTTCCTGTAGGTGATATTTTTGAAGATTAATTAGTAGAAATTTTCTTCTCTCGGTGGCTGAAGCTGTGGCCAAGACCCTACTATGCCCATCTCTCGAGCATGACAAGGATTATAACCAGACTACGTTTTGACGTTTGGTTAACAATTTATATTTATCAAACGGTGTGCTTTTATTCATACACCTGTGACGACGGCATGACAAATAATAATAGATTATATTTGGGTCTAAATGAGGACCTTTTTAATTTAAACTAATAAACTAATATTCATAATAATAGTAATAATCATATACAGACAGTAGTAAGTTCCTTCAGATTAGATCAAGTAATTTTGGCCATCATAAATACAGCAGTGAGAGAGAGATCGCCTGTAGAACTCGAGAGTAAATTACCGACGCATAGTTGGCTGACTACAAGGTTCTATGTGATCATTCCCCTACGATTTTCTTGTATTTCCAGCTACATATAAATCATCACTAGGAACGAACTGAAATAGGACTGTCAGCTTGATTGAGCGGTATATCAAGATTGGACTCTGTCGAGACTCATTGGCCGCCACACTCGTAAATGCCTTGTATTCGACTGGAGAAACTACAAATCTCGACACAGCCAACCAATTACTCGTATATGACATATGTATTCGTTTCTACCTACGCGAAGTCTGTTTACTTCGTTCCTCGAGAGAATCGTTGTTGAGTCAGAACCTAGGCGACATAGAGCACCCACTCCATACTCTGCGCATTATTCAATGAAACCGATACGCAGTTGACAATTACCACGAATTCTAAGAAACCAGGCCCCGCCAGCATCTCATCTTCAACCCCGCCAAGGTAAGCAGAGCTCTTGCCCTGTCGGGTATTCTTCCGGGAATGGTAATATAAACATACGCCGGCGTCATGCCGGTAATTTTAGATTTAAGCTTATATGATAGACGGATGCGGCTATCTCACTTGACAGATAAGCAGCACATACCGCCAATTCGGATATCGGAGCGATATGGCAGTGATATCGCTCCGAGGAGTTTCAAATCTGTATTTTTTGATATCTGAAACATATCTATCACCTCATCATGTGTTTCAGTGAGAAGAGTACGCATGATACTCAAAAGAGCTGTCTATCCGAGTGATTCCGAGATTTTCTACTTCTTGCCCCTCTTTCTGCGGGAGAAGATTATTATTAGTCCTAGCAACGGCTGTTTACGGTGCACGGAGAAAACCAACAATTGAAGCGGATCCTGGTCTTTTCATGTCAGGTCATATATAATTCATTTCATGGATCGGCTTGAGCCTGAGATGATGTGATGCAGTTATCTGTGCGTAAAGGAGGATAAGCTCATTAATTGAATCCACCTGAATCCGAACGGGGTATGTGTGGGGGTAAATCAGATATCCTCTGAGATTTATCTGCTTTAGGCTGTTTTTGGTCAAAGATAACAAACTGCTTCTCCGCAATTTAAATTAACTAAAGCCTGCGCATGATCGCGGAGTATCGGATTAGCTCGACTCATGTCGATCAAAACCAAGGGGAAGAAAACCCATGAATTAGTTACTGGAAACTCATGAGTTTAGCTTTCAGCATTCCCTCCAGCAAATATTTAACATGATGGTGAGACATCTATATATAGTGGCCTATTTTCGGGAGAATGAATATATTAGTCCAGTCTTACAAATTTGAATGAGTTGAATTTCAACCATTCTAATTAACTAAATTTTATATATCGTGACAAAAAGGTCATGTTCAAGAAGCCATCAATGCTGGCAGCTAATGCCGCTGCCATAAACTCCAAGGCAGCTGGTGATATTTCTTCGGTATTCCCATCTCTTAGTGGAGTAGCATTTACTCCGCTTCCAAAAAGATTCGAAGAAGTCCAACAGAGAATTGTCTCTGGAAAGGAAAAGATCCTACAAGATTCATGGGATGACCTTCTCATTAGTCTCGAACGAGAAGTGGAAGAAACAATTTCTGGTGCCCAAAGCAAAATACCTGAAGTTGATTTCAAATCAATAACTTCCGAAGGAACTTTCTCTCTTCAAGATCAAGAACGTATAAAAAAGTCCGGGGTTGCTGTTATTCGTAATGTAATTCCAGAAAAGGAAGCCCGTCAATATAAATATGATTTAGATGATTATATCAAAAAGAATGCTTCAGTTAAGGGGTTTCCGGCTGAAAACCCTTCAGTTTATGAAATTTATTGGTCCAGAAGCCAGTTGAAAGCTAGGGGACATCCTAATCTCCTCAAGGCCCAACAAGCACTCATGAGAGTCTGGAAAAGTAATGATAAGTCTCAATTAATCTCCACTAAGACTCCTCTCTCGTACGCTGATAGATTGAGAATTAGGCCACCTGGAGATGCCAAATTCGCATTGGGGCCACATGTTGATGGTGGATCTGTTGAAAGGTGGGAAGATGCGGAGTATGTTCGAGTATATGATTCTATACTCAATGGTCATTGGCAAGATTATGATGCATTTGATTATACACATCGCCTTTATGGTCAATCAGATATGTATAATGGCGCTAGTGCATGTTCAATGCTGCGAATGTTTCAAGGATGGGTTTCGATGTCTAATACAGGTCCAGGTGAAGGCACTTTAAAAGTTTGCCCTATGCTTAAACATGCTACTGCTTACATTATTCTCCGACCATTTTTTGCTCCAGAGACTGCCATACGTGGTCAGAGTAATTTTTATGACGAGACTATCAATTCTTTGGAAAAACCTTGGAAATTTGTGGCACCAACTCATGTTTTTCCTAATGCAACCATGGGCGGTGCTCAGGAGTTAAATGAAAAGACTCACCCTCATCTTCGTTTAGACCAAACAATGATCTCTATGCCTAAGGTCAATCCTGGGGATTATGTGGTGTGGCATTGTGATAGCATCCATTCCGTTGAACAAAGCCATAATGGTAAGGGTGATTCTTCTGTTCTGTACATCCCGGCCACACCATTGACTGAGATAAATTTGGGCTATATTATTAGGCAAAGGCTTGCTTTCCGTAATCTCGTCCCTCCACCCGATTTTCCCGGAGGGGAAGGCGAGCAGAACTTCGTAGACAATACGAATGATCAGGATGTTCCAGGGGAATCTGGCAAGAAAGCATTGGGAATCAGTCGAGAACCCTTTGACCTTGACGAAGCTGAAACAGAAGGTGAGAGAATAATCTTGCGGCTTGCAAATGATTTGTTGTTGGCCGATAATTAGGATGAATTAATCTCTGCTCGCTATAACCATTCTCCCGGTCCACTAAGGAAAAACCAACATTTCGCTCGGAAAACACAGGGAAAGACAGAAGGTCCTTGCGAAACCAATGAATAAAGAGGGGGCCCCAACCGTATAGGTTTGCGGAAATTAAGAACTGCAACGTAGTGCTACCGATAACAGGAATATTTCATAAACCATAATAGTACATTATACATATATACATACATAGGTGAAGCCAGACAAAAAAACATATATAAATAAATAGGTGGTTTTTTAAATTGTTATAAAATTTTAATCAGAATAATAGATTTTTTTTGATTTTTCCTTTTGAAGTGATGTCAAACTTTATGTGCTAGGAAGGCGACAAGTATCATAAAAGATCAGACACTTTAAGTTTCTTTCTTTTTATTTCATTTTCATCAGCAGTATCGGATATATCATCATGTGATTCCTTGGACTCATCAGAAGAAGCAGATTGTCGTTTTAACTCAGATTTTATCTCCTGTAACTCTTTAGTCAATGCAAGATTCTTTTGCTTTAAACGATCTTCAGATTCACGAGCAGCGACTTCAGACTTACGAGCAGAAGCTTCAAGGGATTCAAGTTCACTTAATCTGGACTTGTAAATATCATTTACAACTTCTAATTCAGAAACACGAGTACGAAGAGTCTGTAATTCAGAAGAAGAATTAGGAGATAAATGGTCAGGAGAAATGGAGCCAGATCTAGGAGAGTCTTCAGCTTTAGGTTTTTGTTTTGGCTTAGAGTTACTTGTTGTCGTTTTACCCCTTGTATCAGATTCAGGCTGATTAGGAGATAAATAAGGGGAAGCACAAGCAGCAGCGGATAATTGATCTAAAACTGTTAAACCACCTTGTCCAGGAGTTGTATTTCCACTACTACTTGAGTTAATTGAAGTAGAAGATCCATTTCTATAATTATTATTGGCACCATTATTATTATTTGATTGAGAATTTGTTGGAAGTAATAAAGGACTAGTAATTTGTTGTAAATTAGCCGACCCATTATTATTATTCTTAGAACCAGGACCACCAGTAGAATGAATTACATGAAGAGGACCACCATATTGTTGCTGGCCATTTTGAGATTGAAAATTTGTGGGAGGATGAGAACCATTCCAATTCAAATACTGACGAGGAGGTGGAGGATGACTATTATAAGGATCTACTATTGGTGGAAGGGTATTACTATTACTATTATTTCCATAAGTACCATTATTTTCAACCTTAGGAGTTAAAGCAGGCGAAGATGTCCTTGATGATGAACCTCTATGCTTTGTTGAACCAGACGAATATCTTTTACGTTTATATTCATGAGGAGAACCGCCATTACCACCACCGACAGCAACAAAGCCAGTATAAGGATGCAAACCCGGACTAGAGTTTTCACTATTTGAACCAGTAGTGCCATTTTCACCACCGCTAGTGGGAGTTACAGTAGCACCATTGGCAGTGACATTAATTCTAACTCTATTTCTCGATTTAATAACATCAGTTTTTAAAGAAATTGGTCTTGGTCGTCCATGAAGTTTTAAAAATAAACCACAAGCATTACAAAGAACTTGACCAGTTTCATCTCTTCTCCATAACGGAGTATTTAAAGTATGACAATTTTGGCATTGAGTACCTGTACCATGATGGCTACCATGATGTCTTCCATGATTGGATAAAGAATTTGAATCGCTTTCAGGAGATAGCCCGCCAGTATTATTGGGCCCAGCACCATTCGTATGTTGATGGATAATTATAGTAGGATCATCTTCACGTTTAGGAGTTGATGATTGAACAAAAGAAGAATGAAGAGTTGGAGGTGGTTGAGTGATTTGATTAAAATGAGGTAATTGAATAGAATTTAATTGCTGAGCAGAACTCGTAGAAGGACCAGTAGTAGTAGCACTAGGACTGGTTCCACTACTCTTAGTTAAAGATTCTATCTGTTTTTCATCAGATTCTTTATTTGTTGAAATATTCTCATTCAACATCACACTCAAAGTAGGAAGCTGGTTTTCATGACTTTGAGGCTTTGAAACTCGTACACCTTCCTTAACTGAAAACATTGAACTAGTAGGATGATCCTTAGGATTAATAGGAGGAGAATGAATTATTGGTTTTTCAGTTAACATGAAAAGTGGTGGTATTATCAGTACTGGTTGAAACAGGTATCAACTTGCGGGGCGGAACCAACCACAGAAAAACCGAAATATATAGAAAGATAGATAGACACAAAATATCAAAAGGGTAAAAGACAAAAATACCAAAAGGGATAAAAGATAAAAATACCAAAATGGATAAAAGCTCAATATCAACAATTCCAAAGATAGAGACAGTAACAAACGTTCAATATCGAGAAATTCTTAGAATTAGATGGAATAAACCACAATGTCGATTCCAACCAATTAATTATAAAAAGAAAGACAAATTTTGAACAAGAAATATATGATTCTCGTTTCTTTCCAGTTTGAATTCCTGTTTCGTTTCTTTCAAAATCGCTTTTCGGTTGCCTTTTTTTTTACCTTCCTTATCGTATAAATTGATGATGACACACACACACGCGCATATATCTTTCTCTATGATCTTCAAATTTCAAACACAAATATAAATTTCAAATATAAAAATCAAAAGAATCACTAATTGTTATTACTCTTCCTCGTCTACTTTTAGTATACCTGGGTATGTACAGATGCGGGCGTAAGTCTATCAGATTGGAAAAAAAAATCAAAAGAGAGAGATACTAAACTGGGTTTTTTTTTTCGCGATAACAATTTGTTATCATTATCAAACATGTAAAATCAGTCATGTGTACATCCAGGAACGTATATATAAATATTACGTACAAATAAGCTAGGTTAGGGCTGATTAGATAGAGAAATAGAAGCAGTAGAAGTTTTATTGATAGGGTGGCTTTATCAGTTTAAACCGAATTCGGCCAATTTGATTGATTGATTGAGGTTGCGGCTTTTGAGCTATAGGAGTAAGTAGGTTATCAGTAATACAAAACGTATTACATTACGTGGCGGCGACCAGCTGCGAACTCCCAACTGGTTGGTTGATCATAATTGATAGTGAGTGACGTCCTCTTCCCAATTGACTCTCTCTGCTGTCCTCGCAAATAGCCTTCCCCCGCTTCCCCAGAGAAGTCCTGAATTGACGTACGGGCACAATCCGGACCTCACATTTTAACGTTCGCACTTTGATCTCGAGCAAAGTGCCGCCCGTCGGTTCTTCCGTGGGCAAAACGTTACAGTACATGCGCGCGTGTGGTGGTTGCTACCAGGGGCTAGACAAAAAGAGGGGAAATGAAGTGACTTTCTTAAATACATACGTTACGTATTGACGTGATTGACTACAAGTGTGGCTGAGTTGATGGCCAATTGAGTTGATAAATCTTAAGACTAACCAATCATAAAGCCGCCTCATTTACGTCTTCTGGGCGCGCCGTACTAATTGAGTTACTGAACATTATAGCCCCGCCCCACTCCCAACGATCAAGGGTTGGGCTGATCTCTCTGACTGCACAATCAATCTTTCGTTATCAAGATTGGATCTTCACCTTTGTTTTTCGATAAAGAAAATGAAGTCACTTCGTGCTGTATGGGTTACTGTAACTAGTTAGCGTAGTATCATGCCTGCGTTATCGGAGTTTTCGTGAATACATATAAATAGAAAGCAATGAATAAGTACTTTATTTATCTATATATATAATGATTAATCTAAAATATTTGATTTATTTATTTATTATGTGTTGGTGGTAATTTAAGTTAGAATTTAAATTGCATGTACTGTAACTTTAACTTGTTGTGTATAACTTTGGGTGATATGTAGTTCTCTTTTTCTTCCCCTCCCTCGGACTCCTACTAACACGTCATTAGGTTAAATCTGAGCCGCGTACGCCGCATTTGCCCTGGCGTCTCGATCCCCTCTATGCCCCTGGCTTCGCTCTAGAACAATTACAATTGCCTAGGAGACCACTCGAGCGGAATGAGAGTTGGTGGTCAATTAATGGAGACCTGGGTCACGTTCCAGCTAGCTAACATATTGTCTAAAAGAATGTAACATCCAGAAGAAATCTCGTCATCACTTGACAGGATTCCAGTTACTAGAGTAGGTGTCTCGGAAGGAGTTGGTTTACTGCGTTTTATGCATTACTTCGATTATCAGTTAAGGGTTCTGGGGATAGATCTCTGCTAAAACACGATCGCGCTGCTAGGAGGGGATCAGAATAGAACGAGAAAACGGAATAACCGAACTCTTCTGGCATCTCCACGTTCGAAATTGATGCATGATAACTAGATATCAGAATCTGGGGATATTTCCGAGGAGACCAATAACTGACAATCGTAACCGCTGTTACTGCACTTGCGGCTGAGATCCAGAGTTGGGTGGTGCTCATTAATCAGGTTGATGGTTAAATCATCTGGACTCGATCTTTTCTTCGATCTAGAAGTCGAGTAGATACGCAGTATACCTCAGTAAGCCTCTCGAGGGAAGTAAGAGCAGTCGCTATGGAGTATGCAGCTATGCCTTGGACAGAAGAAATACAATTTAGATCTACAACGTTTGGGGGTGAATTACCCCTGATAAGTCACAATGAAACGACAAAACGAGATCAAACAATAGCTTTCTCTTTAAGGACCACGTCTCACCAAAACTTCATACAGATCTCGTTAAGTTTGCTAAATTAACTAATGTCAGATTCGGCCGACCGACCGATAGGATAATCACAATCACTGATTATGTAATATCTTAGGGTAGGGAGGAGATCAAAAACATTCAATTCCGGATCTTCTCCGTTACTGACTAACATATCCGAAATCATATCCGTAAAACATTTCCCGTTTGTTCCTGTAAAATTTACCATGGCTAACCGCTTGAATACTACTGTCAATAGGTCGATAGGCTAATGTTGAAGCGTCTGTCTAAGGTTTAGAATACAATACCAGAGACAAGAGATACGGAGTTAGTTGTATTCATTGCTTTACAATCATTTCAGTCTCTGGTTCCTGGAGTGTACTAGGGTAGATCCCCGTAGAGTAATGCAGAGTACAATTTAATCCTTGGTCCCTTCCCAGAACCTTAGAGAAGAGTTGTTGTAGCCCCAGCGCCCGCAGTTCTCGTTCCTCCCGAGAGATTGTCCTCTGCATTCTCAAATACTGTAGCTGGCAAGCTTTTCGTGATAAGAGCCAAGTACTGTTTATCACACCTCCCGAGAGAATGGAGTTTTGACTTCTGAGGCTCTGCCAACGAAGAATTTCAACGGTAAAAATTGATAAAAAGTGGGCTCGATGAAATTTGCACAAATCCAATTTAGAACTAGACCTAGAATTATTACTTTTTATTCAAGATTGTCATGATCACGAAATTTACTTAAGCATTAAGTTACTAATTTACTACTACTCCCTTATATGTTTGCTGAAGAGTGGTTGATTATGTTGCGGTCGTTAATTCCACTAGACTTTTGGACATCTCGAGATGGTGCGCTATCCAAACTCAGGTCGGATTCATGCAGGGCCATATTACGGTACTGTGCCATGTAACGTGTTAGCCGTTATAAGTTAACGATAAAATGAACTAGTTAACGTCAGCGTCAACGACACCGTTAAGCCGTTAACCGTTTGATAGTTAGTCTAATTTCTATACAAAATGAACGGAATTAAATAAACCGAGCCAGAAGAAATTTCTAGAAATTTAAAAGAAACCTTAAAATGCAGATCAACATGTCGCAATTCATATTTGCCGAGCTTGCCGGTCATCTGACAACTTTAAGCTGTTAAATTATCATTAACTTAACTTTAAAGTTCCATGACTTACTGGACTCTTTTCAATAACTGACCCTTTTGTTGAGATATCTCACATCTTCGGTACACTATCGCTTCATCGGCCGAACCTCGGGTAGTCTGATCGCGCGATGGATCTTATTTTGATTACGTGATCGATCTGCTTACCAATAACAAGTATTAGCCATGACACAGGCGTTGCTACTACATGCATGTAGGTAACAATTCGGGGTTGTATTTTTATTGTAATCCGAACATGGAAAATTGAGGGGAGAGATTGATTGCTAAGCCGGGGCAAAGAACCATATTGTACCGCGTTATTTTAAGGGTTTCTTATTCCGTGCATATTGAATAGAAAAATATTCCGGTTGCTTCTTCTATCTTCGGATCATCGATACTCCTTTTTCTTTTATTTTCAGCAATTGAAATAATTTCAAAAATATATATATATCGAAAGAGATCAAACTAGATTGAAATAACTCAATAATCAAACTATTAAACCTATATTCTGATTTTAATTATCTTCTCTTTAACAATCTCACTGCTCGAATATGCCTTCTACTCTTACAACACAGAAAGCCTTAGTCATTAAGGGCAACAAAGCTTCACTTCAAGAAGTTCCTGTTCCTAAACTTAATCCTGGTGAAGTTCTTATTAAAGTTGAATCAGTTGCAATCAATCCAACTGACTGGAAACATATTGACTATCAATTGGGCAAAGATGGTGCAATTGTTGGTTGTGATGCAGCTGGTACAGTTGTTGCCATTGCTGATGAAGGTATTGATAAAGATATTGGTATCAAAATTGGTGATGAAGTATTTGCACTTAATAGTGGTGCCTCAATCTATACTCCTGAAGTCGGTGCTTTTAGTGAATATACTAAATTCAGAGCCGACAGAGTCGTGAAAGCTCCCACTAAATTGGTTCATGCTAAAGGTGATTCTGTTCCATTGGGTCCTGTTACAACTTGGGAAGGTGCTGCTTCTTTACCAGTTGGTCTTTTTACTGTTCTTATCGCCTTCCACTATTTTGCGAATATTCCTTTAAATAAGCCTTCGCAACCTAAATTTGCTGACCAATATTTCTTGGTATGGGGTGGGGCTAGTTCTCTTGGTCAGATTGCAATTCAGTTTGGTAAAAGAGCTGGCTTCAAAGTGATTGCTACTGCTTCAAAACATAACTTTGAAACGCTGAAGGAATTAGGTGCTGATGAAGTTTTTGATTATCACGATAAAGATGTCCTTGAACAGATTTCTAAATATGCGGGTGATAATATTACTTTGGCTTATGATACTATCACTGAACCTCCTACTACTGTTGATGTGTATTCTGTCTTATCGAAGACTAAAGATAGTATTTTATTAACTTCTTTGAATTGGGATCCTTCTACTGTCAAGGAAGTTAACCCTCATGTTAGCTCCAAATTTCCATTGGCTTATTTGTCAATTGATAAAGAAAAGAAGTTTGGTGTTAAAGGTGAACCTGTTCATAGTCCTGATGGGTTATTTGAAGCTACTGTTGAGGCTACTAAACAAGTTAATGAATTATTAGCTAAAGATCCTAATGCTATTCGCCACATGCCTGTCAAGATTGTACCTGGTGGACTTGATGGACTTGACGAAGCTCTTGATATTGTAAGGAAAGGCAAGAATTCTGGTGTTAAGATCGTTTTATCTTTGTCGTAGAAAAGACACAATCAGAAAATTAATCGGTGCTTGAATGAACAATATGGCATTAAAATGAAAAGCCAATCAGGAAGAAAACAATTAGATTAAAGTTCGTAATAACCTGTCTATTATTCTTATATTTATAGTTCTCATCAATAAACAAATATTTCTTAAAGCCCGTCGTATTGAATCAGTCATGCTGTCGTTCTCGACACTAGTAACTATCGTGTTCCTGCGGCGGATCTTCAAACAGCTCGGATAACCATTCCCGCGGAGATTAGTTATAACCATACCAACCTATCTCAATTCGCTCGTTTCTTTATGGAGACTCCAGCTTACGAGCCCGAGAAGTTATCTGCCCAGCCTAGAAATGATAAATATGAACCAAACAAAAGAATCATTTGTTAGCGATTAATTTATTGAGCACGGCGAGGGCTCACGCTCTGAGGTTACGCTCCCCGCCGTCGGAGACAAACAAGATCTGGGGCCACTGCCGCAGATCTCTGTGGCGAAAAATCATCTCCCTGTTTTTCGTTTGCTTCTAAAAGTCTGATTCTCGCTCCAGATTCTGTAGGGGAAAATGGTTTTCTCATTTGCGGGGAATGCCCCTGGCCTCTGCTGCACTGCCAACGATGATGAATACCTGAAACATTGCTTCCTATATATATTATACCTGATTAAACATTCCACTACTATACAACGATTGCGTACCATCTTCCTATAAGTAAGTTGGAGCAAAAAATCGTCAGCCGGCAGTCAAAAGATGAGACACGCAGATGCATAGTTGACACGATACGCCGCACGGCTGAACTTCGTCAGAATAATTCCGACTGATTGTTACGATTGACATGGGTCGGCAGGCCATCTGGTCGTTTCTGATTTCTCGACCCTTTAGGTGTTCTTCTTTCTGCCTAGGGAGGGGACAGTTGATTAAAATGTAAGTGAGAAATCCCGTCCAGACTCGCTAATATATTACCGTTTTATTCGATTTACATCAAACGATGTGGAAATATCAACGCTCCGAAACAAGACCGAAGGCGAAGATAGTGTGTCCCTTTTCTTTTCTAAACTGATTCAAGTTCAACTCCTTGGTAGGCTGTAATGTTAGGCGTCGAATCACTCGCGCAAGGGCTACCAATCTGAGACTTCGCCCCAGCTTCAGGAGGTCAACAAGGGAAGAGGTGGTCCTTCCCTTTCATAAGACTTTATCAATTGGTTTCATTAACGGCAACTTACTCTTTTCCATCGATGTCTCACGACTGCCTCCGAGGATGGATTGCCGTTATTGGTCTCTTCTTGTCATGGACTTGGCTTATGATATGCTGAGCTTGTCAGCTAATTTCCCATATGATTATAAAACCCCTCCACAAGTTGCATATTCCGACAAATAGACTTGGTTCTTTTCCTATTTCTACTCATTAATGGATGTACTATAGCTGATATGCCGCAAACTTGAGTGGATCTAGATATTGCGAATTTAATCAACCGAATAAGCACGGACTGTCGTCTCTATTAACGGACGCCAAAATTCGCTTCGACCGGAGGTAGAAACGTGCGACGATCTCAACCTCGAGCAAGCCAAAGGCTCTCGAGTTCAGGTTCAGACAATGCCCAGGTCTCAGAAGGGACACAAAATGCTTGGTGACGGTTCCCGAGCACTAGAGACAGCGGGCTAAGGACAATGAGGTCATGGTAGAACGAGTTTATGATTCAATTATATACTGCGTAAAAATATATAGATGCTGGAAGGAGACGGAGAGGGAGAGGATTTAGCCAACAAGAATAAATAACATAAATAGCAAAACAGGAATAAATCAAACAAATAGCAGTCAGAGAAAACGATATCAAACCACTTTGAAAAATAAAAATAAAATCAAATATAAAGCAAAAATAAAAATAGGAAATAAAAATCAAATCAACATTCTACACCAGCAGAATTTTTTGTTTTTCATCAATATATAATTGTTGATTGGCCTCCGTTTCAATGGGAACTGAAGTGAAACTATTGTCTGCTCCTCCGTATAAAACATGAAGCCAAATAAAAACGCCCACTGCAGTACAAGCAAATAAAATGCCTAATAAAACAAACGGAGATAGAAACCCCACTATCATGGTCTGAAGATATTCATAAAATTCCTGGACTGATCCATAGCGTTTATGATCAAATTTATGGCCACGATAATAATGAAAAAGAGCATCTCTAACTGATGAATCTAAAGGTCCAGCATTGTTATTATTAATATTATTACTATCAGTCCCAGAATATGATTCGATTTTATCATTAAACATAGTCCCTAAAATAGCAGCATAAACTGATTTAGATGGCTTTCTGAAAGAGGGTTTTCCAGGAAATTCTAAACGAATTTCCGGTAACTCTTCTAGATTAATCCAGGTTTTAATAATTACAACTCGAGTGTTTGTTTCAACATTGGTTTCAATCACAGCTACTGATGAACCAGTAAGAGTTTCTTCATAACCGTCCCAAAACAAAGGTTCTCGACTCTCATGATGAATATCACTCTTGTCACAATTCTTGAAATAACCATCAGATCTTTCAGGTAAAAAAGTTGCGAAAGTGGACATTTTTGTTTGCTTTTTAGGATATAATTTTAATGGTAACCCAGGAAGAGTTAATAAATCAATTGATGGGCCCAAATCAAAGGTGAAGACAAAACTGGTAGCAGCTTGAGAAACAATATTCCGAGGATCGTGAGGATTCTTAATAGCCATTTTATGAGTAGCCATAACTATTAATTGTTCTTCTGATTTAGGACCTGAAGAGATTTTATGTTTAGCATGAACATCAGATGTAGTTGAAGTAACATATAAATTGAACATGTCATTATTATTACTATCAATCAAGTTGTTAACTGATATTGACATTGCCGTTATCAAGTTTATGAAACTGATGATAGAAAATATTGATAGATAAACATTCGAGAATTTCATTGTTAAACGTTCTCCCGATTGAATGATACACGTTTAGTCGTAATTCTTCTTCGTCGTCGGATACGTACAAGTTCGATGAAATTAAATCAATCTCGAGAAAAGATCCGGTAGTTCCCGAAGATGTTGTTGATCACAATCAAATATAGATCCCTTTATATATTTGAAGATTCCTGTAATAAATATATAAATTCACTCCCCTATCCAATCACTCGTGCACTGAATCAATCAATCACTTGCGAACCGAATCGAATCACTAATCTATCACTCAACCACTCAAACGCAATAACTCTCACTAACAATAAATCCCACCTAATTAGTTAAGTTCAATAAATCAGTTCAGATATATAAATCGATTCCCTAACAATCAATCTTCTTTTTATATATCAAAATGATTTCAAATAAATATCTTTTGTTAAATTAAAGGAATATGAATCAAAAATAAGAAGAGCAGCCCTTTTCCTTTATATATAAACCGCATAACCTTACTAGGAGAAACCATTTACTTCCGGGCTACTACTTATATGGTTTTGGTATAATATATGCATGGTTGGTCGGTTTTCTTTTTAACGTTAACAGGTTATGTATAATATAATTTATAATTCATACATATTACTCTACCCAGGATTTAAATCTCTTTGATCTTATTACTTATTACAGTTAAAATGGTTGTCTATCATTTCACACATTTGGGTTTCCTTTTTCTTGTGCTCACTCACACTTGTTGCCTCATCGGCCATAAGATTGATTTGCAACTTAACTAATCAATAACCCTTTATTTTCCTAATAAAGAATAATAAGCGGCAGTTAACGGAACCACCCTACCGATACCTTCGGTTTTGCAGAGATCAAACTCTGTCGCGATATCGCTTTGTCCAATTCATCAGGGTTGAGTCCTTAAAGCTTCTCATGTGCAGCGAGAATTAATCCCGACTCCCGTTCTTAAATCTGGTCGGAGGGTGGGCTCCAGTTGCTCACTTCGTTCAGGCACTGTCACTGCCTCTTTTGAACCTCTCGGGCGTATCGAGAGTTAGGTAACGAGAATATCATACAATAATAACACTCCTTACCAGCTTTTTTACTAACTTGTTACTGCTACTACTTCTGCTTTTTTACTAGACTAACTAACGCGTTGACCTAAGTAGTTATAGTTTTTATTTTTCTAGGTTACATAATCATTACTCTACACACTTTAAACTCGAAAGATAATAATGAAATTATTACAACTTTATATTGAATTCGGCATCAAACCCTTACCTGGCCCATCGAACACAAGACATCAAGCCGAAAAAAGAAACGGCTGGTGTTGAAACAGGTTAGGTTGAGTTAATAGGAGGCCCTGATTTAAGGTAAAAAGACAACTTGTGCCGTCGGACTTTGTTCTTTTTGTAGTAGAGTACGGTTTAACGGGTATCTCCGAACCGGCAACGATGATGCGTTCACCTGCACTAAACAGCTGTTTCTCAGTACCTGGGGTAAGATGGCATCCGAATAGAAGACGAAGATGCCGGAAGATCACCATGAAGAAAAGATTCCAGATAAAAAAAGCAACTTATTCATGACGACCTAGTTAAGTGGGGTGGTGGAGTGTGTGATTATGGTAGCTCATAATGTGGTGAGTAGGTATATTAGCTTGGGTTTTAAGGTTGATGGTCGGTGTATTGATGGTTGGCGGGTTGCACAAGCGGTGCAGCCGGAGTATTGTGGAGGTAGGGTGCCAAGCAGGTGTATACATGAGGCTACTGCAGATCATCACATAACTGGCTACATAGCTGCAGTCACCAATAACCTTGTCTGCGCTCAGTTTGCCAGGAGTCGCCATTCACCCCGGCGGCTGGAGCATGCTAACCGGACCTCACTTCTCGCCCCTCTCGGGTAGAATCCGTACAGTTGGTTGTCGCTTTGTAGCTTCTTTCTTTGTTTTTGAGAGGTGACTGGCTGACCCGTTTTATCGCGTACGGCATCGAACACAATGCACTGGCTAGCTAATCTAACTGTAACCATTTCCAAGGTTCTTAACAGAGGAAAAACTGAAGAGTTATGGCATCAAATTATCTGTCTCGGGCTGGGCCGAAGTTGGCCCTTGCAGAAATTTGGTTGCTCTTTGTTAAATATCACTCGTAGCGAGGTTGTTATACACCACAGCAACTTTCATTTATGATAGTAATTTGTCTGAGTTGTATATTTACGAGAAGTACTGTTACGGTTATGGTTGGTGGGGATTCCGCGTCTCCAAATCCGAGGTACTGATCTGATCTATGCTATCTTCCCAATGTCTTGGGTTAGAACTGGGTTCACATGATTTATCGATCTATAACTGATTCATTTATTTAGACTACCATTCTGCAGTCAGACAACAATACCACCTATTTGGGCTACATGACTAAACTAACCGACCATACCATAATAGCAACCAAGGAAGACATAAACGGTAGATATATTTTTCTTAACAATTGCAATACTAACTTAAATATAATTTAAAATAAACCAGAATATTGAATTAAATTCAACAAATAATATACTTATAATATTCATATTACAACCTAATAGTATTCCAAATTAATGGTTCAGATGATGTTTCAAATTATAATCCAACTGAATGGTCTTTCACAATCAAAAGGTAAGGGCTTCTTTTAGTAAAAGGGTACAAAATAACAAAGGTAACACTGGTAACTCATAGAAAATATTGCTTGTTTCCTTCACTTTCCAGTTTGTTCTTCTGCCCCTCCCCGCCCGGACCGTTCGGATTTCCTCATCCTTTTTTGTTTGTTTCGCGTCTTACTCACGCAACAATCTTTTTTATCACCGATGATCAAAAACCTAAACCTAACACTAATAAGGTTAGTCAACCAACATTAGCGTCAATCAATGTTCGTTGTTCACATTATCAAATCAGATTAATTTAATCAATCTAATCAATCTCATCAAATTACTACAAATGGAAACTCACTTAATTTCTAAGCCTCATGCGGCGTAAGACTCATCGCCGCATCGGCATAAGTTTCCGTCTTCTATGCGCGGCTTCTCGAGGACCCATTTTCCAAGGAATCCGGCGACCTGCAGTTCGTTTCGCTCGAGGTTGTTATGAATCTCTATATACTCGTTCGGCGATTACGGCCCCAGACACCAGTCGTCTCGTTCGAGATTCAGATTATGTTGAACAGTTGAATGCTCTATGTGACTTGGTGTCTGGGTGTCTGGGTGTCTTGGTGTCTGGGTGACTCTGTTCCTCCTCTGTTTCCGGCGGCCGGGACCAGACCTCAACTCGCTCCGCTGGGATTTATAATCGCATACCCCTTCAGACTTGATGCGTCACTACGTCACTATCAAGGGGGCTGCAATTGGAATGATGCTCTCTCCTCACGGTTCGCTTCAATCGAGTGAAATCAACTATGGGTGGTTCACTCGACGCTAGGGTCACATTAAGAGCTTATCGACTAGGCGGTACAGAGGTGCTATCTGAATCTCTAACATGAGGGAGACTCATAATCCGGGGTTACTGCGAAAGTCTGATATAAGCGTCTGAATTTGAGTGAGGAGAGCCATGGGTTCTGGGGCTTCACCGCAGCCGCCGTAGCTTGCGGGATGAGGAAGTGAACGTCTTGTTATGTGATGGTTCCATTTAATTCCGGCAGAAGGCGTCCAAGATGAAAATGCACAGGTGATGCGGTTATTGCCGATATCTTTGATCGGGACAGTTTTCGGATATCGGATCGTTAGATTTAAATCTTCTAATGATTTCCGAAATAGAACATATGGCCATTATCATTCCCTACTCTCTGCGGCGAACATATTCGTGCAGATGGAGAGCTAAATACTTTTTATTACCGCTGTCAAAAGAGTTGATAAGAAACAAAAGGGAAGAATCGGAATCGTAAACCAGAATTGTCTCAGCTCCCTTCGGAGTTACCAGATGGAAGATACCTATGGAATATATATATACCTTCTTTGGATCGGGCGATCACGTCAAGCCAGGACGGAGTCCAGGTTGTCATCAAATGGAGTTTCGACTCGAAAATAAAATACAAGTAATCTATTAAATGTTAAGTGAAGATTCGGTTTTAGTATTATCATTGAGTAATTAAGGGGGCCGCTAAACTGGCTAGTTTTAGATGCTGGAGGTAAATTCCCCAACGACAGAAAAATCCGCATGTTTAGCACCGGAAAAATAATGATTTCTGTGGTTTGAGAGACATTCGAGTGAACTAATGGGTGTAGATGCATCCAAGGAATCATAAGAGAAGATTGGCCGATATCGAAATCAAAACTTTAGATCTCAAATGTCCTCTCTTAAGGATTTTTTGATAGATAACAATCAGAAAAAGGAAAACTTTTGACTTCCTTCTGAGCATATCTTAGGGATAATAACCCCAGTTTGCATCACTATATCCATAACCACCATTTTGCTTTCTGGCCATATCTTCGTCCGTGCCTATTAAACCTCTTAAATATCTTCCCACTCTTTTAAGTGCTTGACAAAGATGCAAATTCATTTGAGGGATTTCTTAGATTCAAACTTGATCTCATGGAAGAGAGCAGAATAGAAACTTGTAAAGCCTTATCATCAGCTGGCCCAGACTACGGTAGAATCTGACTGGATGGATTAGATTAGTCAAACGTTAATAACGACTTATTAGATCTCAAAGTATACCCAATATTTGAGGATATTCAATCTCCTTTAAATGCAGCTTTTCAATTTCCTTTAAATGCAGCTTTCATACACAGTCTGAAAATTTATATTGAAAACTGACAAGAGACGGGAAATCATATATAAACTACTTGTAGCTACTTCTTGCTAATGTTCTGGATGCTCAACTCCGTAACCCCGAGAACTTAAAATCTACGAACATGCATGCATGCATGCAATATATGTTGGGTCAGCTGAGTAGGCATAAGTATTGGCTGATAAAGAAATATTCGTATATGGGGATAACCGAAGTCGGAGTTAGAGGATTAAGTCCCGAGGAGTCGGAAAATGGCATGCCAACTGAGCTCAGCTCTCCAGTTACTTCGTATCCCCAGGACCGCGAACTGGCGGTACACTCGAAAATTCTCCCTTCCGATGGCTTGTGTAAAGCCCTGGATCTCCAAAACGTCCTTGCACGCAAGCGCCAGAAAATTTCATGTATGTCCCACATGCTTACTTTTCGTACCTGGCAGATGTAAATCTAGAAAATATCAGCTCTTTTATAGGGCAAATATCAACAAAGCCCTATATAATTTATGTATGTTGCATGTGGGGACATAATGGGAATTGACCCAGTAAATAACTTTAATACATGTGTGAGTAAGCGGCGTAGTTAAAGTTATTTTCGGAGTCAACCGTAAACAACTTATTGTAACTCTGCTTCATGTCATGCAAGAAATAATGGATTGTATAGCTTGTGATGACATCACTTACGGCGAGCGCGGCGTCAAATGGTGTGGGTTTTATCGTTTCATTAACTAAAATAGTAATTCATACACTATAGAAACTGCAGATCTATGCAGTTAAAATTAAGACTGCATAATATCAAGGGGTGAAGGAGAGGGGCAGCGGAGACTGGGAAGAGAAGTTTGAATGCCATCATCCCTTGGCTTCCCCGGCGGCTAGAACGTAGCATCAGACTTCTAGCTCTACCTATGCTCGAAAAGCATCTTTGAGCTTCTCTCGTGTGCCACAAAATATCACCCGGAGATATGTAAAGGACGGAAGCTGGTAGCCAACTATCTGTAGAGGCACTCTCCGTTCAAACGAGGATTAAACCATAATAATATCTTTACGAGATAATTGAAAGAAAATCACATCATTCTTCTTAATAATCACCACTTCCAGTTCTTTATACTAGTACTGTAACTCTATCGTCGTCTATTAATAACAGAAATAATCAATAATTCTTTATACTTACAAGTAGCTTGTTATTACATGTAAAGCCCCGCCATACTCTATCCCACAGTATATAACTGCGGGGGAAACGCAGACTATAATAATAGGAAGATAACAGGATATTTATATCCGTTTTTGAAGACATCATATATTTAGCGTATTTCATTCTGATATAAATAGTTATATGTATCTAGATTCTAGAATACTATTCCATACGTTATTGTTATTATCTTATTACTACCAGTTATTTTCTTATCATAATAACGGAATTGCATTGGGTATCAGCGAATCAGTGGAATATTCCTTATCAGTTGATTGCATTATATCGTAATATTACATTATTACTCGACAGAACAACAGATATTGATTGATTTTTTTAAGAAAAGCATCATAATTGATTCCAATTTAACTATATTTCAGGGTTCGTATTAGATTATCTGATCCTCAATAATACACTGGTAGCCAATTGTTGATCAAAATAAATCTATTTATTTGATTTGATAAGCATTGATTAGCAACTGATAAGTCTTACCAAGAACCTGTCAAATAATCATTTGGCTCAACTGATTCCATTAACCGATTCAATATTGTTAAAAAGGCGCAATGGCAGGTCCACCGAGAGTACGAAAAGTTGCAGTAGTGGGTTCAACGGCCGTAGGTAAGTTTTGCTGCCTAGGGATTCCAGATGAAATCCCTAGGTATGATCCATCTGAGGTTTTGCCCACGGTTCATTCTAGAGTTACAGATTGCGGAGTAGCGTCCGAGCGCCATATGTTCGGCTCTATACAGACTTTAGCTACACTCGAGATAGAAATTGAATCTCGGGGTTCAACATCCAACGGGTGCAGCTGGCGGTTAAATGCCGTAATCAGCAGAATCATACAAGCTTGGATTCAGCAAAATGATCCCAGGACTCTGAGAGTGCGCCTCAGCCGCTAGATCAAATCGATTGGAGAAGATTTACTGATTCTAACTTTATTACTATAGGTAAATCTTCAATGACAGTCCAATATGTCGAGGATCATTTTGTAGAGAGTTACTATCCGACGATTGAAAATCAATTTTCAAAAACTGTTAGATATAGGGGGCAGGATTTTGCAATTGAAATTCTTGATACCGCTGGCCAAGATGAATTTAGTATAATAAATCAAAGACATTTGATTGGAATACACGGTTATCTGTTAGTTTATTCAGTTGCTTCACGGTCCACGTTTGAAATGATACGAATTGTATTAGATAAGATTTTGAATAATATGGTAGGTACATTGTCTATCTAACAGCTTGGAAAACGTTCAGATTCGCTAACTTTTTTTTAGGGCACGGATAAAGTTCCAGCGGTTATTGTGGGGAATAAGTCTGATTTACATATCCAACGCCAAGTTACGGAAGAAGAAGGTCGGAGTTTAGCGAGAGACCTCGGATGTGGCTTCGTAGAGACATCAGCCCGTCATAATGAGAATGTTGGTAAGTACCTGTCTACAGCTGCCTAAGTCTGTTTCGGCATTTTGCTCGGGAGTTGTTTCTTATCGAAGCCTCCTAGAGCAGACGTTGAGTGTGAATGAGGGAGGGGAGAGGTTGAAGGTCAAGCTCTAAACTTGCAAGCCACTTGCTAACAGTTCTCAGGTCGAGCATTTGAGCTTCTTCTAGCTGAAATTGAGCGAGAACAGAATCCTGTTCAGGAAGAACCTTCTAAATGTCGAATAATGTAGGATAGAACCACAAATTACCAAGATGTGAGATTTCCTTTGCTTTTTGCAGAGGAACGTTAAGGTGATGATGTAAATATGCGAATTTTTATGTACTATTATGAACCACTCATGGTGGGTGGCAAGATTGCTATGTAAACGGCTATGATAAAGGGAATATATTTCTCAATGAATACTCTTTTTTTGCTTCTAATTTTTTGTATCCGTGAACGTGTACTAGAGTTCCGTTATAATATCTTCCTAGTTCTGCTTTCAGCTTTTCAGGCAAAGCTCTAGTCCCCTAACATATTTTCTCGACTCGAGAATCTCGAGATTTTGCAGGATGGGGGGTTGCCGGAGGCAGACTCATTTGCAGCCTAATACCTCGAGCGAACTGAACATTGGGTCTAGGGTCCAATCCCAGCCGTCAGTTTCGGACAAACGTGAACTTCAAACGTCAGTTCTATTCACATGAAAGCCCTCATTTATTATACTAATATCTTTATAAAATGAACTTCAGATTCATATCCAAAGGATGACTACAACTTAATTGAGGTTTCTGCGTATACTTTCGAGCCATAACATTTCTCATATTATTGAGAAGTGAAATATAACTTTGATTGGAATCAGTACTCATAACTTCAATAAATGAATAAGACATAGCACCAGTATTGGTACCAGCTTCTACAGCATCAGCCGATGTCTGGTCATCTTTACAACCAGACAATTGAATGACATCTGCTGGTGACCATTTATTCTGACGAGTAATACGTTCAGCTTGATTGCCAACAGTTGCCCTTTTGTATACACCAGTAATGCTTGAAAAGACACCGCTAAGATCCCCTTGGGCATATGAACCAACGGCACTAAGCAAACCAGCACCAGCGTCTTTTGCCAAATTTGGTTCTTTTAATATACCTTTTGTCGAATATAAATAAGGTAGATCAAGGATAGTACCGGAATGGCAAGAGTCGAATAAAGCAGTCAATCTAACACCAGGCATTAAAGGTCTCACAACGATTTCGTGAATCAAATCATCAACAATATGACCCTGAGTTTTGAAATCAACAGGATAAATGACTTCATCAAAACCATCATCTTCATCACCGTCCAAATCCGCGGTTTGACCTCCGTGACCAGAATAATGTAAGAAAAGTGTATCATTTGTTTGAGCACCATTCACTAACCACTGCATTGCTCTTATGATATTTTCCTTTGTTGGAATAGATCTCGGATTTCTTGAATCATCTGTTAATATTACCATATCGTCTTCCTTGTAATTAAACCTATCTTTCAAGAAAGCTGCCATAGCTCTGGCATCGTTAATACAACCTCTCAAAGCGTTGCTACTACCAATATAATTGATTCCAATACAAAGTGCTTTACGCTGGCCAGTGCAATCAGAAAATTGAAACTGGTGCTGAGGGCCAGGACCGAACGATTGAGTTTGATTAGTTGGAGGGCTACTCATTCTATATGAACCAGGGGGAGGACCTTGAGGTGGGCTATATCCATTTGGCCGGGGCCCAGTCGGAGGAGGCCCTTGAGGAGGGTATCCACCTCCGTATCCACCTCCGTATCCAGCATCACCCTGATAACCTACGTATCCTCCGTATCCTCCATATTGCGAAGGAGGTGGCGGCCCCAGCGGTGGGGCATAGCCTCCTCCGTAAGTATGTTGTCCCTGACCTGGATATGACATTTTAACTAGCAAACGCAATCAGAATGCTACTACTGAGTGCAATATGACAATATCAAAGTACCGAGAGAAGAGTCCTTATGACAAAATTAGATATAAATAATTGGTTGTATTATTTATTTGGTAAAATGATAAATGAGAGACATAAACGAAACGCCTTGAACCTATCGAATATTTAGCATTGCCAAGATGAGGACCCGAGGATTCGGCACGTGATAAACATCCCTCGTTCCCCAGATTATGTAAGCCGAGTGCAAGTAATTACCTAAGCAAGTGAATAAGATACGAAATGAATTACTGCCCATTTCAGATCCTTAAAACTAGCGCCATCTCATCTGTCTCTGGTGGGTGAGGTGTACCCCAGATTTCTGGCTTCCCCTTAGCTCGAGATTTGTTCAGTCTGGTCCTCGCACCTTTGCTGTAGAACATACTTATCCTATAATGTTGATGGGATTCATGAGCACATTTCGCCGCTAAACTTCTGCTGTGAATGTGACAGGAGTTCAGAGAATATTACTAATGAATTTGTCTTTCATTTTTGTTATAGATAAGTTGTTCATCTGATATGATCTGGCTCAAGCAAACAGTTTATATTTAAGTGGATGAGAAATACAGATGCCGCTAGATTCCTTCTATTTTCAGTAATTTACCCTGTTTATCAGCTGAAAACTTTATTTTCCACAACTCTTTCTGGCAGTCCACGGTAAAACTCAATCCTGAACAAAAAAATGAGGCAGCTTTGCTGTCTTCCTATTTCCGATGTTTTCCTGTGGTGTGTGAATGGGGAGAAAAGTATGGCACAACTTCCGCAGCCCCTAGAGGTGGTAAAGCTGGAGGCTTCCTTTGCCCAACAAAGTTTGCTAGGGTAAAACTAACTGGTGCATTCAGGGCGAGAGATGAATAAAGAGAGAGTTAGAGCAAGAACAATTCCTTACGAAACAAGAGAACAGGATAGAACAACATCACCGGAGGAGGAATTAACGACTGAGGACACGAGCGGGGCGAGAAAACAGGGCTCTACCCCAGGCACCCGAGGTCGAAGACCAAGGATAATTATGGGTCTCATAGAAGCGGATTGATCGGGCACGTAGCAGAATCCCAACCGTCCGAGTAGACAGGGACGATAAAGTTTGGTATCTCCTGCATCATCAGGTTCTGATCTCATGCATGTTCACGCCGATGAGCATTGAGCGGCTACTATCGATCAGCTAATTACGGATAACTTATAACGGTTAACGGTCGGAAGGTTATAACATAATATGTACACCTCTGTATAGTATGTATGTATATTGCTGTCAACTATTCTATTAATGAGGTATTTGAGTAGTTTATAATAATTCGCAGTCGTGGGCCCGCGCGCGCGCACTTGGAGGGAAGTTTACCTAATTATATGTATTCTGATATCCGCCTGTAAGTGCTCTTAAATAAATTTACGTCTGGATATAAGTCTATCAAAAAATGTGATATCTCAAATTTTAGAGGTAAAATATAGAATAAAATGCTCATCATATATCACCACGATATCTATTTCCAAGAAAAACAAACGAGAAGTGGTTTTTACGACCCCCTAATGATGTTTTTATAAAACCTTATAAAGGATTATATCATACCGACTATTACCCGGCTTGTGATGCCACCCCCGTATTTAGGGTATTTAAACCTTTGGGAAGCATGCCTTCACGTCGTTTACTGGTTTATAGCGCTCCCTTCCTCTTCCTGTAAAACAGATAGAGGCAACACACAGAGGCAATACAGAGCGAAGTGAAGTTTTATAAGAAAGAGGCAAATCGTTCTTATTGCGTTTTAGAAGAAAGAGATTTATTATATTTCTAAGAAGGAGAGAAAGAGAAATAGACTTGACTTGTCTTTTGGTTTGAACCAAAACCGGTTTTATGGCTTCTACTTTAAATAGGAGTGGTAGTGGTAGTAGCAAGTGTAAACTATCTCTCTCATATTCTCCAATAGCATTTTATAACAAGTGAATAAGGGAGAATAATATTTGGGAGAAGTTATAAGCTACAACAAAAAGCATCATACCGGGCTTAGACGGGAGAAGAGAGAGTCCTAAATAAGACGAATCTGAGAAAACGGATAAGGGCTGATAATTCCGAGTTGAAACAGATATATTCAGAAAACTTTCAAAGGCATATTATTATTATTTATTTCTATTATTGCTGTTCATTTTCTTATGTCATTCCCCCCTCCAGACAATATGGATGACGATATAAATGTCCCGCTTTTAGCTGGTTTACTTTCAGCTTTAGGCACATTATTATTAGGATTACTATGTATAGTTCTCTGGTTTGCGATAGCCGGAGATGGTAGAATTTCTTTAGGTGGTAATTCGGAACCAGGTTCTTTTGATGATGAAAGCGCTTTATTAGAAGAAGAGCATGATGCTCTTGAATTAATGGATGAATTTTCAAGGACAATGTATTTACAAGCAAAAGCATTTATTGAAGCTAATCCTCCAAATAGTGCAAATAATACCGATATTAGTTTAAGCCAATTTATGACAATTCAAGAAAAAGGTGTTTCTGCTTGGGAATTTGAAGTGGATTTTGCAAATGCAAATTGCTTTGTAGAATCTCGTACCGAAATTGAATTCTTTGATAGTATTTGCTCTGTTCAAACAAATTTACCATTACCAAAACAAAATGAAGTTTATTATTGGGAAGCCAAAATTTATGATAAACCGCTAACTACAACCGTTGCTGTTGGATTAACTACAAAACCATATCCGGTATTTAGACTTCCGGGATATCATCGATATTCTGTTGCTTATGATTCTGAAGGCTTGAAAAGAATTAATCAACCATTTTCTGCTCCTCATTATGGTCCTCCATTACAGCAAGGTGATGTCGTCGGTGTTGGTTATAGACCACGTACTGGTAGTGTATTCTTTACAAGAAATGGTAAAAAATTAGAAGAGGCTCTTCATGGAATGAGATTTAATCTTTTTCCCACTATTGGTGCTACAGGGCCTGCCACTATAATGGTTAATTTTGGTCAAGCTGGATTTGTATATATTGAAGCGAACGTTAAAAAATGGGGATTAGCACCTGCTCATGGGTCATTAGCTCCACCCCCACCTTATGGGGCCGAACAGGACTATGTTTTACTTGAAACTGGCCGACCGAAAAGATCTAGAGCTCAGCAGCAGCAGCAGCAGCATTATCAACCGCAGCAAAGGTTAGCATCGGAAGAAGAAGATACTGGCGATGATTATGAATTAGCAACCGATAGCTCAGAGGCACATCTTCTTCTTCCATCTTCATCATCATCTTCTTATCTTCGTAATCAACGTCATCATCGTCCTCGTGAAAGTTTTGGTTCTCAGAATTACCGGCAACAGAATCAACAACATCGTACTAATAATTCTAGAGAGAACGATGATGGTCCTCCTCCTCCTCCTTTTGATGATAATGAGAATTTCGATAATAATACCGGTAGTCCCGGTCCTTCAGGAAATGTTAATTTTGGCAGTGTTGTTACTCCCTCTACTTCGGCTGGGTCTGTTGGATCGGTTGTATCTGCTGTTTCGGAAGAACTTCAACCACCTCATCCGTATTCATTGAATAATACTGCTAGTATTAATCTTACCAGACTTCCTCAACGATCTATTAGTACTTCGCCAGCAGTAGCGGAACCAGCCACTCCATTAACAACGGCGGCGCTGTTAGAACAAGGCACTTCCCCGGCTCAAGCACTTTCTGTGGATTCTCATCAATCTATGTTCGCATCATCCCCAGTTGCAATTCCCTCAGATGCTAATTCTTCATCAATAGCGTCCCCTAATAATATTACACACTCTTTGGGATCCCCCGAAGGACGCCCTCCTAGTTACACATCAGATAATGAAGATTCTGATGATGATAGTGACGCAAACAGTACACCTCGAAGGTCCACTCAACAGTCGATCCAGGAAGCAACTGAAGAGCATTTTATTGCTCCTTCTATAACTGCTGCTTCTGATACTAGTTCGACTACTACCTCATAAAGGATGGTAAACTTCTGTGAAGCGTAGTTCTGCATTGAAGTCATTATTTGTTACATTGCCAATTATTTGGGTATGTTATTTTTATTGTTTATTTTTTCCCCATTTTATTTTCTATTTATTTGTTGTTATTCGAGTTTTTTCTTGATTTTTGTCTGTTTCGCTTTGTTTTCTATCTATTCTCACTACTTTGAAACTTCCTGTCCGAATTTCCTTAGAATTGAGATCAAATACCTCGTCCTGTTTCTTGCCTCTGGCGACTGGGCCCTTACGCCTGATCTCGATCGATTTCAATCATCATTTAGTAAGTTAAAGTATGTTACCACTGTCACCTAGCTATGGCATAATAGTTGGGCGGGTAGTATATCTGCTGCTTCAACTTCAGATTAAAGACTGCATCTCTACTGAAGCACCGTCGCAGCAGCCAGAGGCAGCCCATTGCGAGGTTATCGTTCAAGAATTTTACGTACTTTTAATTCATTCACTGCTAATATTTGTGTATTGTACATACTGGGAGTGCACCTTTTTATCCCATTCATTTCCTCTTGCTTTTCTTCTTTTTCCCCGAGGAAGCTGCTGATTCAACCTTCGAAGCATTTGCAGAAGCGGCATTAGGACCGCCAGAGCCAATTTCAGACTCCTCTATATCCTCATCAAAATCAGCACTTTCAACTCCACTCATAATTGATGCCATTCCTCTCTGTTTAATAGCAGTTGTATCAATTTCGGGGATCTCTTGAGATGGTTCCTTTGCTTCGTTTTCTGCATTCGTTTTGGATTTAACACCCGCAGATTTCGTCCTGGTGATACTGACTCCTCGGGGTCCTAACGCTGACCATATTCTGGAAAGTTCGTTAGATCTTGATATCTTCACCTTGAAGCATGTGCCTGAGATAGGGTCGTATGTTTTTACATAAAGGACGGCGAGTTTTGCATCTACAACCACCGTACTAATGATATTGTTTTCCGTGGACTCGGCAGGTTTGGAAGATTTCTTGGTCTTATGAGTATATGTCAAAGAGATTCGAGTCTATTATTTGTTAGCCATCTGCAATATCCAACCCCCCCCTCTCCTATACATGTTTCAAATCAGAATTCAGATCTCTCTGCTTTCTTCGCAATGTATACCCAATTATTTCTGCTGGAAGTTCAGATCGCCTAATCCCTGGGATGCTCCCGGCAGTGAAAAGTTAACTGTTTCCAAGCAAAAAAGGGCTAAGTAACTTGTGTATTATTGCCAGTTGAAGCCAGATTTTGATACTTACAGAATCCGGCCTAGTCTCTAGAAGCGCACTAGATCTCAGAATGAATGAATCTATTGATTTAATCAGCATTTTACTATCTCACTCTGCTCAACCTATCTATCCGGTCACAATGGTACAAGATCAGAAACCATGAAGTAGACTACGAATGGACGTTTTGACACTATTCAGCCGGGTAATCACTCGCGCGCGCGCGCGCAATTATATGTAGCTATTGATTATATGCATGCATGCGATACATACCTGTAGTAGAGAAGTGCGCCCCACCTGCCGCATGAAAGTCGATTGCATGTCAAGAACAAGACCTGTACGAAGGGATTTTTTCCCCTATCACATCTCGCTTAAGTTAAATGGACATGATTTACGGGCTCAGGGCTGATCCCGATCGAGCCAGTTTATTATGTTCTACCTGCTGTCTATGAGGGCCTAGCTTATACTGGTAATAAAGCAATATCTAGCACGGGAGCATGGAACCATTATCCGGCGGTTCTCTCAATTAAAGACTCTTATTCTTCCCCATTCCTGTGTCATATCGTATCGTCTTCGTCAGACTTCAATCAATCCTTAATAATATTTCAATTATCCTTATTCAATCATTGTTATGCTGATTATTCTCTTTACTCCCCCTTATATTCTCTAATTTTCATTCAATTTTCCGCTCGTTGTTTAGCAGTTATTATATATCTATTTCATAAAACTGTCAGATTTTAAGAATTTGAATTGAGGACTATCTGCATTGACTTTTTTAACCGAGTGAGTACTAATTTAACTCACCTTTATCACACTCTCCCTTAATAGTCGTCCAGTTTAGAGATTACATTAAGCTTTACGATCTTATACTGATATGGACGATCGACATAAGATATATTTAAGCCGCACAATCACGATTATCGAATGAAGCTAGAACTGAGATTATTGCCTTCACCAGGAGCCGGGGAGAAACGGAGATTTAGGAAGAATAATTGTTTTTCAATATATGTGTATATGATACTATATGTTGGCAACTAATTTGTAGAACACATTATACAACAATTACCTGTTTAAGTTAGTCCCGAGACCTTTTAAACTTATAACCTTCATTTGTATCGTCAGATAAAGATTGAGACTGCTTTAACCTACATTAACCTGAGACGCCCTGATCTCCAATTAAGGGAAAACGGCAGAATCTGGGCCTCAAACTATGGCTCCCTCAATCATATATATAACCTTAATGTTCAAACGACAGATTCGTAATTTATACATAACTCCGAGAAAGATCATTTTGAAACTCTTCAGATCATGCCATCTAGCCCCCATCTAGATTTTATCTTAAGAACAAGCGGAGCGAGTAGTGGGTTCAGTGACACCTTCATTCAAGCAAAAGCTTGAGCCTCTTTTTTGCCTACTCTATTGAATGTAATCTTTCAAATCTCGGGTTCTTTGCTCTGATAATACTAATTATTAGTTACAGGTGAAAATTCAATAAAAATTTGGTTGGAAAGGAGCAACAGAACAGGATCATGATGCATTCATGTCTGTTCAGACACTCTAGACCACTTTCTCTTAACTATGGATCACCTAGACGATAATGTATCTATTTCTCACGAGAGAGTTCGTGTGTTGTGGTAAGAGGCTTTTCTTTTGTGATTTAGTCACAAATGTTTTCCATCACTCACACTCCTGATGAGTCTTCTCTGAGACACTACCCAAGAATACAGCGTATGATGCCTTAGACGAATCATGATCTACAGAGCCCTTTATTTTGTCTTGGACAAAGTCCTACTACATATCATATAATCTTGGTAAGATTAGATCTATATTTATAACCATGTTTTTTTTCTGTAATACCAGTACATCATTTATTTTTACTCGTCAATCCGCGGGTTTCATCATCATCTTCATCCGCACTGAGTAAGTCACCGTCTAAATCGCCACCATCATCATCATCATCATTCCATTGATCATATGCATCATTTTCCGCACTCCGATCGTGATTGGTATTAGAAGATGATTCTAATATACCAGCTCCTGATGCTGAAGTTACTGCTGGAGGTGGAGTCTCATCTTCATCATCTCCTACATCAAACATCGTCTCTCCTTCGTCAATAGCAGGGACGGCCGCTGATGATGGAGCTGTTGACTTTTTCTTTATACTAGAACCTCGGCTGAAATATTTTGCAGCAGCAGGACGATTATCATCATCTTCATTAGCATATTGTGGTGGAGGGGCAAAGTCTGCGAGGGTAGTACCATCAGTAGGGGTCCTCTCTCCACTACCACCAACTTGGTCTTCTTCATCCAACGATTCACGTAATGATCCAATTTCAAACTCCTGAGCTTCGTTTTCATCTTGGGCCAGTTGAGTTGACATGGCAAATCGCCTATTATTAGCAGTTGGTCTCCAAATAAATGCAATCAGGCAGAAATCAACGAAATAAACTACATTGATCCAACCATCGAGTAAGAACCACCGAGATTCCCAATGTTTAGTGACAAAATCAAGAGTTGATTCACCAGCTAAAATCAATGAATTGATAAAAAAGAATCCGAAAATCACAATTATGGATCCCAACAAAATATACCATAAATTCTTATACATGCTGGCTTTGACATGCTGCTTATGGGTGTCCAAATATTTAATGGTACCAGTCAATGATGACAAAATCCATACGTAAAATGTAGTCATAGTCATAGTCAGAGGTAAAACGACCAATAAAATCAATGGGTTCTGGGCACTTTCAGGCGATAACAGATAAGAGGAAACAGTATAAACAACAGCAAATATGAAATGCGCAGCAGCTAAGGCTCGACATTTCCACATTATATTCCCCAATGAAGGCTTCACAACACCATATCCCAGACAGACGATTAATAACAAGAAAAATGTAAACGCATTTCTAAACGAATTAAGAACTGAGAGGAAAACGAGATAAACAATGGTACCAGCAGACGAACCCTTAGAATTTACCAAATCATAATATCCCCAAATAACAATCATTTCAACAACTAAAAACCCACAAATTGCAGTAATATAATTTTGTACAGGCAAAATATCCGAGCGATGTTGAACGTACGAAAACATCCATAGAGCAAATACTACCAAATAGGCTAGAGCAGCTCCACCAAAAAATGGTAACTTAGGAATCTGACTCGCTGCCAAATATCCAAACGCATTTTGATAAACCACTGCTCCGGTATATTTAAGATCATTACCACTAGGATAAGTAGAGACACAATAATATCCAGATTTTTTAATAGGGTAATGAATAGCTTGAGGCGATTTCACGTCCACTCTTTTAGTCACAATTTCAGCATACAAGGGAGGAATAGTATAAGGCTCGTCGTCATCACTAGTAGTGTTTCCATCGCCTCGATCCTCAGAGTATAGAAATGTTCCCAATTGATCAGAATTACAAATACCAGCAGCTATAGCAGAATCATCACAAATATATTTCTTATTATGATCACCAGATACAGAAATTCCCAGCATATCAACATTTCGATATTCAAATATTACCACTGCAACCCAATCATTATCATTTTTCGGGTCAGGTGAAGTTATAGCCAAATCAATGAAGGCGTCATGAGATCCACCCCAATCCTGTTTAGAATATATTCCCGAACACACTTGACGATTATCATTTTTATTTTCAACTTTGACCTCATTAGCCCTAACAAGGCCAATAATCGCTGAAAGCGCAACAAGACTCCTGATTATTTTCATAACACCGTCAGTATTAGGACTCAACACTTAGAGACTAAATTTAGCAGGTGAATCTTTATACAATATAAAACAGAACCTTCAAAAGAAAACAAATGAAATCTTCAACTGTAAATACAAAGTATGAAACAACTGATAAGGTATAAAAAAGATGGATGGATGTTTTATCTCTCTCCAACAAATTATAGTTCCCGGGATACCCGTGCTGTATTTTATTGTACACAAAAATAATTGGACATAAAACCCTCCTCCAAAAAGACCACGTCAATGGAAATCAAATAAGCTACTTATGAACTTCTCATAAATAGTCTCTTACTATTTCCAATTGAATATCGATAGCAAGTAAGATGGCGTATTATGTTAATGAAGATAGTAGTACATGTAGTTGTATGAGGAGTAATATGTTGCGTTAGCATGGCCACGTTTAGTAGGGTTAATGTCAGTAAGCCCGAGGGGTTAGACGACATATACATGTTTAACGCAACGGGATGAATATATGCTTATATACGTACATTTTACCAGTATATTGTTACCAATACATAGTTATTAGTACGACACCAAATAATTTAAATTAAGTTAATAGATCGATAAATAGATAGATATAATATGAGGCAATGTATTTATGGGTTCATCTACCAAACCGAATGGTGATCTCCTGAATGTTGTCTCAGAGCTGAATATTTGTTGACTGTATACGGTGCATGTGAAGAAAACTGGTTTAATGGTGAAAGTTTTTCATTCGAGTTATGTTTAAAACGTTTTCCATACAAATGATTATTATAAATTATATTAATATAGACCCATAAATAAAATGAAAGGGTAGAAATGATTCCAGTCATCCATTAACCAGGCAGACGAATTTGAGACATATCGGTACTCGTCAACCTAGCGCCGCACGAACTTCCAACGGCTCTGAGTCCCTGCAGTATGCAAGATCTGACCTAGATTTGACATCAAGCTCCGACCGCTCTCGTTTCACTAAGGAAATGAGTGGATTCCAACATGGTCTACACCCCTAGTGATGCAAGCAGTGGGATCGGCGTGCTCCATCCGCTGCGCGGTGGATGAAAACAGCGGAAATTTCAGTCTTTCATGCTATTCAATTTTACTAAACTAGAACTGATTATGAATCATATAAATTAAAACTAGTGCTATCAAATCCATCCTCATATGAAAGATCAAAATCATCTGAAAGAACAGCTAGTGAGTAGTCTCCTTTACCACAAATATCCCCTTCCAAAAAATATTGAGCAATAGGATCCGGGATAAAAGAACTAGGAGAATTTCGTTCTTGTTCTCTTTCTTCGTTATCTTCTTTTTTTATTTGTTTCAGTATTTTACTATTTTGAATAATATCAGAATAATCTTCAGTATCACTGGTTGGTGAAACCATTCCGGTGATTTCATTACAATCAGCTGAAAAGGAAATTGGAACTGGCACTTCCAATCTAATATCCGGGGTAGTACTATTAAAAATACCAGTACAATCATAAGTAGGTGAAGAATTGTGGCCATAGTTATGGTTGCGATTAGCTTGATAGTCTTTGTTTTCGTAGTCCGATTCTATTTCTTGCTTCAGCTCATGCAATTTCTGTTCTAGTTTATCCTCACCACTCGATGAAAACAAATTATTGTAGTTATAGTTATTATTGTTATTGTTATTATAATGAGGATGATGAATGATTATGTCATCTCGATGGTTAAATTCTGGTGATAATATTTCTGAATCATTATCGGACATAGACTCACTGATTACACCTACTGATAAATTTCCTCTGTTCATGAATGATGCAGGTGTAGATCTTGTTTGAGATCTCGCTGGTACAGTTAACCATGACGACGAACTAGTTATATCATCTGGAAGATTATATGGTATTCTGCTTTCAATCAATGTTCGGTTAGAGAAATTAGAGGTGGCAGTTTGAGGAGGAGTCAACAAGCCGTCCGTTACCTTAGATGGTTGGAACGAATACAGACTCCAAATTTGACTTTGCAATTCAGAATAGGGACCAGTCCATTTATGTTCCATAAGTCTTGAAGCTTGTTCTGCAACTGAAAAATCTCCACATATCTGCCATCGGTTGGGGTCTTTAGGAGTTCGAACCGAAAATACTGGTCTACTATTAAGTCTTAAAGTTATAATCCCTGCTATTGGATTGTTCTCATCGGCTGATAAGCTGATATTTTCAAGACATTTAGCAGAAAACTCCATCTTAAATCTGATCAATCCATCAAACATCAAGTAAGTGAAAGTAGACTCTGTCGGAGAATAACAAATAATTAGGTCACCAAGACTTCTACCCGCTTTACGAAGAGCAGAGACTCTTCTCCAACCTCCAATAGTTAACGATGTACACGAAAATAAAATCAAAGACGAATTTTTAAAGCCGCCGAGAATTTTTTCATCAAATGGTCCCAAAGTATCGAGAGAACTTACAGAACGAGAGATTGCTAATGAAGCGTCATATGGTGAAAGTAACATGTAAGGATTGGACCGGTGACTGGAAGGATAATCTCCTAAATTGGATAACCCACTTGGTGTTGAATGAGATGATCTAATAGGTGATGAATGAATCGAAGAGTTTGAGCCTGAAGCATATCCATTATTATTGTGAATACTTGAACCAGGACCATGTATATACGACGATCCATGACCATATCCTATATCACCGAATACATTTTTACTGCTAAATGATTTCTGTTTAGCTCTTTTATTTTGAAACCAGATTTGAACTGACCTCTCAGTCATATCAATTTTTTTGCCAATTTCCTCCCTAGTTTTTGCATTGGGAGTATTGTTAATTTCGAACTCTTTTTTCAATACTACTAGTTGAGAAGGAGTAGCTCTTTGTCTTTTTTTATTCTTTTGTTGTTGAGTTAAGGTGGACTTCCTGGTTCTTGTGGCTGTACTGATACTGCTACCACCTGTACCAGAACTCGAAGTCGATGATGGAATTGAGTTAGGAGTTAATGCCGTCTCAATAGTTGGATGAAACATTTTTCTTTATAACAGACTCAATTCTTGTGAATAAATATTGAAAAATCTCTTTCAAATGTCAGTAAAGTAATATTAATCTTTTAGATATCTATCTTATTCAATTCGTTTCAATTTCTTGAATTTAAAGCTCTAAAATATCAAAACCAAAAAATAGTTTCCTATATATATTCGATAAATTCAATATCAAGAAAAAAACAAAAGCTGCGTTCACGATAATCAGACCACACGGACTGAGAGGAGTATGCTTATTCTAAGCGGAAATATGGTTATCCGTTCCCATTTTCTTAACTGAGGAATTTCTCAAATTGCCATTTGGAGAATGGATAACCTTCTTCACTAGAAAAGAATTTTTCTTTTTACCTGATTGAAAACTGCCAGGTTCAAAAGGGATAAAGAAGCACTGACAATTTTTTTCTTTTTGGTTCTGTGGAGCTGCCCGGGCCCCGGCCCCCCTGCTGATCTGTAATTTAAAGTTGCATACATAATCTAACGGGAAGGTACAACACTAGAAAACAATAAAGCTTCCTAAAACAACAATAACAGAAAAAGAAAGTAATAAAAATTAAAATAGCACAAAAAGTACTAACAACGGAAATAGAAAAGAACAGTATTTGGCCGATAAGTGAAAAGATGAGTAATAACAGAAAACAACTCCTGATATGCTCAGTTTTGCCTCAGTATTTTCAGCCAATATTGATGATAAGAAACATCAGAAATGATATGATTGAGTGATACTTCGGAAACGAAAGCTTAACTTCTCTTTAACTTCAGAAACAACCTTTGGGGTGGTTTGAAAGCTTCTATTGAACAGGCTTTGAGTGGTTACAAAGGCTTTATGAAAGCCTAAAATTTCGCTGTTTCACAGCTAGAAAACTCTAATCTTTGTTTGAACATTAAATAGAATTTCCATAGTAGCAGAATAAGTGGAAGGCTCTATTCAATAACTTAGAATATTTTCAGCCGGAAAAAAGCTTTCTAATTGTAAAAAGTCTCCTCCCAAGAAGTGAACTCTTTTTCTTCTTCCGAGGATAAATTTCTTTATCTGGCTGAAATCTATACCGAAAGTGATAACTGTAACGCTGCAAAGTTTCCTGAAACTTAGAATGGAGCTGCATTTTAGCGAGGCAAAGATAAGTGCCGTTATGTCTCCGAATGGTCCTTGCTTTGTAACATAGAGTTATGAACACGAAGAGATTCATAAAAAGGAATATATTATAACTTGGAAAGGAAGAAAAAGTGGCTGTGTAAGAAAGATCCCTCTGCCCAGCAAGAGATCTCGTTCGTAGAAAGAACAACACCCAAATAGAAATAAGTTATAATTACCCAATTCGTTCTACTAGTAGCGGATGATGATGAAATTGTCTTAAACCTACAAGGTGTATACGGTAACGCCGGGTGTGAAGGAGTTGCTAAGGGATATTTGGAGCAGCCATATTATTTGACAAATAATTCATTATGAATGAGATGCGGCCATTTATATTGAGAGAAAGTCTTAATTAGATATATTAGCAACATGGAAGGTATATCTATCTGTCAAAATAAACCTGTCCATAACCAAACACAATTAGGGTCGCATTTTGTGAAACATGATGATATCATTCAATACAAATTAAGTCAAAATTAGAGACATGAGAATGCAAAATATACCGAGGCAACGTAATGTGGAAACCACTTTATTTCGATATCACGGAGTTCTTGTTGGTTATCCTATCTTAATTAATGAAAGAACTGCAATAAACAGACAGTTTCTATATATGGCCATTAATAAGACATTAAACGGGTCTTTGCTAATATGACGTCAAGGCATCGCTCAATCAAGTAGAATCAGTAGAATATGTGAGAATCCTGATGCTTGGAATTTAACCCAACGGACCAGATTTTTCGATCAGAATTGATATGTTGTGGAGTAGCTCATACGGCGTCTCTCGCCATATCCACTCGTACGAAATTTGGAAAAGCAAGAAATGGCATGATGATACCCCCTTTATTCTTTTGAATTCTGTCCATATCCCATCGTTACCCCATCTAACTGGAAGTGATAGAAAGATAAGGCAATGCACTATCTGCGGTTGTATTTATATTGTGGGTTAGGAAATATGCAAGATTGTCGATCTCAATTTGAATTACATTTGATTTAATAAACTCGATCGGAAATTGGCATATCCTCTCTCTAACATTTTATTTATAAACATTTATGCAAATTATCTATTAGTTCTATATTAATTTATTTATTTCAAAATGTCAGAAGAAACTAGAAATAATCAAGATTTAAAATCATCCGATTCAGATTCAGATTCAAATTCAAATTCAAATTCAAGTTCAAATTCAAAGGTTATTCTAGGCAAAAACTTACTGCCATTGAAAACAGTTCATGGGGATTTGCCTCCGACTCAGCCACATTCTTATAGACCTTATCTTAATCATCAATCGGGATTACCCCGGGATATAATAGAATCTAATGGTGGTGTGAGTCTTGGTAATCATGGTTTATTGGGACCTGGTCATCGACCCACAGTGAAGGTTGGAAATAATCAAGAAGATATTCGAAGGAAGGTGGAAACAGAAATTTTTAATTCGGATAATAATGATCAGAAATAAGAATCTTTAGTATTATCAATCATATTATATCGGCTATACAATTCATGATCTGCCAGGCATTCTATTTAGTCCCCTCTCGATTATGGATGGTGTGGTGGCTGCATCGTCATCCTATTCTCGTGATGGTTTTGAGGGAGTGATTGTCTGGTTGTCTAGACTAGCATTCCCCAAGCTCGCAGTGAGAACTTTTTTAAATATTCACGCAGAGTACAGCATTCTGTTTACATATGATGAATCACGAAAGTATAGTAATATAATAAGATCTTTGAGTAATTTAAGTCTATTGTCAGTCTATTGACTTCATTTGGATGGCAGTAATATACCGTGCCACTGTGCATGCCATCGGTCGATCATATATACTTACCCTAACTCTCAGAACTGTGATGAGCTGGCTCGCTGTGTGCTCGACAGACGGCTGTATTAAATCTGATACAGCCGTCCGGGCAAGCAGTTGTTCCGAAACGGCAGTGCTACACATTATTAACGGTACGTAATGTCGTGTGGTAACCTCATTATACAGTTGCCTCCTCCTTCCTCCACATTATATTTAATGCTGCCGCTTGATGATCTCTTGACCTAAAGGTAAATTTAATGGAATACTTATAAGCTCATATTCAAATATATATAGATGATTACCGATAATAAAGACGAAGGTTTAGATAGTCAGAAGCTGACAGATGCTCTTCAGGCTCTTGTCGATGAAGATGAAGATGCTATTCAAACGATTGTGGGTATGGGGTTCACCAATGAACAAGCCCGGAATGCTTTGAAGGTATGTATGGACAGATAGAAAAGTTGTTTAAATAATTTAATTGGCATCAGCTCTGATGTAATGGAATTCTGTTATTCTATAATTATAGATTTTGGACTTCAAGTGATAATGTTCTGAACCTAGCAACATTGCGTTTGATACAGAATCAATAGCTATCTGTCTCCCTATTAATTGCTGACTTCTGATTTTTTAGATGACTGGAGGTAGAGATGTGGCTAAAGCAGTTGAATTCATTTTTAATGGACCCTTAGATGTACCTTCTGTTGAGCAACAGCCACAACCCGAACAACAGGAGCGGATGAACGGTCCTGCCTTACCTAGAAGACCTCCTACTATTGGTAGTACTGCTGTGACACTACCTTCAGAAGGAGGAAATGCTGTAATTGACTTAACAGGAGATTTCAACCCTGATGTCCGACACTTTGAAGATGCTGATGCTGATGACGAGGCCCTGGCTACTGCTTTACAGCAATCATTGGATTCTTCCTCCCAGCAAGGCGGATCCCAGTTTAGACCGGTATATGAAGATTACTATCAAACACATCAAGGTCAAGAACAAGGCGAATTGCAGCAATTTGGACCAGCAACAAGGGATTATTATGATTCAAATCAATGGGGTATGATCCGATATGGAGACACCCACGAACAGCCCCGACATGACTCTCATAACCAACAGGCTACAAGAGGAGGATATTCATCAACAGTAGTAGATATAGTTCCGCCTAGGTTTCGAAGAAAAGACGAATTGCCGTTACTTCTTCCATCAAATGATGCTTTATATATTGCCCCATTAATTACAATACTTCATTCTATTCCTTTGGGTCGTAAAGCACTGCTAAATGGAGGCGAAGATTTAGTTTCCGATTATGGATATGATCCCAATTGGTGGACTGGTCAAGGTCTGATTAGTTTAGGGGATGGTGGATCTAAGATAGTTCATTCCAAAGAACGACTACTTATAGAGACTCAAAGATTAACAGCTTTTTTGGATGGCTCATCGAATCGTCCTGCCGTATCGATTCAGAATCTGATCTCTCAGGCTGCTCCAAAATTTTCTGCCGCTTTGTTTAAAGCAGCTGCACAACAGCAAGCTGCTGGAGGGTCAGTACTAGCAGAATTTGGTGAGAATGGAGCTTTTAAAGATAGACCAGTAGGTAGATTTTTACAAGATCTGGCAAAGTTTTGGGGTCCTTCATCTGAGTATTCTCATGTATTTGAGACATCGGTGGCCCAGAGTGATGGCGGTGATTTAACGAAGGGTCAGCTTATTGACGACGCTGGATTATCCAATATCGAGAGATATACTAATTTAATAACCGATGTCACTGTTTCCGTGGTTGGTGCCTCATTATATTATTTTGTTGATGAGATGGTATGGGGAGATGGTAGTACACCGAATGGCACGTATATCCATGAATTAGCCGATATAGTCAACCTAAGTATAAAAAGAGATGATGGCTTTTCTGGTACTGGAATTGAAATTCCTAGTGTATGGTATCCCGATAGATATGGGAAAGAGGTTTTGGGCTTTATTAATACTCTGAGAGAACGCAAACGAGATATGCAGAAGCAGCTATCGTTATTATCACAACAGAAGTTCCATTTAACGACAACGATGGGTAAGGATATTTCCAAGATGATTCAGATTACCTTGAATTATCTTAATGGAACAAAAGGTGTTAGAACAACTGATAGCAGTATCGATCTAGGAAGCAGGCTTAATGATGAAGATGATGAAGGTCGTGACTCTGCTTTGCGTGAAATTCAAATTGTGCAGGATACTTTAAGTAAACGAAAACAAGAAATCTTGGAAGAAACCACATCTTTACAAGAGAAAATAGAAAGAGAATCAGCATTTTTCAAAGGTCCTCTTATACCTTCACAAATTGATGCACTGAAGGAGATATTTCCTGATACGACCAAATTTCCTGAACTAAGGCCCTACCGATTACGAGGAATTATTATAAGTCCTACCGAATATTGCTTCCAAAGTAATATTGATGATAATGCTGACGTTGAAAATACTGATATCGATAAAAGAGACAGTGATCCTGTTAATGTTGATGTGGATGAAGATGTTAATCTTATTGATGTAGATGACGGTGATGTGGATCGGCGTCAACTTTACGGAAGCTCCTCATCAGAGAATGATTCTGCTGGTGAAGCATCGATTACTGCTGCTGCAACCACCTGGTGGAAAATTACTAGTCCTCTGTCTCTTTCCAATAGTGCTTTACCTCACGTCGAACGGATCACTGAAGATCAAGCTATCCAATGGGCTAAAGAAGGTTCTAAAGATTATAATTGGCAAGAAGTTATAGCGTTTTATGCAAATGATCATGCTACGGATAATGTAGCTAATAAGACGCCACTCTCAGATGGATTGAAGAAATTTCTTGCTGCTGATGAAAAATCATTAGCGGGTGAAATTGGATCCTCTCCTCAATCGTCCACTGAGAGTATTGATCAAGAGTCAGTATCATTGACGACAGAATCAATCATGGACGTGGTAAACGAAGATGATAGCATGTAATTCAAACTTTTCATTCACGCATTTCAATAAAATTCCTTCTGATCCCTATCTCATTCTGAACTAGCAGTGACTCCCGGCTCTGCCTCCTCATACCCTCTAAGTTCTCAGACTATCTAGCCTCGTTGGATAGAGTTCTCCTTCCACGAAACCAGCCCGTTGCTGCCGTGACATCGAGGTCACGAGTTACGTTTGGACATCGGCAACGATCGACATAGACCGCGCCCACTTTTGCTTTCTCCTGGTGGAAGACTATATCTCGTCTACGAAAGTAACATTAATATTATTTTATATAACCGAAATGCTAAGCTCATCTCTATCGCCCCAAGTTTATGGGACAACAGGCTCTATAAATGGATGTCTAAGAAGCTCTGCTGCGGTTGGGCGTTCTTTATAATCTATAGCAAAAGTCTTACTTAGAAAATCCTCCGCATCAGCTGAACAATCCTCAGGTATCGCTGGTGTAGTAGAATTACCCAGCCGGAAGATAACCTGCATCTGATTGAACTCAGGGAAAGGATGAGTACCAGAAAACATTTCAACAATTAGACAGCCAAGAGACCAAATATCAGCTCTAATTGTGTATGATGTTCGTTTTACAACCTCAGGAGCCATCCAAAATACCGATCCCTGTAATGATACTCGGTTGCTAGCCAATAATTTGGTTTCAATCTTCTTCGATATACCAAAATCGGAGATTTTAATGCATCCTTTATTATCTACCAAAACATTGGCACCTTTAATATCACGATGAATAATATTTTGATCATGCAAATACTTCAGGCCCTGGAGGATTTGTCTTACAAAATTACGAATAAGTGACTCTTCGAAAACTCCATAATTGGACAGAAGCATTGCAACGGATCCACCAGGGACATACTCTAAAAAGATGTTCAAGAAATTGTCCTCAGAATTTGATCCCAAATATTGAACAATATTTTCGTGATGAAGCTCTCTTAATAAACTCATTTCACGCTGCAAGGCATCTACCATACTCTTTTTCCGTTGACCATTCACACTATCTTCTGATGGGAGTTCAACCTGTTTAACAGCCATAAGCTCCCCGGTGAACGAATTCATAGCAAGATAGACAGTACCGAAATTACCTGAACCAATCAAACGACCCTTTATCCACTTTGTCGGGCAAGTTTCCTCTCTACGTGCAATGGCTAAAAATGCAGAGTCGTCTTCATCTTCGTCATCAGATGAAGCATTTTCGGAAGCTCTACCGGTGCTTGTGGCTGTTTTTACCGCATCTTCGTTTTCAGTCTCTGCCTCATTATTCTTCTCATCGTCTCCCAATTTAACCTTGGCCCTCAATGTTTCTCCTTCATTGCGGTTACCAATGCTATCTTCATCGTCATGAGATTTAGTTCGTGTTTTATTAAGATTCATGCTTGTTGATATTCGACTAGAAAGTGCAGCCAAGACATTAGTTCCATTACTATTACTGTTATTGGTATTGGTATTACTGGTACTACTAGAACCTTCAGGCACAGACTGCCGTCTGGGAAGAACTGATTTACGAATCGAATCTCGAATTGAAGGTCGTTGTTTCGTATCACTCGTCGCAGTACTCGAAGCGTTATTGTCTACAGGCGCATTAACAGATGATGTAAAGGTCTCCGTAAGAATTGGCGAACTACTGAAATTGATCGAAGAGGTCGTAATCGTTCCCTCATCCGAACCACTACCCGCCGAAAAGGGTAAGTTTGGCAATGGAGGAGGCTGTTCTTCGTCTTCAGGGATCCCCCAAATCGATGAAGCAATAGACATGCGATGACTTATTCTAGACATTCTTGACATTCTCTTAGAAAACCGACGTGAATTTCTAATAGTCTCTTCCAAGTCGTTTGCAGGAGCAGACGGAAAATAATGCGCTAAATTTGAGGAAATCAATTCACTGGGAGGTCGATTCTCTGAGAGCCTACCAAGTTTTCTGGGTCTTGCTTTGCCAACAACACCGATACTTTCAGCGTCATCGTCATTCTCTTCAGTGTTATCATCATAATTTGTTTCTGAGACAATACCTTCAGCCAATGAAAGCGGATTGGCAGATCGACCAACTGTTGATCCACTACTGTACTCCTGGCCGCTTTTATTGAAAGCACTACTTGTGTCACCATCATCGGCTGCCGTAATATCACTTAAACTAGTCAAAGATGGTATTCTCAGATGGGAATTAATCTCGATCTGTTTCGATTTTGCTAGTTGCTTTTCTGAGGGTGACGTACCATATGCACACAACATTAATCTCCTTCGTCCTTGATTCTCTGTTGACTGGCTAATTGACAGAAGTTCAGCATCACCAAGATGTCTATATTTCTTATCAACAGCAACGAAAACAATCCAATCAACAGGATTAGCCAGATTATCGGGAATGATTTTTTGTAGAGCTTTTCGTTTTATTTCACCAGCCGTGGCACAACCGGCAATATTAACAGTTTTACTTTCCCCCTCCGGATAAATGAATTTGAGGTTGTTTTGTTTTACTACGTCCATACTATATATTTCTTGTACATTATTTGGTTGGTGTGTCTTGGAAATAACAGTCGTAGTGGTAGTCGGTGGAACAAGAGGAGACTTGATAAGGCCGGTAATTCCTCTTCTAAAAGGGAACCTATTGGATGATGAAGTCGCTGATGTGCCAGGGTCAGACACTTGACCTGAATTACCTTGTCTTGACGAGGAATAAGCCTCTATGGGAGTTGTTGACTCCGATTTCACAGATGGCGGGGCGGTGGCAAAAGGAGAAATCGCATCCCGATTCAGTTCCTCTAAGGATCGGAGTTGATATTTAATAGAAGCTGAGGGCATTGATGGCAAAACCGAGGAACTTATCGATGCTGATGTTATTGTTTTTGGTGATGCTGTTGCCGTTGTTGTTACAGCTGGGTATTGAATCCGTAATCCTTTTAAACTTTGATTTATACGAATTCGATCCCCAACCTTGGTAATACCCATATACTTGAGAGCAGTCAGATCACATTCCAATAAGATATCTCCTGTGATATGGTTTTCCTCAAAAACGTGAAAATAGGCTCCACAATTTATACTTTCTAGCCATTTCTTGATATCTTGAGATGTCCATCTTCTGAAAGATAGTTAGTCTCACTCAATAGGTCCGGCCATGACCACCTGCCTCCGGTAGGAATAACGCTGTTCCAGGTCTCCCAGGCTCTCGCTATGCGTGGGACCCTGACTTGACCCTAATCTGCCTCTCCAAGAAGGCAAATCAAGTATCAGCCGAAGGAGAATAAAGCAGAACTAAGAAACGACCAGCCCTTCCAGGAACAGAAAAGAGGCTTTTACTTACCTGACATTCAAAGCATTGTTATTATAGGTTGGCTTATTTCGAGGATTCGAACTATTGGCTGAACTGCTACGAGAAGATGATTGATGATGAGAATATGTAGGCGTATTTCGTCCGGATGACAATGATGAAGATGGGGAAATATGACTAAATTGATATTGATGATGATGAATGCTGCTACTAACTTTGTCCTTACTTCGTTCTCCACTCACTTCGGGGCCAAATGAGGGCCGATTATGAACAGGTTTACGATTGATATTATTACGCGTAGAGTGATCAGCGGAAGGAGGGGTTGGAGGTGGTGGATGAGAAGGAACAGGAGGAGGAGGATGAGAAGGAGGAAGGTGTTGATAAGCATGAACCGGCGTTGGAGATGGCAGATGAGGAGAAGATGGATGACTGTTGTGATTGTTTGTACCATGATGATTACCATTATGATGTGCATGTGCATGATCGTTAAGGACCACCGCAGAAGAAACCCCAAGCCCAGAATCTGTTTTGCTACTCGCGATACTTGATGTAGATGTATTGATATTACCTGAGAAATTGCTAAAAAGTGGAGCACTCGTAGGTGGTGGAGGAATGGATGGAGATGACGATGAAGATGATGGATTTCCTTCATTTATTACTGCTCCTGTAGTAGTAGTTGAGGAAGAAGAATTAGAACTCCATGCTGGTGGTGAAAAATATCTTGACGATGATGATGATAATGGACCGTTTGAAGATGTAGATAAATTATTACTATGACCATTAGTATTATTAGAGTCACTTGTAGCACTTGTAGTACTTGCACTTAAGAGACCGTAATCAGATGAAGATAGTTCTTCGTCATCATCAAATGAGGTGAGAAATGGAGAAACCGGTTCTGGAGCCGGGAGATATTCTGTCATTATAAAATCAGATTACTTAGCTTCTCGATCTCAACCGAGCCAATCAAACAAATGATTGTCAAACTAACAGAAAATATGTATTATTCTTTTTTCACTCAGTTTACCAACGGTTATTATTGTTCTATCATATCCTAACACAGCTCCTTATCTTTGTTCTCTAATGTGGCTGATCGTGGATATATCGTATAGAGTACATCTATGTGAGAGAATGAGGAGTTGATCCAACCCGAGACAAGACAGCCAATCAAAATCAATTTTCCTACTATAGATTCGATTAACAGCTGGAAAGAAAACTAGCAATTATTGATTGATCATTCAAATTTCCAAGTATATTATTATTTTTGATATCCGACCTGGACCGTTTGTGGAAAATGAATCTCAAGATCGAAGATGAAGTTGAAGAGAGGGTGGTGCGGCCCTGAGTAGGTGGAAATTGATCGATATTTATGCGCGTACTAGTGGTGAAGGGCCCTAACCTCTAGCCAGGGTCCTTCCCGGTATGCGGCTTAGTGACGATCTGATCCTTAAGGGGTCATGATAGGGTGGAGAGAATGGCAGTTGGCCCATATCGAGGAGGGCGAATCTCTAGAGGTCCGGTCTCCAACTGCTGGCACTATCTTTGCTCCATTCTCTTGCCTGACTCGAAGTTATTGATTGCTAACTAGACTGATCACGATATCTTTGTTCGGTACAGAACGAAGAGGAAATGTTATGTGGAAATGTTATGTGGAATTGTATTCTGATGTAAAATACAACTGATTAAGATTTGACTATAAATCAAGTGGAAAAAGGAAGCGATTTTATATGCTATTGATTATTTGCATTTCTCTTCCATTTTGAATTCGTTTCTAAAATCGTGTAGTGAACTGTAAATTAGCCACTCCCAATATTGACGCTCAATGACACCATACAGATCACATTGCTATGTAACCCAACCTGTGGCATTTATATGTGCCTCAATAAAGAGTTAAGGATATCTCAGATGAACGATATGATTGACATTCCAATCGACAGGTCAAATAAAACACGAGTTAAAGTATCGCATTGAAATGGGACTAATTTTATATGATCTGAGATCTCATCACACAACATCATTGAGTACTGTCCATAATATTTTAATATTTTCTTCGTTATTCTTTTCACTAAAATTCTAGGTTTGACTGATATGATATACCTATCAAGTTAAGATTAAGCAGGGTTGTCTTCGAATGAAACCTAACCCGATGACCTGCACGTCTGCTTATTAGCGCGGGGGTAAACAGGTTAACTTTTACCTTACAATAACCAGTTCATACGATATATAAGAATTAGAAAGTCTGAGCTGAGGAAGGCCTTCTGTTCAAGTATTTCTTCATTGTCCTGGACTTGGAAATTCAGCAGCAGTTTTTCATTTGGTTTTTGAGAAAGTAGTTGGTTTTAAAAACAAAGATATCAATGGCTCGAGACCTTGCTCTCGCTATGATCATTGTCATTCGAGCTAGCATACTTTAAGATATCAAATCGACTAAAGACCCCTAGCGAAGCATGAGAATGAGGCACAAGACAGACTCTCAACCCTGATCGGGGCAGACTGGGATTCCCGCATAACCTCTGTACCCGGATGCTTAACCAATATCATATATGCGAGTCAACTCGTTGATCACGATAGCAATACAACCTGACCTCGCTATGATCATTCAGGGCCGATCAGAGAATCAGGGGAGTAAAATTTCAGCAGTAACGAAGTGGTTGTTATTGATCACTGGACACGAGGATCTGTTGGGTAGTAATATTTTATCTTAGTTTATATTCGATATCTGATGTGTAATTTACATAATTTTTTTAAATACTGTCAGTCTCCCAATCAGTTTCCCATATCCAAGTTAGAATTTCTGTTTCGAATCCTGCTAGAAACGCCTCAGTATCCATTACACTTTTAACCTGTTCTGATATAACGGCTTCAAGCCATTTTTGGTGGAATAATATCAGAAGAGAAGTATGAAGAAAATAAATAGAAGTTTGTGAATAGAGTACCACAGTCTGCTCATCAAGTATGTCCTGTAATCTGACACTATTACTGAGCCTATATGTAACTCCGCGAATAAATGCTGGATGCGCGGTTGGTCGTCTAAATAAATCTACTAAAAACTGGCTCAAGTGAATGGATACCAGTGCAACTGAATACCAAGGCTTAAAAGGATCACCCTTGAATGAGCCTGACTGAAGCATTATCGTTCGAACTACATCGCTGGATAATGGCGATGAAGTACAGAACCGATAAAAGCATTCAAGACCAAAAGTGCCACTCCCACGGAAATCAGTCGATGGGTCTGCACCTTGAAAACCAAGTGAAACCCAGTCAATATTGCCTCGGCTTTTAGAGCTCGGAGAAGGTATTATCGAAAGTTTTTCTTCGAAGGTTTGAAGTGCTGGCATAATTCTGGAAGGAGTTATGAATGTCGAAGTCGAGGTGCCGACGGAACTGATACTACTAGAACTTGAAGAAGTACTAACAAATTTCATTTTCTCAGTTTTTACACGATGACGGAGACCACCATCTGGATTCGTCACAGTGTTACCACCTTTGGCATCCGTAATCATAGCTTCAGTACGATTGTTTCCGGTATATACTGATTCGAACATTTCCAAATACCGTGCGTTTTCCTCATCCCATTCCGTTGGTTTTCTTGACAGTTCAATAAAGTCCTTGCAAGATATTTCAATAGCTCGTTTGATAAGTTTGGACAGTCTAATGGCATGAAGTGGTGATGCATTCAAAAGGGGTACTGTCTCGAGGGGAAGAGTGATATCAATAGAAGTATCGCTATCGCTATCGCTATCATCAGAACTAATTTCAGTTGTTTTTTCCCCAAAAATATTATCAGGAATATGACCATCAACAGCAATATTTGCTTGAATTTGCACTAATGTGCTTACTAGCTCTTTCTTGTTTATCTGGTTCTTTGCCTTCAAGTTCAGAACTTCACTGTATGATCGTCTATTTATATAGTATAAAGCCCAGCTAAACACTTTATAAACCGAAAATAATGCAACCAACTTGAATTTGTCAAACAAAGTTCCACCAAAAGCAGATGACGCCAATTTGTCTCTATACCATAAGACTAGCCATCCCAGGCTGTCAATATTGAACCAACTAGTCATTATTCGCTTTTCATCTCCAATTCTTGTTAGAGACAGGAAGGGAATTCAATTCAACATGAAAATTATTGATATAACTTTAATATATATCCCAAATATGCTAGCAAGATAGCCATAGTCGAAGCCCTTAATATGTCGCTTTTAGTCGTCTGTCAAGGTCAAAATGTGTCTGCCTGTTAGGATCAAGTTATATGCAGCTTAACCTAGCTATATATAAGCTGGTGTGTATTCACGTGATATATATGCCTATAATTTAATTATATAAGCCGCTAAAATCGCAAGCACTTGATTGATCTCGACAGCCTTTGGCGCCTCCGGTGTAGATGTGATTTTAAGTTATTGGCCAATCGCCAGAGAACAAGTTGAAGAATTGTAGGCTAAGCTGGGGGTGACATTCGGCACCTGGGGAGAGGGTGTCACTATGTCAGATCAGAGTCCCACCGAATCCCACCTGCCAGTTAAAGATCTCTCTGCCAAAATTCATCACCTCTATTTTCTTCTCTTTAATGAATGATATATTTAAAACAGAAATTTGTTATTTACATAAATAAACATGAATCACAATTTACAAGGTTATAGGATGAATACATAAACTGCCGGTCCATAGGCTCGTGCGATCGTAAAAACAGAGACATCTAGTGAGAAAGAACAGATTGTAGACATAATAGTGTAATATGAAACAATTTATTTAGATTTTTAGAAAATTAAATTCACCACACTCATGACAAATATGGCACCGACAACTGATTTAGATATTCCAAATGCACTCGCATCAGATTTTCCTGAAGCAGTCTTCGTTTTTTCGGAATTTGAACTAGATGAATTTCTTGATTCTGATTTTGAGGCAGTTCGAGAGGGCACAATTATAAACGTAGCATGATGTGATAAATCACTATCGGTAAAATTCGAGTTTGAGTAAGTTATAAAAGTACCGCCTACTGTAGCAGTAGTCTTAGGGTCTGAAGTTTTAATCATTTCAGAATTTGCGGGGTTGGCGGAAGCAACATCTGTATTAGTATCAGTGGCAGCATCTGTTACAGAATAATCTTTGGAAGCAGTATTAGCAGAAGAAGTTTCTGATTTTTTCTCTGAGATATCAGAAACAGAAGCAGTCCCTGAATATGCAGAATCTACAGACTTAGATGGAACTGATGAATCTGCTCCATGGCTTTTGGCATTAGGAGACAGCGAATAATCAAGTGTGGAAGGAGATAAATTGGTAGTAGGTGACAGTGAAGAAGTTGGAAGAGCGGCGGCAGCTGGTGAATAATCTGAGTCTGGAGCAGGTTCCGGCGAAGAAACTGCAGTAGCTGGTGAATAATCTGAGTCTGGAGCAGGTTCCGGGGATGTAACTGCAGTTTGAGAAGGCGAAGAATCTCAAGCTGGAGACGACGAAGAATCTGAAGCTGGAGAAGGTGGAGAATCCGAAACCAGAGAAACCGAAATATCTGTAGCCGGAGAATTCAGAGTTGGGGTGGCGGAAACGATAACGGAAGTTGGGCCATCATTGAAGGCTTTTGCGGCTTCGGCAGCTTCAGATTGTTCAGCAAGGTAGGATTGAATAATATTTTCTAATGAAGCGATATTATCAGCCTGGCTTGCCTGGCCTGCGACGGCACCGGTCGGAATTGTGATCGTGTAGCCAGGAACTACAACAATTGACATACTTTTGTGTTATTTTTTGTCTTGATTTTAGAATGGCTTGGATTTGATGAGAACAAGATATTAATATCTTTTTTTTCTTCCCCAGATCTGCTAGCGGGCGTCTTCTTATATGTAGATTAAACAATACGCCGAATAAATGCCAGAATATCAATTGCAAAACTCAATTATAAGCCTTCATTGCTATTCCCATTTACGCTCATTCCAGGATCCACTCTGACGAATCGGCCATGTAAACAGAAATGTGAATAAACAGCGGAGAAGACTACCTTCCTGTTTTTCATTGTCTTACACACGCATTTTATTTCATTTCTTGACTGACGCCTGACAGGAAACGGGATAGTAAAGAAAAGACTTCAATGGAAGGCTTATATATTACGTTCAAGTAACGCCATTTGAAAAATTCCTGGTAAAACTCAAATAGCCACAATATCCGAATATATATTTAAGACATGCAGAAGAGCATTTGTCAAAGGGATGATTCTTTTACTAATACTCACATATAAGGGCTTTTGAAGTTCGCCTTATACTTTTGCTGTTCTCCTCCATAGGCTTTAAGGAAGAAACCTTATGATTCCCATTTTTCCAACCCCTCGCTTTGGAACATGTTTAGGATATTTAAGGTCATTCGGCAAACAGTCCCATCTACTGATTCTTTATCGCCTGACAGGAGTTATATTTGGACTTGCTATCCCTTTTAAGTCATTGTGATTACTGTTTTACTTTCTTTCAAATGAGAGTGGGAGTAAAACGTTCGTAATTGATTTGTAGTGACAATAAACGAAATTAAAATTGAAGTCTTCAGCTTTCTTTAAAGTTTCTGTTATAGTGAAAGTAATGCAAATAAAATAACATTCTTAATCATTATTCCCAAAAAGTTAATATAAGGAGTACATTGATTTCGGAGGTTGCAGCGTATTCCCAGATTCCTAGCTCTCGCTGCGCTGGAAATAATTGATAATTTTACTAAACCTCGTATGCTTTACTCGCGGTTGCTGGTTCTGCTATCCTAAGTTCTCACATTCGATTAGCACGAGGAACTGTTCTCTCAATAACATATACCTAGGAAACAGTGTTAAATCGACTATCAAAACACAATGTCACACAGGCTATAATGACTTTAATTAGCCTTTGAAGGACACACTTATATGACAATTCGGTAACAAATGGGACCGAGGGCAGTGGCTAGCCCGGTCAAACGGATCTTTCCTACCTACCGCCAGGGGTTTGAGCTCTCTCACTCATGAATCACCTGCTCTCGGAGCAGTAAATGGAAGATTAAATTTTTTCCTTTCTATCTGGTCAGGTTGTAGTATATGGATAACAAGATAAGCTTTCACTTCCTTGCCCTTATCTAATCTTGATTAACTTCACCCGAACTCAAACTTGCTGAGGATATTTCTCCTACAAGGATCAGCTGAGAGAAAGAATGGGACCCGAGAAGAGTATTTCACATACCGTGAGAAGGAGAAAATATATTGAAAAATCTGGGTGGTCTAATAGTAGATTAAGTTATAAAAGCTTATAGTACGGGCCGTTTTTCCGGTTTTTCGGCCCGAGGCAGAACCCCCTAATTTTCGCTACACTCCAATAATCACCAATAACTGTTAAGTCAGGAGTATTTTTCCCCTCGCCCCCAGCAGGAGCTAAGAGTCTGAGGTAGAGCTCAGTCTCTAAGGCAGATGAAATAGATAGATTTTGTTCCTTCACCCGTTAACTTAAGGCTTTCCGAGATGAATGTGGAACATGATTAGGTACCGTATAAAACTTAACAACTAAGTTAACGTTAATGTTACAGTACACATTACTCCACTATCTAGATTCTACTAGCGCTAGCGCTGAAAGAATTCAATCATTCACGTAAATAATCTGCTAACTTGCGTTATGATGTCTGTCCTTTGTACTGCCATTCAATAACTTATCGGAGATATTCGGACGTTTTACATGCAGTAACCAGCTACGGCAGTGAGTACGAACCACATAAAATTTAATTTATCCGTCGTATTTGGTTAACGCACTCCGTTGATTGCCTCTAACAGTTTTCATACATAAGTTAGCTGTGCTATCTACATACAGTTAGTGCGTTACCAGTACGCCACTTACCACACAATTTAGCCCTCAGTTCTTATCTGGAACTTTGATCGACGATCGTGATAAGAGTGAAATATTGCGTCTAAACGTGCTACAATTTACGTAATTATTGACTAGTTCACGCCAATATCGTTGCGCCTCAGCAGCGCCTGTCCCTGTCAGATTTCTCCTTATCTATAAAATGGGCTCGAGATCCTTTTTATTCATATCCTGAAAATTTTCTTCAGATATAATAATTTAAACAATTTTAACAAATATGACAGGCAATCCTAAACCTAAGGTCGTTCTTGTAGGTCCTACAGGAAGAATTGATAAAGCTACTTATAACAAATATAGTCAATTGTTCGATTTTGTGGTATGTACTCCTCATAAGTCATGATAAGTGAACTGAGATTTGTTTGTTTTCTAACTATACCTATATAGATCTATGGTGAACCAGAATCAAGAGAGCAGGCAATTATCGATTTCAAGACCAAATTTACTGATGTTTCTGGCTTCTTTCCAGTATGGGGAGGATTTGCGGTATGTATTTCATCCACACCTCGGTTTTCCAGACTATAGCTAACGGATATGATTAGTCTATTGGAGGATTGAATGGTGACTTAATTGAGTCTTTCTCTAAATCTGTCAAAGTGATTGTGGTTGGATCAGCTGGTTATGATCGATATGACACTGCTGGTTTGAAAAAGAAAGGAATAATTTTCTGTAATAGTCCTGGCGTATCTGCTAATGAAGTGGCTGATATTGCTCTTCATTTAGCCCTATCAGCTTACCGGTATACATCATTATTTGAATATACTCTTCGTTCTCAGGGGGAGACTCGAACGGCTCATAAGGCGGCAGTTGAATTTGATATTGAAACTGGACGTCCTCTTGATAAAGTTGAAGAAAATATAGCTGTGGAATTGTCAGGTCATAAAATTGGCCAGTATAAAACCACAACCCCAGAGGGACAAAGAGTGGGAATTGCAGGTTTTGGAGGAATTGGTCAAGCCCTTGCTAAAAGACTGCATGCTCTAGATATGGAAATTCATTATCTGAAACGAAATCGGTTAACTCCAGAGGAGGAAAATTCTTCAACCCTAAAGGGAATTCCTTTGATTTATCATGATTCCTTTGAATCATTAGCAAAGGTGTCTGATTTACTTGTTCTTGTCCTACCATTGAGTCCTGATACACATCATATTCTTAATGAGAAAACAATTCAACTGTTGCCTGATCGAGCTAAAATAGTCAATGTTGGACGTGGCAAGCTAATTGATGAAAAGGCACTAGTTGCTGCATTGAAATCTGGTAAAGTTGGCTCAGCAGGTCTTGATGTGTTTGAAAATGAACCGAAGGTAGATCCTGAACTACTTCAAAGATATGATGTTACATTATTACCTCATATAGGAGGACGTGCACCTAGTTCTGCTGCGAGAGCAATAGAGAATTGCTTTCAGAATCTTAAAAATGTTATTATAGATAATGGGGGTGGTATTACTCCTGTTAAGGATTGATATTGAGAATTTGGCAACGGGAAAATATTATGATAGGTTATATATATACATAGTTGTATAGTATAATAGTGGATTGAATTCCTATTTAGAAAGAGATCTGGAACATACCACTCGGTAATTTGATCGGCAGGAATAGTCTCGGGTAACACCTCGACTGCTGGAGGTGAATGGGATCAAGATGATCAATTCACTAGAGTCGTCACCAACCACGTCACTTACTTTGGGTCTGGGCGCCCTTCACCGACGCGATCCCTCTCCCGATTCCGTCTTATCCAGCGGTAGCTCATACGCCGCACTCCATGCGGCTCCTATATAAGCCGCATTTCAGACCCAAACAAAACAAAAATAAACAAATCCTTATCAAACGCGTATTTTTCAATCTCATATATTTTAATTTGATTATATTTATCTATCTTTCAATAGCTGGAACAAGGGAACTAGTTTTGTCATTAGCGTGTAAAAGTCCATATCTATTGAAGCAATCTTTATAATCCGAGTCTCTATCTCGTCTTATCATGTTGTGGCCACTGGGTGGAAAAAAGCCAGCAGATCGAAATAATCATCAATCATGGAATCAAAGTAAGTGTAAAGAGATATCATATCAGCGCGCAATTTTGAGCGCCGGTTATTTTCCATTCTAACATTGCAGATACGGTTCCTCCAACGCCTGGAGTAGCAGCATGGGCTATGGCTGCAATACCTACTATCTGGGCCGGAACTCCGAAGGTGAAAAACAATGACGATGCTGAAGTTTATTCAATGTTAGTCGATCAATATCAGTCAATTTCTTCTTCCACTCCATATAACATTAATGAGAAAAAAACGAACGAGACAAGATTATCATCCAAGAATACTAACTTACCTGAGACACCTATAAGAATACCTTTGGCTAACAACAATGTGGCTGGAATTTTAAAGACTCCAGGGACGGTAGGAAGGAACAAAAACGTTGCCTTTGTAGGTTTAAATACATCATCATCGATGGACACTATTAATAATAAAACTGAAGAACTTGTCTCCGGAGAAAATATCAATCATACGAAAAAGGACACCAGCACTCCAGGTGATCGATTGAAATCAGGTTTACCGAGTTACTTTCCTGGAAAGTTCCCAAGTCCCTGGACCCCAAAGATTGTTAATATTGAACCACTTGAGGGAGGAGATGATACTCCCTTGACTCAATTGACTAACAAAAATACTAAAGGAAATGTAAATCTTGGCGATAATCATCACTTGTCTGAGAAGTTGCCTGAGAAGTTGCCTGAGGATAATAATAATGATACTTTTGAAATTGGAAACCATATAGACGCTCCACTATCTGCTGTCAAGCCAAGCGACATAAATCGCCTTATAGAAGAATCAAAACGAGTGCGAGAATCTCATAAAGAGATTGCTAGGACAACGAATCTCGTATTTTCCATGGTGGAAGATGTCAATCAAGCTTTGGATAAAATGGGCACCTCAAGTACAAATAATACTACGCCTGAGTATTCTGAATTAAGACAAAAGATAATCCACGCCATGGACTATGCAAAGATGAAGGATGATGAAGCAACTGACTATCGGGCAAGATTGGCAAGGATAATGGAGAAAAACACAGAAATAGCTAAGAAATACACCAAAGAAATACAACTTTTAAAAAATCCACTAGCTCAAAATCAAAAAAATTATGAAGACAGAGACCAACGAGTGACCAAAATCGACGAACTTAAGAACCGGATCAACGAACTTGAAAATAACGCCCATGATAAGGAAATCATGGTCAATGAATTTTCAGAGCTACAAAAGGATTATTATAATATAGTTGAAGAAAATAATAGATTGGAAAAGGAAAACAAAGACATTCGAAATCAGCTTCTTCTGAACTCCAGTGGTAATGAAGAAAAACGTTCATATCTTCCATTTCGTAGTGATGACGGTGAGTTGAAGGTACAAATAGCCGACTTGGAAAGAAAGCAGCATCTGTCTGAATCAAGCAACAAAAAACTTCGAGATGAAATTAGGGATCTCAACCGACAGATATACCAATTAAATTTAAGTAATCAGCAATTAAAAGAGATGAAGACTGAACTCGAATTAAAAAACAATCGTGATAACGTTACTGAAATAGCACAATTAAGAGACGAAAATAAGGCCCTTAGGAAGCAAATAGAATTAGCATCTAATACCCAAGATCTTGATCAATCAGAATCGATACGGCAACGTGATGATGCTATTCGGACTTTGGAAGAAACAGTGTCATCCCTTCGTAAAGAAGCGAAATCAAAAGAAATCCTATACGAAACTGACAAATCAGATCTGAACGCTCATATTCAACTCCTTTCTAAACAACTCCGATCGAAGAAGGATGAACTTGAAAAGCTTCTTCAACGTCAAGAGGTTGAGGCGGAGGATATTGCTGAGTTTCAACGTCTCAAACGAACTAATAGACAGTTGTCAACTAAAATCGACGAGCTTCAAGCAGAATTATTAAAGTCTAAAAAGTCATTTCTTTCATCAGAGCAGCAACGTCATGAACTTTCGTCAGAGAAAGAAAAATTATCAGCAGAAGTTCGTCAATTAGAATTAGGCATTTCTACTTTAGGGTCTACGCGATCATCATCGAATCGACCATCGTCCAAAGCTGTACTTGGTCTTTCTGTGTTTGGATCGGATGACTCTTCCTCAATGGACTCTCCTAAAGCTACGGAACATTTGAATCAACGAATACCATCCAATTCTTCTGCTGTTCCTCCTACCGCTCCCTTATTTAATGTTCGTTTCCCGCATTCGCTTCAATCACAACAGTCATTATTATTACCACCGCAACCTACCAATAAAATGTCTTCACCGGCACGGGATGTGACAATGAAAGATGCTTCCGTACGTGACGTTACTATGAAAGATTTGTCATATAATTCTACTCGTTCTGCAAGCAGTAGCAGCAGAATTATCGGGGACCCTCAGCGAGAGAAAGAATCCGAAGCGCGATTAGCTGAAAGAAGGCTACGCCTTCGAAATAACATGACTAATAATTCACGAATGTCAATCAGTAGTACCTAGATAGGTATTCATAAGACAGTTAATACTTGGAAAGATTTTTTTTTGTTTGGTTGTCTCTGTATGTAATAATGATTTATATGAGTAATGAACTATGATTGTATTTTTATGAAAAGTGAGAGAAGATGGGCGGTGACCCCTAACAAGAGTATGTATCCATCGGCTGACGGGACTTGCAACAGGACGTCAGCCACTATGACAATTCAGAACAATTGTCGCATGGGTTGGTATCATTTTCTCCGGTAACTAGAAGAGAAGTCAAGAACCGGACGACTTGGTATGACTCTAAACCTTTACGTAGACATCGATGTCCCAAAGAACGATATATATGTCTGTCTAGAGTAATCAAGAAGGAGAGATGTTAACATGGCTCTAGTCTGTGCTAAGATCATTATCAAGGGAAGCCTCATGCGGCTTTCCAAAATGACTCTGAAATAATTTTTTTTCACTGCCATTTTGGTGAACTGTTCCTGGTAGTTATCCATTTCATCTATAAGGAAGCAGAGTTTTATTTTAAGGAATACCGATATACCTTCGTTTATGGTATTCGGACATTTCCATAGTTTAAAGACGTTCGTAATAACAAGACAACAGAAACCTCTCCAACTTTTATTAAGTAACGGTAAATTTTTTCATCATTCTCTAAAGCTGTCAAAACAGCTATTTTCTACTAGTTATAAACTTTCATACGGTTATAGTCCCGTATCTAGAACTGATCCTAGTTCCGATCATTTTAACCCTCCTACAATGGCTGAATTAGAAGGGTTGACTTCTCAATTAACAAAGCTAGGGATTGATGGTAAATCATTCTCTGCATATCCAGGGTCCAATCCGGTGAAGAATCCATTTGATGTTTTTCGTTCATATATTTCAGAAGAACTGGCAAAGATTTCTGGTGTTTCTCGAGATTTAATCTTTCCTGCTTTGGAATGGACTAATACTCTTGATCGAGGAGATTTGGTTATCCCTGTACCCCGACTGAGAGTTAAAGGAACCCCTCCAGCAGAATTAGCTAAGAAATGGGCTGATGAATTTCCAAAGAATAAATATTTAAGCTCCGTTTCTGCGAATGGACAATTCCTTCAATTTTTTTTCAACCCCTCATTATTGTATAATTTAGTTGTTAAGGATATTTTAACTCTTAAGGAAGAATATGGTAGTTCCAGTGTAGGTAAAGGTCAAAAGGTTGTTGTTGAATTCAGCTCTCCTAATATTGCTAAACCATTCCATGCTGGCCATTTACGAAGTACTATTATAGGAGGATTTATCTCTAATTTGCATGAGAAAATGGGCTATGAGGTTGTTCGTCTTAATTATTTGGGTGATTGGGGTAAACAATTTGGTATTTTAGCTGTAGGATTCAAAAGACATGGATCTGAGGAGGAACTAGAAAAGGATCCTATCAAGCATCTTTTCGATGTTTATGTTCAAATTAATAGGGATATTGAAGCAGAAAAAGAGGCTGCTTCTGAGGCTTATTATACTGAACATCCTGAGGAAAGGCCGAAGCCTGTTGAAGCTGCTGATACTGTTGCCGATGCTGACAAGAAGAAGGATGGCGATAAGAAGAAGAAAGCAGCAACAACAGATGATAAGAATAAGAAACAAGTCGAAGCGGCAGAATTAAAACCAAAATTTGTTCCAACTTCTACAATTGATGATGAAGCGCGTGCTTATTTTAAAGCCATGGAAGACGGCGATGAGGGTGCTTTAGCTCTTTGGCGTAAGTTCCGTGACCTGAGTATTGTAAAATATAGGGATACCTATGGACGACTCAATATCAAGTACGATAGTTATTCTGGTGAGTCTCAAGTATCCAAAGAACAAATGCTGAAAGCTACAGAAGTGTTCAAGGAGAAGAATCTCGTTACTGAGGACAATGGGGCATTATTGATTGATTTGACCCCTTACAGTAAGAAACTTGGTAAAGCTATCGTCCAGAAAAGAGATGGTACAACACTTTACCTTACTCGAGATGTCGGTGCTGCAATTGATCGATATGAAAAATATAAGTTCGACAAAATGATTTATGTTATTGCCTCTCAACAGGATCTTCACGTTGCACAATTTTTCAAGATTCTTGAACTTATGGGCTACGAATGGGCCAGTAAATTACAGCATATCAACTTTGGTATGGTGCAGGGAATGAGTACTCGAAAGGGAACTGTGGTTTTCCTTGATAATATCTTGGAAGAAACTAAGGAAGCCATGCATGATGTGATGAAAACAAATGAACACAAGTATGCTCAAGTAGAGAATCCAGATGAGATAGCTGATTTAGTTGGAATTGCTGCTGTTATGATCCAGGATATGCAAGCCAAACGAATAAACAACTACGCCTTTAATTGGTCTCGAATGCTTTCTTTTGAAGGTGATACTGGTGCTTATTTGCAATATGCTCACTCTCGTTTATGTTCTATGGAACGTAATGCTGCTTCATTAGTAACTTTAGAGCAGTTGACAAATGCAGACTTTTCTTTACTCACTGAACCTATTGCCGAAGAACTTGTTCGAGTCTTGGCCCAGTATCCCGATACTTTACTTGCTGCTCTTCGATCTCTAGAACCTTCGACTGTTGTGACATATTTATTTAAATTGACCCATGTGGTTTCATCTTGTTACGATATATTATGGGTTGCTGGTCAAGAACCCGAATTGGCTGCTGCTCGTTTAGCTTTATATTCTAGTGCTCGGCAGGTTATAAATAATGGTATGGTTCTGTTAGGACTTACCCCGGTTAAACGTATGTAAAAACGGTATAAATAATGTTTTAGAACTCTCTTGTACAGTGGTTAAATAGCTTATAATATGTGAAAAGGTTTATGGTCTGCCTTCCGAAGAATGTCATTCCTCTTTGACCCGAGGTCGAGTAAGGAACGCTATTAACAATATCAAAGAGAAATATGAGTTGCGCTCTGTATGCAAGACTTCAGCTAGATTAGTAACTCATCGCCACAAAAATGGAGGAATAATTAGATAACTATATATCACTATCGTTGACATGTCTAGATTCCTTTGTCTCACCCTGCTAAAGCACCACGGGCAAGGAAATCAGTCACCACTTTGAATTTCTTGTCACTTTCTTGTAAAGCGGTTTCAAAAAGGTCATTACGGTCGGCAAGATCGTCTTGAGCTCTTCGTAATGCTCTTATATCTTCAAGTTCGGGAAGACATTGTGGACATTGCAGCTGATCACTGCCGGCATTAGGAGATCCAACCATACCAGAATTGTTCAAGCAGCGCTGATGATAGGAATGCTTACAACCAAAATGAACTGCAGGGAGATCAAGGGTGGTTCCACAAGCGGAGCAAACAGCATACTGAACTACTGTGGGATCATGTAATAATTTCCAAATTTGTTCCTTTTTGGTATTAGTTTCATTACGATAAGATTCGGCCAATTTGGAGTTTCTATCTATTTCTTCCTTTTCATGATCAATCAGATCTACAAGGTATTGCCTTACGTGACCAACTGTAGCCACTGAATTGACACTGAGAGCTTGAATTACTTGGAGGGGTGCCATAATTTGGTCTTCCTTGATTTTGTTCAAAACATAGTTAAATTCCTCACCAGCTTTTTCTAAGACAGACGTAGAGGAAATGAAGAAGTTCAGCGCTAACGGGAAAAGCTCTTTTTCCTGGTCACCGTATTTATGTAGAATATCTATCGCTCCAGAAACGTCTCCAGATGATATACAGGCACGGAATAAATCCACCTGAAAGCCTTCTTCGTTGTCTCTTGCCAGAAGTTCGCCATCATGGTAGGATACAAGATGAGATAAAAGAAGAATGGTATTCTTATCAATACGATCTTTTGAGGAGACTGCGAGATCTTTAGCCTTCGCTTCCCATTGGGCCTTTTCTGTGGGAGTACCAGCATGGTTGGCTAGATTTAAATACATTTCAAACAGTGTACTAAGAAGATCAGTTCGATCCTTTTCATTTGCTTCGAACTTATCATATGACTCGAGGCATGCTTCAAGAAATATGACAAACTCATTTGGATGGTCAATGAAAGATGAAAAAATAAGTCGAGGCCGTGGTGGTTGGTAGGTTGGCAATGATTGATCAATAGCAGACACACCACCGCCAGCATTTGTGGCCCCAGTATGATTGCTGTTCGTGCTACTTCGAATACTGCTCACATCAGCATTTTGTCCTTCAGAGTTGCCGCTAGACATATAATTAACCAATGCTCGGTAACTCTGTAGTACCGGAGCAGTAAGAGAACTACTTTCTATTTGCTGGTTCCCATCAATAACAGGATTAGCAGTGATTTCTACATCGACAGGAACATATTTCCCCGTGAATAAGCTTATAAGTAGCGCAGTTGTTTCTACAGGAAACCTATCCAGTAATTCTCTAGAATGCTGTATTAAAATTCGAAGAGCATCTTTAACTTCTAAACTCTTCACATACTCTAAGCAGCTTTTATAGTCCTTCAGATCCCGAAGCTTTACCTGAACGGCCAGATCGGCATCTCCGCTTCTTTGTGCAAGGTAAACCGCCAACGAGTAATATCCTGCCTGACGACATATCCTTATGGCACTATCATAATCGATGTTTTTGTTAAAATTGCTACTATCAGGTGATGAATTGTCCTCCACAAATTTAGTTAGTTTATCCACATCATTCAATTTGGCATAACTGTTAAATAATAATGTTGTGTGTTGTTTCGTAGCCAATCCCTTTCTTTGTAGAGCCTCTAAATATCTAGTCAAATGGTCAATATTCTGCGAATCACGATATTTTAAGATAATCTGACTGGTTTCCCCTAAGTCAATAGCAGACATATAATGATCCAAAGCCTCTTCCAATTCGTCTTCTTTATATAGATAATCACCATATTCTTTTTCAATTTTGCAAATCTCCGTTTCACTACAACCAAGACTTTTAGCCAATTGAATAGCAACATCATAAAGGTTTCTTTGTTTGAGGATATCAAGCCTTGAATTAATATCCTTTTCCTTGAAAGTGTATAGAATTCCGTCCGATCCTATTACATGGAGAACATCCCATTGTACAAAAATATGCTTGATACCTACAGCTATTTGACCACTATAGGCAATGAAATTATTAAGAGTATCAACTATCAACAGCCTTGTAGTTGCAGACCCTACAAAAGTACTGAACGGTCCAGAGGATGGTGCTGCTAATGGTGCTGTCGAGGAAGCCGATGAAGTGATAACCAGATAATGTTGAAATGAAAATATTGATTTCTTAGGTAGGCTGAAAACAAATGATGGGCCTCTCATTTGAGCGGTATAATATACAATCTCGTTATCTCGTGCCACTATAAGGCGACCGCCGCTAGCATTATCCTCTTTATTAATACATCCCAAAGCTGCACCCTGCTTATCAAGAATAGCCTCGGGTTTGCCAGAATTCCGTCCTGTTGTAGGTACGGTAAGAATCTGACTCACAGTAGCTACCAGCAGCATGATGCTTCCTCCTCCTCTGTCCTCGAAAAATTCTAATCCTGTAACAGGAGATGAACTTCTATAAACAACTCTTTGTCGTGAGCCACGATCTCGTATTATATCTCCTCGAACAAGAATCACTGTACCATCAGCATATCCGAATCCCAAGATTGAATAATCCGAAGAAACAGCAACAGCTGATAATGGGAATGTGTTTGCCCCATTCACGACAGAAACAGTAGTATGACAATGAGGACCATTGGTCTGCTTATCGACTTTTTCCAAATCCCATAAATGCACAGTTACAGGGGACCCTTGCTTCGTAGCTACCGTCATGAGTAGACTGGTTCCTTGTAAATATTTAAGATTGGTAATTGTCCATTCTGGGTCATCATGTGCGACAAAGCTTTGAATCAATCGAATATCTCGATCAAACTCTTTAACTATCCCCAATGAAGTAGCTAGAAAAACACTGTCTCTGCCAGGTGCTATTGCCGTGAGTTTTGGATCCTAAGCAAAAATAGATAGTTAGCATGATCGCCCAAACACTCCGCTCGAGGGGCGGCGTAGTCAAGCAACGTACCGAATAAAGTAATCCTTCATCTGGAGAAGATGGGTCTTTGATTGGTGTGAGATCAAAGAAACTAAATTGTCTCCACTAAAAAGCTGTGTTAGTCTAATATACATATAATATCCGCTGGATGCTGGCAGATTTCTTACCCCCGACAAGGCCATTTTGCCTCTTTCAATGCCAGACTTCTTCAGCAATGGTTTATATTTTATAAAAGTCTCGAAGAATGAAGAATTGTAATAAATAATGATACTACTCAATTGATTATACTTCGAATATGATAGACAGACTCCAGAAGATAGGACTGTTGAATGATGAACGGTATCAGATACTTTGGTAGAGCTGGTGAACTTTATGAACCGAGCGCGGCTTCGCGGCTTCTTATCCAACATATTGATTATGTAATTGTTAAACGTCTGATTATGTAATTGCTAAACGCTTGATTATATAATCAGTTCTGGTCTATTGTGATCAAGGTTTAGATGAGTTCTTGAACAACAGGAAGTCATAATCATGTATTCAAATGGAATCAAGCTTTCGAATTATTTAGCAGTGTGCACTATATTATAATATTACTATTATTCCCATTATTCCCCAAAACAGTGCGATATAAAGTAGAATAACTGCTCATTATCATCCAGTATAGTCTCAGATTTCCCCTGATCATATGAGGCTCATGCGGCACAGCTTGAAATGGGTTAGGCAAACTTTTCGAAGAGATCTCCATAATTTTTTCTTTTTTCTTTTTTCTTTTGGTTCAAACAAATATCGGTCCAAATATTTTTCAGATCCAAATATTTTCAGATTTAAGTATATTTCATTATTTACTATTCATTTCGTTCATCATGGGGAAAGCTAAAAAAACTCGTAAATTCGCTCAAGTCAAAAGAGTAATGACTGCTAAAGATCAGAGAGTAAGGAAAAACCAGGAATCACAAAAACCAATAGAAACGAATCAAGAGCTTGTTAAAGAAATCCCCCAAGTGTCATCATCATTATTTTTCCAATATAATGAAGCTATTAAACCTCCTTATCAAGTGTTGGTTGATACGAATTTCATCAATTTTAGTATTCAGAAAAAGCTAGATCTTGTCCGAGGCATGATGGATACATTATATGCTAGATGTATACCGATAATAACTGATTGTGTAATGGCCGAGTTGGAAAAATTAGGGCCTAAATATCGAATAGCACTTAGAATGGCCCGTGATCCAAGAGTTCAAAGACTCACTTGTAGTCATAAAGGAACATATGCTGATGATTGTTTAGTACATCGTGTTATGCAACATAAATGTTATATCGTGGCAACAAATGATGCTGATTTAAAACGAAGGATTCGTAAAGTTCCCGGAATCCCTTTAATGAGTGTTGGATCTCATTCTTATGTTATTGAGAGATTACCAGATGTCTTTTGATCTGATAATGAATCTATGGCATACAGTTTTGTTAATATTTATGACATTGTAATGAATTTTTTAGTTTTTTTGTGCTTGAAGCTTCCGTCCTGGCTGAGGCTGAGGCTGAGGCTGATTGCTTCATTTATATCCATTCCATTCTGCCTCTGGCAGTTGGAGAGACCACTAACTTTCGCTACAGTCCAGAGTCTCTCCGGTGACTTCTGTTACAGTTGGGTGTGAGACTTACTTCTCTATACTAGAGAAGTCAAAATATACCACTTATAGTTCAGTAATACGAAATTATGAAATGTTGTACTTTCAGCTTTGACAGACTTCATAAAATTCGGTAACGTTCGAGTCTTCTTTATCAACATTGACTTTCTAGTTCAATTACTCATTTAATTTTCAATTTCTGGACTATCTTGTTCATTATAAAAATGTCACCTCCACCTCCACCGTCTGCAGACCCTGTTAAAGTTGAAGAACAAGCTCCGGTCGAAGAATTCCCACCAACTATTTATCCTCTTCGTGATATAGAAAAACCAGAATCTATAGAACCGGTGACAAATGGCTGGCAGCAAGATATGCCTATTGCAATTGATCTGGGTTCATATCGTACAAGAGTTGGATACGCGTCAGAATCACAACCGAGTCATGATTTCTTAACCCAAGTCTCCAAATACAGAGATCGAAGAGCAAATCGAACTTATACATTGGTGGGAAATGATGTAAATATCGATCCTATGGCTCGTCAAAGTGCAAAATCACCATTTGATGGACTGTTACTGACAAATTGGGAAGCTGTAGAGACAATACTTGATTATAGTTTTTCAAGGATATCAGTTCGATCAAGTGGAGGAGTTGATAATCCTTTAGTTATGACCGAAATCATTGGAACTCCAGAACCTCAACGGAAGTTTATGAATGAATTATTATTTGAAGGTTATAATATTCCTTCATTGGCTTATGGAATTGATGGATTGTTTTCTTACAGAGCGAATCATAGTCATTCATCCGATACTGGCCTTGTTGTTTCTTGTGGGCATGAATCAACTCATATTATCCCTGTTATCCAAGGAAAAGGTATTCTTTCTAATGCCAAAAGAATCAACTGGGGTGGTAGGCATGCCTCACAATATCTACATTCTTTGCTATCTCTGAAATATCCCTATTTCCCATCAAAGTTGACTTTATCTCAGGCCACTTGTATGGTTCATGATTATTGTTATGTTTCCACTAATTATCCTGAAGAAATATCTACATATTTGGATTATGAAACTATGTCTACTAAAGAACGTATAATTCAAGCTCCCTTTACAGAAATCGTAGTACAGGAAAAGTCCGAAGAAGAATTGGCAAGAATAGCTGAACAGCGGAAAGAAAGTGGCCGTAGATTACAAGAACAAGCAGCAAAAAAACGGCTTGAAAAACTTGTCCAAAAGGAACAGGAACTTGAATATTATATCGAATTAAGAACTCAAATCACTAATGCCCCTTCTAAAAAGGAAATTAAACGATTACTTGATGGTGATGGCTTTAAAGATGAATCCAATTTACATAAAATAATCAGTGATCTCGAAAAAGCTATTCGTCACGCTAGGAAACAAGATGTGGGTGATGAAACACCTGCAGAAGACAAACAGCCTAGTTTCCCACTTGTAGATATTAAAGATGAAGATCTAAATGAAGAACAAATCAAGGAGAAAAGACGTCAACGATTGTTAAAAGCTAGTTATGATGCTCGTATGAGAGCCAAAGAAGAGAAACTCTTAGAAGAACAACGATTACAGGAGGAAGCTCGTAAGGATGCTGAATGGAGACAAAGTGATATCGACGGTTGGATTAAAGATAGAAGAGACAAACTAGATAAAATATTGTCAAATGTTCGAGAAAAACAAAGACTTCGGGAAGAACTTAGTAATCGTAAATCATTGGCTTCACAGATGAGAATGAAATCAATAGCTGCTCTAGCTTCTGATAGTAAAACTACTGGTGGTAAACGTCGAAGGGCTGCTGGCGGAACTGCTGGTACTGGTGATGATGATCCTAATGATACCTTTGGCGCTAATGATGACGACTGGGCTGTATATAGAAGTATTGCAAATGCAAGTGATAGTGAAGAAGAAGAGGAAGAACAAAAGCTTATTAAATCTTTACAGGATCAGTTACTTGCACATGATCCAACATTTTCAATTGAAGATACTCATGAAGCTCAGATGGATTGGAGGAAAAGTACAATTCATATGTTTCTAAGAGGCCCTCATGAGTTCGATCCTGAGTCAAAAGCTCAATCTCATCAGATAAACTTAAATGTTGAACGAATCAGGGTTCCCGAAGTATTATTTCAGCCATCAATTGCTGGTGTTGATCAAGCAGGTATAGTTGAAATCATTGGAGATATTTTGGGACGCGACCGCAATGTCCCCTATTCTAATAATGTTTTCTTACATGGCGGGCAAGCAAATTTCCCGAATTTCGAAGAGCGTTTACGTAGGGAATTACGTAGTATATTACCTGTCGGAACTCCTTTAAATGTTAAGCGAGCTGCCAATTTATCTCATGATGCTTGGAAGGGAATGGCTGAATGGTCTTTAACTGATGAATTTAAAAAGGCTGCAGTTACGAGACAAGAATATCTGGAAATGGGAAGTGGGTATATCAAAGAGCATGGTTTAGGTAATGCCTTGGTAAGATAAATTATAATCTTATATTTATATTTAATTCAATGACTTCACCGTATCATTTCCAGAAAGACATCATCCGTGGCGACCAGGTTCCTCTTCGGGAAATCCTTCTCGGATGTAGCGAGGGCTAGAAGTTCTGGGGCAGAGCACCAGCTACACGATGAAATATCCAATAGAATAAAAATCTGTCAAAAAGTCTTTCTACATGCATACTATACAATATATTTTACCTAACCTATCCAAGCTCATTTTGTAACGACCTCCTTTGAACGATGACTATTAGGATTAAGTCCTTTCTTCTTCATAGATCTACGACGTGACTGCTCAATCAACTCCTTATCTTCATCAGCATTAAACTCAGCAAAGTCACCTTTAATAATAGGCTCAATCTCTTCTTCGGCACGGATAGCTTGTTCTTTTTCTCTAGCACCTGCTTTGCTATTATCATGAACAGCAGTAGCTGTCTTCTGGAATTTGGCAACATAGAAACCATCAACATTATAAGTGTGAGGATAATACCTACGGGTTAACTTGACAGAAGGATCAAATGTCTTACCTCTAAAACTAGTGAATCCTTCTTTACCAATTTCAAGATTGGTCTCTACCAACTTAACATTAGGACGTTTCCTAAGAACATAATCAACAACAGCTTCATTTTCTTCAACCATAACTGAACATGTTGAATAAACAATGACAGCACCAGTTTTAGAATTAGCATCTACCGAGTCAATTGCAGAAAGTAGTAATTGTTTTTGTAAATGAGGCAATTGAATAAAGTCTTTTTCTGTTCTGTTGGTTTTCACTGCAGGATCTTTAGCAATAACACCAGTTCCTGAACATGGGGCATCAAGTAAAACCCGATCAAATCCACCAATAACTTTAGGGAATTCACGGGCATCATAATTACAAACAATAGTATTTGTGCAACCCAAACGATGAATATTTGCGATTAATGATTTTGTTCTTGATTTATTAGAATCATTAGCGAAAACACATCCAGTATTTTTCATCATAGCTGAAATAAAGGTTGTTTTACCACCTGGAGCAGAAGCCATATCAAGAATTCTTTCATTTTCTTTAGGATCCAAGGCCATTACCGGCAAAAATGATGAAGCAGCTTGTAAAATATAATGACCGGCGAGATATTCAGGAGTAGCGCCAATAGGGACTTGAGATTCAAAGACTTGTAATCCAACCTTTGTCCATTTCCCAATCGGCTGAAGATTAACACCCCGATTGATTAGAGCTTGAGCAAGATCCCTCCTTCGAGTTTTTAAAGTATTTGTTCTAATAGTAACAGGACGAGCTACTTCATTCGCTTCGAAAAACTCTATAGCTTCAGCCGGACCGAATAGATTAAATAACTTTTCTGCTAAGAATCTTGAATAACCATAATAAGCGGCAATATCATCCAATAGCTGAGAAACATATTCTGATCTGCTACGACTTTCCTCGGCGAGATTTTTGAAATCTTCCAATACTTTAACTACTTCTAATATACGAGTTCTTAAGGAATGGAGATCAGAAGTTGATTGGGCTTCTAATTCACGTTCTTCCTCTGTAGGTAAAACTCTAGCTTTTGGTGTTTCTTCAGATGCATACTCTGTTTTATCTTCGTTTTCATCTTCATCTTCGTCTTCTATGTCACCATCATTGATGAATTCGTCATTTTCTTCCTCTTCTTCTTCTTCCTCATCATCGTCCTCCTCATCGCTACTATTAACTCCAAAACCAGCGGCTACTTTTTTATTCATTTCTTCTAAAATCGTCTCATCCTCATCGTCATCACTAAACATTGGCTTAGCTTGTCTTTCTTCATCTGAATCATAAAACTCTTCTTCTTCTATATCAACGTCGCCATTATTGTCTTCATCTGAATTCTCGAATAAGCTCTTCTTTGCCTTAGTAATCTCATCTTCATTAACAACCACAACGGATCTTTTCTTCGAGATACTAATGTGATTACTATTTGGTTTACTTTTCTTGGTTGATGAACCATTGGATCCATTAACTTTTCGTTTCTTATTACTTTCCCCTCGAAATTCCTCTAAAGAAGGAGGATCAGCTTGCTTATTTTTCGATTTTCTTCCCATTTTAGATCAATGTATATACCAGGATAGATAAAATCAATACAGGTATACAATATATTTGAAAGTCCTCGAGTCAATTTATATGTCGAAAATAAAAATCTGAAATTTAAAAAAAAAAAAAAAAAAAAATTAACGATAAGACAGCCGTGCATGATAATTAGGTAAGAAACAGGAGATTATTAATAATCACATAAAGACATAGAACGACTATTGTCTTGAGGCAGAGCCACCGAAGAGTGCTTTTGTTGTCTCCAATGAATGAATATTGTCTGACACTGACACATCCCGGGCGAGCTCAGTTCCCCTGCTTCTTGAGTCCAATCTGTTAACAAGCTATTTCGTTCGCTACTGTCCAGGTCCATAATTGCAATAACCCTTACCTGATTGATTTCCAGGGTTGTGACCGAAGATCAAGAATTTTTTTCAGGGTAGGGACCAAATTTTGAATAAATGCACGTGACTGAAAATTTCCGAGCTAGCTCTAGCTATAGCTCTAGCTAAGTAATGACTTCCTCCTCACCGTTCGGATCCAACTTGGCTTTCTCTTTTGATCTTAAATAGTAGGAGACTTAATAAAAAGAATCTAAGAATACTGGCAGATTCGGAACTCGGCATACAGACAGTTTCCCTGTCATCATGTCATTAGATCATGATAATCATCATCACGAAAGTGAGCAACAACCCATCAATTATGATGATGAATTCGATAACACTAGAATCCAAGCTGGAAGATATATTATGATTAGATTACCTTCGGGGAACTTCCGGGTAGTCCAACTTATAGCTGGTCAAGCTATAAATTTAGGTAAATTTGGTACTTTTAAAGTTGATAGTATATTGGGACATCCTTTTGGATTCACTTATGAAATCTCTGAAAAAGGTCAGCAATTATCAATAGTTAGTAATGATTATGAAGTAGATGGTCATGATACCACTGACAGTAATGGCACTTCTACTACGATTATAGAGATGGCACCTCATGAAAATAACCGGGACTTACAAGATGATCCTACAGTTCAAGGGCTGAGAATGGAAGATATTGAAGAATTAAAGAAACAAGGTCTATCTGGTCAAGAAATCATTGAAAAGGTGAAAAGTTCCCATGCTTCATTTGAAAAGAAAACAAGCTTCTCTAAAGAAAAATATTTGAAACGTAAACAACAGAAATTCTTACAACAATTTACACCGGAACCCATTGGGAGTTCTGAACTTATTGACATTTATTTGGATAAAGATGGTTCTAAAATTCGTGACATGAGTGTGGAATCATTAGGCTTGATTCTTAGTTTAGCAAATATACGTCCTGGTGGAAGATATCTTGTCGTTGATGATGTTAGTGGTGTATTAGTAGCTGGCATGATGGAACGAATGGCTGGAGAAGGTTTGATTGTGGTTGCTCATGAGAATGAACATCCTAATTTGGATGCTTTAAGATATATGAATTACTCTTCTGAATTAATTAGTAAAATGATTAAAACTATTAATTGGTTAGAATATTTATCTCCTGAAGAAGCTGAATCATTTGAAGAAAAAACTGCCGAAGAATTATTACTACTCAAATCAAGTCAAAGAGGTCAATATTTCCGAAGGAGACAAAGATATCAGGATTTTATTGATATTCACAAATTAATTTCAACATCTTCATTTGATGGTCTTGTTGTAGCCACTGATTTACATCTAGCCACTTTAATTCCTAGACTGATCCCTGCTATTGCTGGATCAAGATCTATCGTCATCTACAATGAAAGTAAAGAGCTTTTAATAGAAACTACTCATGTTTTTCAAAGAGATTTACGGGTTATTGCTCCCACAATTATGGAAACTAGAGTACGTAAATATCAAACTATACCAGGCCGAATGCATCCTCATATGACTTCCCGAGGTGGAGGTGGTTATATTCTGTGGGGTATTAGGGTGTTGCCTAATCCAAGTGTGAATGCAGTTGGTAAAGCTCCAAAGAAGCGTAAGACTACAGAATCTCGAGCTACTGATCAATCAGATGTAAATATAGATTAGTGAATGTAAAATACTAAAATATAATCTTCAATCGAGAGGCAGAGGGGGGAAGGGAAATCAGCATATAAAATTTTCTATTCTATAAATATTAAAAATGTGACAGAAAGTCCCAAGAAGGGTCATTCCATAGTACTATAGCCCGCGGTTGGCCATTAAGATCGTGGTATGATGTGCTAGACCATCCCTCTTCAACACCTAGTTGTCTCGTGTAATCTATCTGTTGCATATTACCAACTTCACATACTATAGCTTTAGCTTTAAGATATGAAGCCTTTCTAAATATCCATCTATAAAATTCCAATCCTCCTAAAAGAGCCGTATGCGGTTCATAAAGTCGTACAGACCGATCTGTCCTATAAAATTCTTTAATACCAATGTAAGGTGGATTGGCAGTTATAAGATCAGCATGTGTTATTCCAGAAATTTGAGAAAATTCCACAGGGTCATCAATAGATATATCTCCCAGAACTGGTGTTATTGAACAATTTCTATAATTGAGATTTAGCTGACGGGAATGTTTTCGGATATTGGATTTAAAAATTTGAATGGCCCTACGGGATATATCTACTCCATAAGCTGAGGTGTTTCTTAATCTAGAAACTAATGATAAAGGAATACATCCTGTTCCAGTACAAAAATCTACAATAGTAAGAGGTTTCTCATTTTGATTAGCTTCTTTTTCTAGTAGTTGCTGATGACGTAGCAAGGAAGCCAATCTTATCGTCCATTCTTCAGTCTCCCAGCGAGGAATCAAAACTCCTCTAGCACATTTGATATCCAAATCACCAAATGGTTGAGATCCAAGAATATATTGTAAAGGGACTCCTTTGCCTCTTAGATAACATGCCCGATACAGTTTATGGGCTGGTAATTCTCTCTTCAACCATTCTAATTCTCTTTGAGCATCAGGAATCGTTCGTAATGTTGGAAGCAGTAATGGCAATAATCTATCCACGCGACCAGCTCTAGTGATAAGTTCACGACTAAGGCGCATATTTTCCTTCTCCAAGTTCTCCCCAATAATACTTCAAATTCAGATCGGAACAAAAATATTTAAACGCGAACATGAAGTTGATTCTGTCAATCTCGATCGGACAAGCTAATCTGAGCCGCACGATTTTTCAGGGGTTCGGGTTCGGATCCGACCCTGCGGGCCTGGACAGTGCCCTAGAGTCTACGACGGTGGTGGTTGGCTCAAGGTCAAAACCAAATAATTCAAAATAGCCACCTTTGGTCTAGCATCACCGGTGGGAAACTTTGGAATCTGCCCCCGTAAACAAGATTGTGGACAGGATATTCAGCTGATATAATTCCGAAGGCTATAAATACACTTAGCTCGAAGTTAAAAATAAAGAATAGTCCAGCTACGTTTGTTGTTGATAATATTTGATAGATTCGCATATTTGCAAACGTGCACTCATACATTGGAGAAAGCCAAAAAAAATCAAGAAAATGTAATAGATCAAACTCCAAAAGATCATGAAAAGCGAATCCCGACTTGAGAAACCGAGTATGGTGCAGATCCTAACCTACTTGAAAGAGTATGAGCAGATGAGAGAGAAATAGTACTAGCTCTCCAAACCATTCTATGAAGATAATCTTTGTTAGAATTTTATGGTACTTTATGCTGAATTATCTATCTCAGATTGGAATCGATCGACAGATGCAGATATGCGAGATAAGGTTAGTTTCCATGGATATCTACCGATAAGATTGAACGCCGCACGTGTTAACGTACGTAGGACTGACAAAGACAGTGCGAGAACATATAACTTTTTAATAATGATTACTATAACTATAGAAGCTGTTAAACCGAAAAAAAAAGAATATTTCAGAAACGATTTCAGGAACAAAATTGGATTACATTGCAGGGGAGAGGGCCCAGTCACCCAGTCACGGCCTCAGCTGTTATGGGCAGAACTAGTCTTCACCCAGTTGTACACTTGGTTAATTTCATGATAGGTTATCACCCCATTGACATGAGATGAATCAATACAAAACAAGTTAAGCCAATATGAGACAAAGTTGTTAAAAATCCAAGATGAGGCAGCCGTTGGAATCCAACTTGTAAAGAACTGGATCTTGAGCGATCCACAGGGTTTGGAGCAAAAGCCTAACTGCTAACAGCAGAAGGTATGAAAGTGAGACATATTAGATAGGGGTCAGTTTTCTATCAGCCGTTGTTGAAGATGTCATTATTTCCACCATTATTGATGAACCCATAATCTTCCACTTTTCTGCTATTGTTCAGCCGGGAATATCCAAATCAGTGTAACCGGATTTAGGATATTATCCTAACCATCGATGAGTTTACGAGTTCGGGCGCGAGATCCAGCCAAATTCATCCATCCACATACAGTCAGCCAACAAATACGTACGTGAGTGACCTGGGTAAGGGCAAAATGTACACACACTGTACATTGGGAACTTGGCATTGGTGCTTGTGACTGGCAAGGGTTACAAAAAGTACATGTACGGTAACTCAGGACTACTGGACCTCTTCCACAAGTCAAGCTTTACTTCTTCTTGTTCTTGTTGTCCGTTTAACAGAAATATATCAAAATCGTTGGAAGCTTTCGCTTTGTATATAGGGTTTCCGTTCATTTTAGTTGGGGTTATTACTATAGTAGGAAGTGGATAGAATCTTTTTAAATAAACTAAGCTTTTAATACTCGTTTTTTTAAGTGAAGTATCAAGTTAAGATCGTTAAATTATTGGCCGATCTCTGATTCCCAAACTATTGGGTGGAGTCTTGTCTGCGTATATTATATATATATATGAACAGAGAGCGGATATTTAACAAAAGAACTATGTTTTGAAATTCTAAAGATCATGTTTTGAAAATTTTGATATCAATCATAGGATAATTAATCGACCGTTATTATGTATAGGACTAGGAGACTTCCTAGTAAGCTGTCAATAGAACAAAGAACAGCGGATGCTGATGCTGATGCTGATGATGAAAATGGAATCATATCCTCTCTTCATGCCAAACCAGTTCGACAATCGACCATTGATAGTGCTGGCAGTTGTGATAGTACCGATAGCTTTGGAAGTGGAAATGGAAGTGACTTTAGTGAACTGAGTAGTGATACTAGTAGCACCACCGCAATCGGTCTGGTTGTTCCAACCATAAAATTCTCTGCTGATGATAGCTATGGTTATGGATCGAGATCTGGAGGTGCTAGTCATGTGGGTCACAGTTCCAGATCACATTTAGGCAGAATGAATGAAATTTATTCATTTAATCAGGATGGAACTAGTGAATTATATCAGGAAGGAAGCACCAGTAAAGAAAGAAGTGAGACAAGCAGTAGAGATAGTAATGCCGATACTCCCCTTGCAAATGATCCACAAACAAATCTCAGACCATCTATGATTAGATTCCATTCATCACCAGTAGTTTCAACATTAAGTCCTACTAGACATCAATTCCGATTACCTAATTTGACTCCTCGGGAAATCAAAGAAACATTGAATGCCAGTTTCAAAGAAGATGAATTTGGTAGATCGATCAATCAATACACCGTTAAAGAAGTAATTGGCCGAGGGTCATTTGGAATGGTCAGATTAGCAATTGATGAGAATACTAAAACTAAATATGCCATAAAGGAATATTCGAAGCAAAGGTTAAAGAAATTAAATAGATCGGAAACTATGCTTCTAAGAAGGAAAGGTATGCTAGGAAGAGGAAGAGGAGATCTACTGCCAGACTCAACGACATCAAATCCCATAGACCTAATTCGTCGTGAGGTAGCTATAATGAAAAAACTAGACCATTTGAATATCGTAAATCTTATTGAGGTTCTTGATGATCCTAATGGTGATTCGCTTTATGTGATTTTAGAGTGGTGTGAAAAAGGTGTAATTATGCCTTTGCCAGGCAGTCCGAATGCTCATTATGATGAAGAGCAATGTAGGCTTTATTTTAGGGACATGATTTTAGGAGTGGAATATTTACATTCCCAAGGAATTATACACCGGGATATAAAGGCTGAAAATGTATTAGTTAGTGAAGCTGATGTAGTGAAGATTGTGGATTTTGGCGTTTCGGAGATGTTTGAAAAAGATAACGATGCTATTAAAAAAACTGCAGGTAGCCCTGCTTATATGGCTCCGGAATTGATTTTTATGGGAGGTGGTGGCAGTAGCAGTAAGAACAGTGCAGTAGAAGCTGCCAGGGTCAGCGCTAAAGTTGCTGTTACGCAGATTTCCGGTCGTGCAGCTGATATTTGGTCAATGGGAGTTACTTTGTACTATATGAGATTTGGTTATTTACCATTTCAGGCTGATACACTTGGAGAATTATACGATAAAATACTAAACAGTGAACCTGTATTTGAAGTTGACTGTGACCGAGAATTGAAGGATCTGCTGTTAAAGATCCTTGAGAAGGATCCTCATAAACGGATTGTAATGTCTGAGCTTCGTGAGCATCCTTGGGTCACCTGTTCAGGCAAGGATTTACTTCTTTCCATGGAAGAAAATAGTGCAGATTCTATTACTCCCGTAACGGAAGAAGATCTGTTTTCTGCCTTCGAGCTTATACAAGGAGTCATGGATGTGGACCAAGCCAATGACAAGCTATGGAAGTTGCATGGTTGGCGTGGATCTTTAGGATCTGGGGGGTCTGGGATTTCCCGAGAGTCCTCGAGATCTCCCGTGTCGACATTGTCTGATGGGGGCTCTATGTTTAAGTTGACTCGAGCTTTGAATGAAATTCTTTCTAAAGATAGGAGGAAAGATGAAGCAGCGTTTCAATCTAGTAGGTCTACTGGCACGTCACCTTTAATAGAAGCTTACTTGCCTGAATCCATCCCTACTGCCGTTTCTTTAGATAGAAATTCTTATTTCGGTGAAGAATCAGCTCAGTCGGAAGAAGTAGCTGTAGCAACAACAACAACGGCTACCTCAACAGTTACAAGAACAGCAACTGCGACGGACTCAAGTCTTCTAGAGTTAGAACTAGCAGCAGCGGGAGTAGGACATGAGACGCAGGCAACTAGGCAACAGGACTATGACAATGAAAGTAATGCCGACTTATCAGACAGTAACGAAATAGATATCGAGAGACGGCCAAGTAGAACGAGATCGAGACAGTTTCTGGGTCTCGAAATGACATCATTGCGTTCACGAAGTCTTGACACCGATGATCGTTATTAGAAGAAATCTATACATATATACGATATATGACCCAATTTATTTATTTAATTCGTTCAAATTATTACTCCAGCCAGTTATGAAAAGTATAGCCCAAAATATTCCTCCGTAAGTTTGGGCCGCTCGAACATTGAATTCTGCTTGTTTATTAACAATTTAAATATGATATCTTATATATACTATTATAACTTTGACAAATTTTTCGCTATCTCTTCTTCCCTACCTTCATAATACTCTTGCTCCTGTTCAAGTCTCCTGGCTGTAAAAGCTGCATCCACCTCATAATTGTGAGTGTCGGAAATAACTTCCTTAAATAATTCCTTTCTAATAGGACCGTAGGCTGGAGAAGATGCAAACTTGAACACAGATTCAGCAATCCTGATACCTTCAGGAAGCCCTCCAAGAACATCTACAAGCTTATACTCAAGCGCCTCTTTCCCCGTAAACCGATGCGCAGTGAGGGTAATTTTATGAGCAAGAGCAGCTCCAAATCTAACTTTGAAAATAGACATCATTGGAGGAAAAAGTGGAGCTCCGAAATCCAATTCATTCATACACAAAAAGCCTCTATCTGGATTCATCACTCTATAATCATGACAAGAAGCAATCATAAATCCAGCAGCAAAGGCATGTCCATTAATAACAGCCACCGTGGGCCATGGGAATTCCAACATAGCTCTCATCAATCTGTAATATCTATCAGGGAAAAAATTTGGAGTTGCCAATGCTCGCTCGAAATCGAGACCATTCGAAAAGAATTTTGGCAACGGGGAAGTTGTAATTAATACTTTAGGAACGGCCAATTGAGTTCTAATAAACGATATGGCCTCAAGGTAAGCATCAATGAATTCTGGAGTATATCGATTATCAGGAGGACTAATATATTCAATAAGGTAATACTTGTCAGCCGATGATACTCTGAGCAGTTTATCTGAAGATCCCAGAGGGAAAGTAAGAGGTAATCGATCCATTATTTGAACTAGGGAATAAATATAAGAAATAATGATTCCTGATAAAGCTTCAAATCAAATCTTTCCAAATCGACGAAATCGTTTCCGGATCTTCCTAATGACAAAAAGGACGCTTCAATCCTAGAGATAGTTATCCGGGGAAGACGATCATATCTGACTGGCAGGCATCGCCTATTTATGCATCAAGATTTGAATCCGCGGACTCTTCTGTACCCCTCGCGTCATGTCCTACAGTGACAAGACAACGGTTAAGGGTTCCATGAACCTCGGTTAAACGGTTTCAATCGGTACAAGAGCGCGCGCGCAAAAGTTCATAGTCACGTGACTACTTATGTCCAGCGCGCGCGCGCGCGGGCCGACCGAGGGCCAGGCATATCTGAAAAACGAGCGGGTCGTGGCCGGCCTCGGTTTGGGGCACAGTCGCCTGTTCCTTTCTCTTTCCCCGCGTTAGGATCCTTCTTGGGGTCATAATTATATATGATTAGTCGTTCTGATAGTTCGCTAGTAGTAGAAGTAGTACTAGTAGTAGTAGTAGCTGAGGTGAGAAATTCATAACGCATGTTGAAACTATTAAATCTAAATTTCTTATCGCTTTATTCAATTCTCAGTCTATTTTCTTCTAGATAGTATACTGTTTGAGTCCAGATATCAAGGGCGCATACTCCGGCACGTTGAAAGAAAAGGGTGTTGTTAGTTTTACCTCGCCGCACGGCTAGTACAAACTTAGTTTTCCCGCGCGCCAGTCCCTGTCGATCTATAGAGTTCTCATAGTCATTTCACCACCTAGCAATCAATGGCGATACACATTTAAGGACTGAAAATCAGGACATTTCATAGCAAAATGAGTATTAAGATTTTAATTACTTGTACATGTGATTGTTTAAAAAACCACTTTGTTTCATGATGCATAGAAGACGCTAATCAAAGCTAGAGCCGATTATAGCAGACAAACAAACAGGGAAAAAGAGGATGGAACAGAATCCCATCCGCCAGAAGTAACAGACCGCACAAGGGTGAAATTTACCTAGGAGACCCTTGCCTACCAAAGGCAGGAGAAAAGAGATCAATCCAAGAAACACGGATTTGAATGTGTTAACAACTAAAAACTTTGATGAGTAATTTGAATATCTAATCTTTCATATTAACCATATACATGACATTTTGTTTTTGAGGCTTGCTCTTTTCTGCTATTTTATCTTTTCATTTGAACAGCAAAAACAAACTTTTAATTTTGAGCCTTGATGAGAGCATTAATATTCTCTTCACGGTTACCCAAAGAACCACCTTCAACGAAATGCTTGAACTTTCTTCGAACACCCCATCCACCTGAAGGATTGGACAATTTGAAGGGCCACAAAAAGTTAGAAGCTTGTTTGAAATGAGGACCAACAGTGAAGATCTCATGGATAAGATCTTCAATACAGATGATACCATATTTTCCAAGGGATTCTTCAATAATAGCATTATCAGTTAAGGCGATACGTTGCTTGTTGATCTTTCCATATCCACGCTTGTAGATAAGTTGACGAACAGAGGCCAAATTGGGGTAACCGTAAGCAATATAAGGTTCAACAATTCTTAAAAGTTCGGCAGTAGCTTTAGTCAATCTAACGAAGACACCATTGTTGATTTGGTGCAATCTAAGGAGTTGTAAAACCTTTCTTGGCTTAGGAGCAATCTTATTAATACCTTTAATACGAACAACAAAGACAAGTTTTTCTTGAGCAGGAACATAAAGACTACCTTCAGTCTTAGCAGCACGCTTGAGACGAATTTGCTCTCTTTCGTTATCACGATATTCTTTGACGTATTTCTCAGCTCTTTCGAAGATAACCTTTCTCTTGTCCTTGTTGGCAGTCTTCTTAGCGATAGCAGCCTCCTTCTTCTTAGCCAGGAGTTCCTCGCTAGTCTTACGCTTCTTGAGGAGGGTCTCAGGAGGGAAAACGTCCTGATGAGCAGGAACGGTGGTTGAGGCGGCCATATTGTATGTTGTTATTGGTTGTTGAACAAAAACACAAAATATTAATGGTTGGTTGGCTGACTGTAAATATTGAAAAATCGTGATACTTGAAGAGGAAGTAGCGAGTGGAGTGGCTTGAGTTGGAAAAAATTGAGTCGGTTCGAGTGCATATGTGCGGCTTAAAATACTTTTCGCAGTCACATATTTACTTAGTTAGCGATAAGTACCTGTTATTGGTTACGCGTGTTAACTTGACTGCCTGTGGTCGGCGGATGCTGCATGTCGTTAAAGCATTACGTAATATATGACTAATCATGGATAGTCGGTTAGGAAAGACAATATGATATTTCAATCAAATCCACACCGTGCTCAACGAGGATGTGACCCCATTGCCTGATGTTAGTGAGAACGAAGGCAGACCAAAGGTGAGCTGAACTGTAGGTCATGAAAGTCTCAATGGAGAAGCAGAGATTTTTTTTTTCTGGGCCAAACCAGCGGGAGGAGCTTAGAGTTGTAATTTTAGCGATTAAATGAATTTAGTTTAGTTTGAATTGGAATTATTTATCATCCTACATAAGTTAATCAAGTGAAACAATTTAACTCTTCTCTTGATCATCACTTCGATGGTTGTAAATTCCGTCCACTGTATCATGAACTTATTTCCAAAGATACTAATGCTCATTTCCTACCGAGTATTAGTGGTACTATTAGTAGTATAGGTAACGTTAGAAGTCCCATGTCATTGTCATTATTACTGTGAACATGTAAATATGCCAAATAATGATCTATGAACCTGACCAGTTCTAAGATCCCGTAATCAAAGAACTCCATCAGCAGTTCCAGCCAAAGCTACACCGGACAATTGAAAGTGTACTGCCAATCCCCCATATAGGAACTCTTGTTGACAAATTCTCATAAATTACTCATCCCTGACTGGATTCCTAGAAGAAAAACTGTAGTCATTAAGGACCCCATCCCGAGGGCGAGGTAAACGTCCATTTTTGGTCTTGTCGCTTACCGAAGCTTTAAGAATTGGAAGGATAATCTAAAAAAATTCACTATCCGGTCGGCTGTGGGAGTTAATGTCGAGGCTATTATTTATAAGAATAATTGGCCCGTCAATTTATATGAAGCTGAGAAGAGTAAAAGCCCCCACTACTTGGCCTTAGCTATAATTGTTTGGCGTCTATCTGAATTATAAGTAAATAATAACAAATATTATATAGATTCCCTTTACCGAGCTTCGAGCTCAAGAAAAGGACTGACCGTCCACTCCAAGGATCTTTAGTTACTCATTTCGTTCGATAAAACTCTGGTGGTAGTGGGGGCAACCCCAAACCTCAGGTCCTAACTCGAGCGTGTAGCATTACATTGGAATCTATAGCTCGCCCAAGAGGAGAGATAACAGCATGCAATACTACTATAAGGTCTGTAAATACAATACACTACTACAGTACTACCCGACCACTCTCAGCATCCGACAGATGGGATATCGGACAAGGAGGAGGAGAGGACGGATGAGTGGGGGATCGATCTATTGTTAGTTACATTTATAACAATATATTCCTGTTAATAAATAACATATACTTTTTGTCTTCTCAGAACTTATAAATAAAAATGAAATATTCTAATTTCATGAGAGAATCAATATATTCATTGGTCCTAACATATTATTATATTCTTTTAATGAAATTTTATTATTAAACGCGTTATTCTAACCAAGCCCGCGCAGCCAGCCCACTCTCGCGTACTAGCACTAAAACTGCTACTGCTGCCATGCTGCCCTGCCCTGCCCTACTCTGCGGCTTTAACCACCTTTATCAGGTTAACTATCTCAACTGCATGGCAAGAGGAGCTCGAGCAAATCATCTTGAATAAAACTTGAATTCATACGATATAGAAGAGGCCAAGAGGAAGTAGTGCAGTAGTGTTATTTAGGGGTTGAAAAAAAGTTAATTTGAATCTTTTTATTTTGTTCAAAAAAGTATTATTATTATAGACAAAGAGGGTTGTACTCTAGATACGATCTTTTATATCGAAAGAGAGGAGAGGAGAATCCAGGGTAGTAGTAGCAGTAGCATCCTTTTCTTAGCATTTAGCAAGGAGACAACAGAGCATATTAAATAAGTTCAAAGATATATATTACTTATAAGAACAAAAAAAAGTCATATAATCATTGATGAAGTAATTGGTTCCTCATCATTCGATTGCTGGAATTATATCATTATTTCCATTTAAGCCAGGAACAGAAACAGCATATATGAAAAATTGACTGGAGTTAGGTATGTATATCTACGTTTGATGTCGGAACAGAAGCAACAGCACTAATAGCAGCTACTAGTAATATAAGATATCGTCTTTTTTATTGTTATTCTTCTATCTTCGTCCTATATGAGGAGGAAAGAATTTTCTTTCTTTATTTTTGTTTTGGTATTGTTTCCATTGTTCTAATACGATCATAGATAGTATCTCACCTCCATCGCAAGGTTTTTTTTGGTTTTATTTCGGTTTTGTTTATTCATCTTCTCATCATTTATATTGTTTTCTCTAATTGACTTCCTTAAAGTGAACGCATTAAAATTATTTGTTCATTGCTATCCGATATAGCCAACCAGGCTCCTCACACGTGCTGAAGTGTAAGTATCCATATTCCAAATCTCTACCTGCCCCAAACCCCGTTGCTCGCTTTCCTTGATTTCTCCAGGGGTGTTCGGATGAACGTATCTCAGGTGCCTCAGGGTTCTCAATATGGTAGCTCGTTTGGCTCAATTTGATCCAATAGGTCCTGTGAATCTGTTGACTTGGTGTATCTCAGACGGCCAAGACCTCTGTCCCAAATCCTCTAGCTCGTTTCTCTCGTTCTCTCCAATGGAGTTTCTTAGTCTCTCTGATTAGAGGCTCTGTGCATAATGCTGTGCCACTGGGACTGGTCTCTACAGGGCGTATGAATCGATGTCTGTTATGGAATTATACTAACCATTTACAGTCCAGAATAGAAATGGAAGAACACATTCATGTGAGACGGTCGCCGCGGAAATCATTGAATTCGCTGAATCCATCCGATCTCAGTGTTGGAATAGACCAGCAGAAGCATAATCCTGTTCATCAATTGTCTCCTCAGCAGCAACGAAGAGAGCAAAGGCAGCAGTCATCTTCAAATTCAGCGGTATATATAGTTGATCAGTTTTCTACAGGTAATGGCGGTGGTGAACGTTCTGATACAAACGTTTCTGGATCTCCTGCAGTGGTAGTTTCAAATTCACTTGGATATGGATCTGGTCAACAAAGTCCAATGTCAGGTAGTGGTCAAGGTTTTGCCATTGATCCAGCATTAGGAAATGGAAAACAGAAGTTCTCTAAATCTGACAATTCTCTGCCAAACTTTCAGAGGGTTAATTCTCAAACCCGAAAGCAGCAGAAGTTACAACAGAACCACCAACAGCAATTGTTAGAACAGCAGCAAAATCAGCAGCAGTTTGCTGAACAGCTAGCTGCCCAGGCCCAGGCGGCTGCTTCTTCTGTTATCTCTTCTCCTTCTCAAGATTATGCTGCTGCTCAAGCAGCAGTTCATTTTGCTGGGTTAGAAATGTATCAACAGAATACTCAACAGAATCAGCTGTTACAGCAATTTCAGCACCAGCAGCAACAACAACATCAGCACCAGCAGAAACAACAACAGCTCCAGCATCACCAGAATCAACAGCATCAGCACCAGCATCAACAGCAACATCAGCCACATAATCAACTACAAAATCGGCATAATGAATTATCATCGATGGTAGCTGGTGGTGGTAGCGGCGGCATAGTTGACCCAAACAATCATCTGATAAATCCTCTTGATGACCCTAATATAAGTATATCTCTTCCTAACACCCCCTTAAGAAGTGGTGAACAACACCAAACGTTTCCTCAGCAAATTGTCTCCGAACACAGTGTTAATGTGGAATCCACTCGGGGTGATGTTACAGGTGAAATGGCGGTTAGTGAAACGAGCTTGTCTAATCGATCCGGTAAGATATCTGCTTCTGGTGCTTTCGGAGGAAGTGGCAAAAAGCGTAAAGCAAGCTCTATTTCGAATAATAATGGTACTCCCCGAGGATTGGCAACACCGAATTTAAATAGCAATACTCCTGGTCTGGTAACTCCTGGCTCTTCCTCTACAGTTGGTGGAGGTGTTGTGACTGGCTCTGATGGTACTGGTACAAGTTCTAATAACGATATGGAGCATGACCTTAAGCGCTCAGCGATGAATACTATTGGTACTCCTTTGGAAGAGCTCGTGGAAACGGTTCGTAAAGATGATAACAGTTCATTAGCAGAGAAATCGAGACAGTTTTTTGGTATGTCATGGTTAATACGTAATTGTGAGTTGGAACCAGATGCTAATGTTCCACGTAACAGGATTTATGCTAGGTATGTTGGGCTATGTTCAGAATACGATCTAAAGCCGTTGAATCCAGCTTCATTTGGTAAGCTTGTACGAATAATGTTTCCCTCAATCAAAACTCGTCGATTAGGTGTACGTGGTCAGAGTAAATATCATTATTGTGGCATAAAGTTGATTGGCGATCAGAATAATGCCACTGGAAGCACTCCAATAGGTACCCCGACAAGTCGATTTGGAAATAATAGTCCTGATTTATATGGTTTACGGGCGACGGGATTTGGTGGTGCCGCTAGCGGTAACGGTAGTGAAGTTTTAAGTGTGACTGGTAGTGGTACGCCCACCTCATTTTCTCCCTATGATACTCCGATCCATCATCAACAGCAAACTCCGTCACACTCATATTCTGCATCTTTAGGCGATCAGTTGTCACGTCCGTTAGTCCAGGGACAATCACCATCACTTCAGATACCGCAACCGCCAGCAACACAATCCACACACTCATTAGGAGATTTACCATCTCCGCAGAGATACTATAATCCACACCATCAATCACAACAACAAACTGGTGAGCAGAGCCCTGGTGGTTGGGCGTCGGGTCCCTCAATTACGAATAATCATCATCAGCATCGGCATCGTCATCAGCCCCCGCCACTCCATGCACCGCCGCAACATCCTCCACCTCATGAATTACGATTCTCGGCTAATTTCAATGATTCGAATGACATTTCACTTTCTCCTAACAGTCATGAGTTCACCATCCCTCTGTTAGATCCTTATTTAGACCCCAAAACAGATCCTGATGCCTCGGCCACACTGTATGCTCTGTACAAATCTCATAGTCGCTCGCTCATCGAAGCTTTACGATTTATGCATGTAAAAAAATTCTTCCATATCCTATCGGTTTTTATTGGCGGCCTAACTATCCCGGTTCAACGACTCTTGAAGCAGGAAGGAATTGTTGCTTGGGTCTCAAGAGTGGATTGGATTATGTATAAAGAAATGGTCCGGTTATTGAGCCCCCTAGCTTTACAAGAAATTCCCATTCAAGTTTTACATGGTCTCAGGTCCCTCTATCAGTTCCTTCCTAATCATCTTGCCGTTGTTCTTGATCATATGCCTCCAGCATTTGTAGAGGCTAGAATCAAGCCTGCGACTGCATTTGCTAGACTTTTAGATCGACTCCTTAGAGTGAACGAAGCAGCTTTGAATGCTGGAAAAATTCTCGTAGACGAAGAAGACCTCACTAAAATGAAATACGATTGGACGCGATTCGTTGATGCTCGGGCATTAGTGATGAGGGAAGTTCCATGTGGGGGTATTGAAGTAGTGAATATATTACAGGATGGGGTAGTAAAATTGTTGACAAGCAACAGTGAAGTTGATGAACGTTCCAACTCGAATGGTTCCGATGCTGGTAACGACGACGAAAACAACAACAGCGACAGTCATATTGATAGTACTACCAATAGTGGTAATGATCGTGTTAACGGTATGAAAGATAAAAGCGGCTATACTAAATCAGAAGCTTCCGTTGTGAAATGGGCTCAGTTTTTGTCCTCGTTGCCGCCTCGGTTCCCTAATGTATCACCGAGATTATTTTTACTCTGTATGAGTTCGGTAATAACATCAGCGTTACGTGATATCAGTATGAATGGAGGCGAGGGCTTCGGTGCTTGGTGGGTGGTTAGATGTTGGATAGATGAATGGATGGGTTGGACTGCAGAATTGGGTGGATTTCTTACTTATGGTGGAGGACAAGATATTAGCAGCAATAATGCTATTGGAAATATTTCAATGCAGAATAACTCTATTGAGGGCGGTAATCTATCAGTTCGTGAAGGCGAATTTGCCTCGATTCAGTTATTATTCTCTGATGGGAGGTATCGTGAAGCTGTAAATCAGGCGGATTCTGCTATTGCCGATACAGCTAATGCTATGATAACAACAGCTACAACAACAATTAATGATAACAATAATAGCAATGAAGATAATTATAATAGTTTCACCATGCCCAATGGTAGTGGGAGCGATAATAATGGAAATTCATCAAACAATGGAAATAAAAAAGATATCACCGTGGTCCATGGCTCTGCAGATAGCCTGATAGTTGGTGACGAAAGCTTGGGTGGTAATGGTTCAGGTAATAACAGTGTTAAAAATGAAGATGACAACGATGCCTTGGTCCTTGTAGCAGTAGATGCTGTTGAGAGTCTTATGGATGAAAATGGAGGCGACAGCAATGTATGATATGGACTTTTATAGTGCTTTCTGTAACAAATATGATTATTACATGTTGATATCTGGCCTATTGAGCCTGCTCTGCCTGAATAACCGGGCCTGCCTCAGACACGGTGGAGAACTGTGGCATTGGGAGGAGCGAGCTAATCCTCACGATATAAAACAACATGGCAGAGTGACCATAAAAGGGATCACTTTAAATATTTCTTCATTAATTAGCCAGATACCGAAATAAGAAGAATATGGTGCATATAAGTTATATACAACTGGTAGATAAATAATATCGAAATGGAGCGTGTTAATAGCGGGCTTGCCCAGCTGTAGCTGTAGAGAGGACCCGGCTTACTCTGATCATGAGCCGCACGGCTGAGTCAAGTCCTTGTATTAGCACGCTGCAAGAGCTCTGAGCGATGAGCATTCAAAGAGAATTCGACAGATGAAAAAGAAAACATGCTGCAATAACAACATAGGCCAATGTGACGAAGAGGTACTTCCACCGGTAACGCAGCGGTCCGGCTCCATGATTGACTAACTATCATTTGTTTGTCTAGCTAAGCTATGAAGGGCTACGCCGCTAAATACCCCTGAGATCGCCTCATTTACAGGTGTCATCCTGTCGGAATCCACCAGGAATTCGGACGAACTCTGAAGGGAAGTGAAGGAGTTATTTCTGCATGTTTCGTATCTAGCATTAAATGTTCTTTAATTGTTTTAGTCTTACTGTAATCAAGAGCGCAATAATAGATATGGGAAGGCCCGACAGTTTGAAACCCTCGTGTTGGGGGATGACATTTCAGCATGAAATGCAAGCAGAATCATTTAGAGTGGATATAAGCATTCAGTAAGCATATACAAGGATTACGTGGTCTTAACTTCTTCGCCTTCTGGGAGGAAGTGGTCAGAAGTCAGGGCCATAAAACGCTTACTCTGGAAACGCTAAGAGAATTGAGAAGCACCAGTGGCCATTTCTTTTCCGATTTGGATTCCACTGTATTCACGCTGTCGAGTTGAGCAGGACCTGGGGTTCCGCGGAGCACTGACCTTGGAAACTGTATGAATTTCCGTATAAGATATCTTGGCAAAGGAGGGAAATGCTTTAAACGGGGTTTGGTACGCAGAATGTCGTAGTTAGTCTCGTAAATATTCTTCCTTTGATAATAATCATATTCGTTCCAAGTGCGGAATAGATTAGGTTAAACTAATGCCAGATCTGAAATCTGTTGAACCAACTGAAAAGGGAAGGTTAATCTTAGATTAGCCTGTTTCACGTATTGCCCCACCACCACGCTCTTAGCGCTAATTATAGAAAAATGGTTGGGTGTTCAATTCAGCGCGCCCAAAATATAGCAGAAAGTCATCTCAGACTCATTTGGTGACAGAAAGAAGTATTGAATAATAACTATCGATTCCAGACAGTGTGAACAAAAGAGAAAGACACAAACTGGTCAACTAAGGAGACCAACCTTCCACTCCGCTCTACGTCGAGCGAAGCCAGCCATAGTCTGCGCCCAGGGCCTGGGGCAGAGGCATACTATTATCTATATTTGGTAAAGAATTATTAGTTAAATATAACCGATATAGAAAGTAGCAAAATAAAAAATATAACAAATGGCTGTTTGGATTACCATTAGTTGTAGAACCACGATTCGGTTCCGAATCAAGAAATTAAAAGAACATAGAGAAGGGACAACAAGATTGCCTTTTTAGCCCATCTCTCCTTTCATTAGATTCACCGGCAAAAATAATTAATAATGATAATAATATTAATAGTATTAAAAGTAATTAAAAATAACAATAATAATCAGAAAACTATTCTTCCTCGGCTACTGTTCCATCTAATCGAGACAACAATAACAATCATATCATTATCACTTTCGAGTTTTATTCTAAAACTAATGTCCATTTTAACGTCTGCCTTTTATTTTGAGGTTTTCACTTTGTGTGGTTTATTTACAAAGCAAAAACGGCAGCAGCAATACCACCAGCAACAACAAGTGCATCAATACCATACATAGCAGCAGCACCCTTTGAAGCAGAAGTTGAAGCAGCAGAAGAACTAGCTGATGAGGATGAAGAAGCTGATGTAGAAGGTGAAGAAGAAGTTGTCAAAACAGAAGATAAGTTGGAAGAAGCAGTAACAGTCTCAGTTGAAGCAGAAGCAGAAGAAGTGCTTGGAGAAGCACTAGTAGTATTAACTTGACTACTGGTTGAAGCAACAACACTGCTGGAGCTGCTACTGCTACTGGAAGTAGTTGAAGTAGTACTAGCAATGACTGAAGTACCGGTTACATTGTTAACAATGGTAAAGAAAGGCGAGAAATTAACTTGATCAGTGTTTGCAGCATTTTGAATTTCCAAAGCATAATCATTACCAGAAGGAATACTACTTGGAATAGTCCATTGAACAGCACCTTGGTTGGGTACTCCCTTGGCAATAGTCAAAACAGTGTTAAGATTATTTGGGTCACCATCTTTTAACAACAGATTAATGGTGTCACCACCACCAGTGGAATTCCATTGAACAATAAAATTGGATCCAGCGAAAAGAGTTGAATCATTAAGAGGAGCAGAAAAAGCGTTTTGAGCAAACGCGCCAGTAACAAGGACTGAAGCAGCTACCAGAAATGATGTGAACTTCATTGTGTTAATATGTTTGTTGTTTTATTACAAAGAAGAAGAAAATGTATTAGATTCGTTGGACTCGCGATTTATATATGAAAAAATATTTCAAATAAAAACTTGATCAAGAAAGAATGAAGAAAGAAAAGAAAAACCTGGTAGAGGAAATAACCAAACAAATAAATTGTAGGAGAATAAGAAGAAGGAAAAATAAGGAGTCAGAAGTAAAAAAAAAATAGGGGCTCGCGCGAGAATGGGCGGCGGCGGCGGTCTCGAGGATTTTTTTTTTTGCTTTTCTTGAACTCCTCCGAAAATGTATACACATTACAGTAGCGGTTTCTTTTTTTAGAATCATATATACAGATCTCTCTAGGTAATATGTAGGTTTATTGTTATGCATATTTGGTTGTGACCGTGTTCTGTATGTTTATTGCGTGTGTGGGTGGTGGACGGAGATCTATTTCCATATGTGGTAGTCGTGTGGTGAGAGGTGTGAGCGGATATGGGAGGTTCTGTTTCAACACGCGTCGAGTATGGATAGACAGAATTTGACCTGTGTTGTTTTCCTATTTAAATTTGGAACGAAGAGTGAGATACACCGCGCAGTTTGCAGTAACGATAAATCTGTTGCCTGTAAACTTAAATGTTAAGTTAACTTTATTGTATATACCAATATTTGTAAGATCAAGTGAGCCGTGCTTGATTGCGTGTTTGCACGCGTGTGGTCGGGTTTCAGCTATAGCAGCCGTCGCTAGAGTTGAACTAGCCATTTAACGTTAGTAAAACGAGATCTGACTCGTGTGCATGTACGTCGAGTTGTCGGACGTTATAGTAGGTTACAGACTGGTACGAATTAGTAACTTATTGTTAAGCTAGCGCCAGATTTATTTATAACTACATCAAAATGTTGAGAGATTCTCACCCCAAAAAAAATTCGAAATCGTTCTTGCCCCTGGTATTCCTCATTGCGTGAATTTGTGTATCCGAGCCACCTGGGGCGCAGCTCATTATACTTGCCGCACAAACGCCAGTCATACTGCACAAGACATGCGTAGTGTGTAATAATATTATGTAGGGTTAAGTTGCACTCACAATTAAGTACAGATGCAAGGAGCAGCAATAAATCCGGTCTTGAAGGGTATAGATGTGATGTTGCTGATGCAAGGAGTTGTTTTCCTTTGCAGGGGATGGATATAATAAACTTTAACTTAATTATAAATGTGAAACTCAGAAGAAATTCTTGCTTAACTCGAGTTCACGCAAGGTTAACGTTTATTGACGTTTGTCCAAAATCAACAATGAATGAGGATTTGCGAATGCCCTCATTCAACAAGGTTGTATAGTTGCCAACAGTAAAGGTTTATATAGGGTGATAGCTTATCTGTGGATCGACGGGCCATATCGCTTATATGGAGACCATAGATACGGTCAACTGTCGGTAACTTCATATATATACATATATATATAAACGCGGACAAGCTGGTTCATCTTGGGCATTACTGAGTTAACTTATATTCGGACACATGTGCATGTCAGTGATATCATGCCTTCTTCCAATTGACTATTATTGATAATTTGCCTCACAGGTTGCACTTAACTTATTTGTATCTTATTGCCATGTAGATGTGCTAGGCCTGATATTTGATCCTATTTAATGGTAACCAATACAGACGCGAACAATCGAGAATATTCGTTATACCAGCAAATCCATCAGATTTCGATCGAGGCCGCGAGTGTGTAAGTGTGATCTAAAATTAGAGAAGTAACGTAAAGTTGCCTCCGGAAAGTGGAATTGACATGCCTAAGTCCATAATACGATTACACTTCTGAACCCTAGCTAGAGCTTAGGAACTGGCAAAATTTCAGAGTTATTAGTTATGCATGCAAGTATAGCACTAGCATCAGATAGATAACTTTTACTAGCATAAATTGTCGACCCTGGGTTAGGTTCGAGATCACAAGAAATATTTTTTTTTGGTGGATATGGAGTTCTCACCAACTTTTCATTATATACAATAAGAGCGATATTATCGATATGTCGGACGATAGACGGAATATAGTTGGAATTGAACACGATCGGGTGACAAATGTAAGTCGAAAAGGAAAGGAAGCCAACAGATTACGATGATGTTTTGGAGATCAAGAAACTGCCGAAGTTCTTGATTAGGACGACCGACTGATGGAGTATTCTATCCCACTTTCCTCCGGATAGCTGTCTGTACTTCGCGTCGCTCGGAGTTCAATAAACTTTGGGTCCGGATCTCATGGCACACTGCTCCTGGATCTCGGCTCGCTTCAGTCTTCTGCTCGGCACACTGCAAGCAGACGATTACTGACTACCAAGCGAAGTAAAATTATATCTGGTGTCTTAAAACGCCCTAGTCAGATGACAATCATAATATGATTTAGCAACTAGGTAAACAAGAAGATTCTCTTAATTCTAACTATCTAGGTATCGAGTACAGACTTTCCAGGTCATTACCCCGGCGAAGACCATGCATGGAATTTGGAAAAATTCAAGAAATCTTTTGATATCAAGATCTCCCATCTTACGGACTTAACTGCTAATTTTGACCTAATTGGAATAGATACCTCGATAGCAAATGCGTTCCGAAGAATAATGATTGCCGAGATCCCTTCTGTGGCTATCGAACAAGTCAATATCTGGAACAACACTTCAATAATACATGATGAGGTACTTGCACAAAGATTAGGCTTGGTTCCTTTACAAATGTCGCCTGATTGGTTAACATGGTATGACCCTAATGCTCAAGTTACCTATGATGAAGAAGGAAATCCGCATTCCAAGTTTAACAGTAGTAATACTGTGGAGTTTTCTCTACAAGTCAAATGCGAAAGAAATCCTAATGCGCCAAAAAATTCTAAAGATCCAAATGAGCTCTATATTAATTCAAATGTCTATGCAAGAGATTTGACATATGTCGTTCACGATGATCAACCCGATATTATGAACCCTCCTCCTACTGTTTGTAATCCGGATATTTTGCTGGCCAAGCTGCGACCTGGTCAAGAAATTTCATTAAGTGTATATGCAATTTTAGGAATTGGGTCTGATCATGCTAAATTCAGTCCTGTGGCTACTGCTTCATATCGTCTTTTGCCAGTGATTGACATTATTGGCAAACCAATAATGGGTGAATTGGCACAGAAATTCAAATCATGCTTCCCATCTGGTGTCATAGAAATAAATTCCAGAGGCGAAGCCTATGTTGCTGATGCACGTAAGGATACGGTTTCTCGTGAAGTTCTCAGACATGAAGAGTTCAAGGATCGAGTAAAACTTGGACGTAGACGAGATCATTTTATTTTCAATATAGAAAGCACTGGTGCGATGCAGCCAGATGAGATCTTTGTCAAAAGTATTAATCATCTACGGAATAAAGCACAGGAATTGTTGTCATATGATTTAACAACTAACTGAGAATCTATGAATGCGTAGGTGGTATGTATTGTAATTTATATAAAATATAAGATTTTTTTATTAACAAGTAATTAAAGGCTATGCTTTATCGCAGTACATTCTTGAGGACCTGTGAGCAGGAGTCAGTGAAATGCTATAAGTCTCATTTTCGTCTCGATTCGTCCTTAGTTCTCGTTAAGGTGACCCGTTATATAACTCTTAGTTATAGTACAATCGAAGTCAACTTTCATATGCTAGTTCGGACCTACTGTGGAATAGTCTTCAAATCATCACTGATAGTGAACTCAGCTCCAGTCTTGGTTTGTAACTCTTCAACAGAAATTCCATTAGCAATCTCAACTAACGTCAGTCCTTTCTCATGATCAACATCAAATACAGCCAAGTCTGTGATGATCCTTGAAACACATCTAGAACCTGTCAATGGAAATTGACAATCTTGAACAATCTTCGGATTTCCTTTTTTATCTACATGCTCCATCGTAACAACAATCTTCGTGTGTTCTGGGTTAGCCACCAGATCCATGGCTCCGCCCATTCCCTTAACTTTTCCAGGCAACATCCAATTTGCCAAATCTCCGTATTGTGAAACTTGCATAGCACCCAACATACTCATGTCAACTCTACCAGCCCTAATCATACTAAAGGATTCATCCGAACTAAAGACTGATGCCCCCGGAGCCAAAGTAATGGTCTCCTTGCCAGCATTAATATAATCGGGATGTTCTTGTCCTCTTAAAGGATAACTACCAACTCCTAGAACACCATTTTCAGATTGCAATTGTACTCCCAGCTCGTGACTAACGAAATGGGGCGCCAGAGTGGGCATACCAATGCCTAAATTCGCATACATGCCGGACGTGAATTCCAGAGCTGCTCTTTTGACAATTCTTTGCCGAGCACTACCGGAGATCTCATTCGCCAACTCATTTTCACTTTTGGCGTAGATAACCCTTTCGAACTGTTTTCGTTCAGTTGACTGAATGACCGCATTAACATAAATTCCAGGTATGTGAATATTTTCTGGTGCTATACTACCGATAGGAACGATATTATCGGCTTCCACAATAGTAAATTTTGCAGCGCGTGCCATAATACCATTGAAATTCTCCCCGGTACCGGCAAAGACACAGTTGCCTAAGAAATCGGCCTTGCTTACTTTTATAATAGCCACATCTCCTACAAGAGCTTCTTCAAGCAAATATTTCTTACCTTTGAATTCACGAGTTTCCTTAGGGTCAGAATATTTAGCTACCGATCCATCAGAATTATAACGTAAAGGTAATTCTCCTGTTTCTACGAATGTATTCGCACCTGCCGGAGTGTAAAAGGCTGGGATTCCCGAGGCTGCCGCTTTTAGTTTCGCAGCCAGAGTTCCTTGAGGAGTGAGTTCAAGTTCTACATTCCCAGAAAGATACATCTTTTCAAATGTCTTATTCTCTCCAACATAAGAAACCAATAATTTAGAAATCTGCCCGCTTTCCAGTAAAACTCCAAGACCTTTACCATCGACACCACAATTATTCGAAGCAACAGTTAGATCTCTGATAGAGGTATGCCTCTCAATTTCTTTAATGATAGTATTCGGAATTCCACAAAGACCAAACCCACCGGCAAGCACCAAATGACCAGATTTCAGACCAGATTTCTCGACTGCGGTTTTAGCATCTTTCACCACTTTATTGACAGTCTGGACATATCTAGAACACGAAATATTTCGCGAAACCTAATAGTATAGTTAGATATATGGGTATAAGAGCCGGCAACCGTAGACAGGTAACGCTGCATGAGCTGCTCTATATATTTTTTATATTCTCCATCTACTTACAGAAAAAGAAGATGTCAGCCGAAATGTCGATAATACAGCCCGGTTTGTTAAATGTATTTTTACTGCTGTCATCTTCTAGAACGGAAAGCAGTCGCGTAAGGTAACAAAAAATGGATAAAAAACCAGACGAAAAAGAAGACGATTTGATGGTATTAATATATACCCCATCGTTCCTACTTTCCCCGCTTCCATATAAAGTTTGTGAAAAATTCCGGGGGAAATCTTCGAGTTGTTTGTCGGCAGATACTTAATCTCGGAGATATTTCGGACGGTAATAAACTGTCGTTCGACCTATTCTGCCCCGTGAATATTCCGGGTTGCATAAACGCTAAGCTAACTGGCCGCGCTTAAAACCTGCATCATGCACTGTAAATTAACTTTAAATTCGCTTTAGCTGATTATGGGAATTTCCCCCTGACTGCTTTCGATGGCCAGAGATGTGATCTGTCGATCACTTCTCCACCGTCAGCACTAATATATTGATCCATATACTTCCAATTGGAGTGAACATATATTAAGTTGTCGAATCATTATTTTCATAAATAGTAGCAGCTTTCTTCGAATTAAGTAAGTTAGCAGGAAGCCTTCGACGCTGTACTGTTCATCATGTATGATAAATATATCTAACGTAACTTACCGTTAAGGGGCTAAGTCATAATATTTATTGACTTAGATGTCAAATTGAGCGAATGGTTCCCCACGCATTCATTCACATTAATGGTTTCGGGTTTCGGGTCTCATCCATTTAACGTCACACAACTGAAAGGCTGTTGATATTGCAAAAACGATAGACAATATCTTCAACCTGTTTGACTTTCTTCCAAGGACTGGATATACTGCGACAAGGTCCCTAGCTATCCTGTTGCGCTTCCACTGAAGCCACATTCTTCCAAAGACGATACTTAGACTAGAAAGATGAAACAATTACACCTATGGCGCACTGAAACCGACATTGATCGACGGCTAAAGTTCACTAAAGAAAATTCAGATTAAATAACAGAAAATTATACAAAATAATACAAAAATTAATTATAAAAACATAACCGTAAATCTGCCTACGGCATTTACAATGAGATCATTTGTGCTGAAGAATGCCCAAGTATCTATACACGTTAAGTAGTAAGAATCGTAAAAAACTGACGTGACGATGCAGGATTCGTGTGTGTGAATGGAAGGGTTCATTAGAAATGGAGAGAGGAGGGAAAGAAATTAAAGAAATTAAGCAAGCTCAAATAAAACTTATAGCCAGCGACTATAATCATCATAATAACAACAACATAAAAACAAGCAAACGGTACGAGGAATATACGGATGTCTTTCACAATTAATTACCTTCGTCGCTGTGATGGATAACCAGAAGGAGGTATAGAAGGACCATATCCACTGCCACTAGTGCCAGGCTGGTCTGGAGGGGGATATAACTCTTGCATTTGCGAAGATGGATCAGGGGCTGGGCCAGGAAGATATCCTCCGCTATAACGATTACCACTATTATTTGGATCCAAGGGAAGAGGAGGTCCTGAGTGGTCGGGACCAAGATGGCCAGGATAAGAAGGCTGTGGTAAATATGATGGACCTTGCGGCAATATCTGTTGTTGCTGTTGCTGTTGCTGTTGCTGTTGTTGCTGCTGCTGGCGCTGCTGTTGCTGTTGACGTTGTTGCGGAAGAGATAAAGAAGATATGGTACCAAGAGAAGGAACTACTCCAATCTGAAGAGAAGATTGATTTTGAGGTGGCGGGGGTAGTAAACCTGGTAATAAGCCACCAGAAGAAACACCTACAAATGGTATCAAATTCTGATCCATCACAATACCGAAGAATTCCGGACTATCTTCAAACAATTGCTTGATTTTAGCTCTGCATTGCTCTGCAGTCACCTGCTTTGAGCGCATTCTTGACATCTCAGTAGCCACATGTTCCCATTTAGCCTTTTCCCCTTCTTCGAGAATGTTTTTCATACTTGTTATATCTTCAGCATCCCAGACTACAGCACCACCTCCTTGTTGACCAATTAGGACCTGATACCGATTTCTTGCCGCTAGATGATCACTACATTCAGCAGCCTCAGCAATTTCTGGCCATGTTTTACCTTGCCGCTTCATTTCTAAGATTATATCATCTTGTTCTTTGGTATATTTGGACTTCTTTTTGGGTCTAGGTCGTTGATCTGGCTGAAGAGCATTTGGATTTGATGGCGTTGCCAGTGATAATGGCGGTTCAACAATACTTAACGGGAGAGTGAAGGTACCAGCTGATCGCATCAATGTTTGAACTGACGAAGAAGAAGAGCCTGGAAACCCTGTGAAGTCTCCTGCTGACATATTACTACTATCAATTGGTTCAACCGGCCTCAAAAGGCCGACCTGACGGAATGTCCGCGAGCCAGATTGCATGATGCCACCAGGACCCACAATACCACTTGGGACCTCCATCGATCCAATACCTCCAGTCGGATTGATATTGATATTAATATTAGTTGGAGCCGTCGATTCTAGAATCGCTTCTTCTAGAGACCTTTTCGAACTTGTACGTCTTCGCCTGCTAGAACCGACTCCAGTTGTCAACGATCCTCGAGGACCACTACTCCTAGGGTTACGAACTGGTGTCGTAGAAGCGAATGCCGGGGTGTATGAAAAAGGTCCCCCTGGAGGAGGAGGTAACCCAATTCCGGAAGTCATTCCAGAAGCTTGAGAACCGCTCCCTACCGCAATTGGGGGAGAAGCTAACGGAAAATTAGATTGCGCTTGAGGTAAATGTTGCTGCTGCTGCTGCTGTTGATATTGCTGTTGTTGTTGTTGCTGCTGCTGATAATGCGACAGAAACGTGCCAGATCCACCTCCAGCTGATTCGTAAGAAGAAATTCTTGGCTGATGTACTGAAGGGGGAGATAACGGTCGAGACTGTTGGCGAGGATAATATAATGATGATGATGATGATGGCGATATTGACGATGGAAGCTGCTGCTGCTGCTGCTGTTGCTGTTGCTGTTGCTGTTGCTGTTGCTGTTGCTGTTGCTGTTGCTGTTGCTGTTGCTGTTGCTGCTGTTGATGCTGTTGATACTGTTGATGTGTAATCTGTGACCGCGGTTGTTGGCCCGGATCGTGAGCCAGACTGCCACTACCACCACCTCCTAATGAAGGAACCCGCTGTTGTTGTGATGGACTCAACGGAACAGAGTAGCTGTACCCACCACTATAAGTACCTGACTGTTGATGCTGTGGCGGAGACAGCCTGTTGTACAAATGGGGGGACTGCTGGGGGAGACGAACGGCTTGAAGCTGCTGCTGTTGAAGTTGGTGTGGAGCTGACGACTGCTGATATCGGGACTGATGATGTTGTTGGGGTTCTTGTTGTTGGTGAGTCTGGTGATGGGATTGTTGGGGATGCTGCAGTTGCACTTGATGCTGTTGTAATGATTGTGCTGGTTGTTGTGGTTGTGACTGCGACTGTGGTTGCAGCTGTAATTGTTCTTGTTGCTGTCTCTGTTGTTGTTGCTGCAGTTGAGGCGATTGCCGTGATGGCCGTGGTTGTTGCTGAGGAGTTTGTGCTTGTGACCTAGGTTGAGGACCAGAGGAAGGACCAACAGGAGGAGCCCTATCACTAGAGACTTCAGCAGTAGCAGGTTGCTGAGATGTGTTGCTATCACCGTGTCGAAAGGCCAGTAGAGCTTCATCATCTTCCGGTGCGGACTCCGTCATTCCTTAGTGGAAATTGCACGGAATGAATTTTTATAATTATAAAAAGGATTGAAGGGAGAAGAAAAACATGAAGTGTAGAATTCTAACAATGTAGTACTAATTCGACGATTGATACAGTTGACGAATTGAAGCCAATATGTAGGTTAAGCAAATTAATGTTAACTCCGTTATGTATATGCCAATCGGTCGAGATGTATACCAAAACGCCAAAACCCAGTAGTCTATTCTATTAAATAAAAACTGTCTTTGATAAAAGAATGAAAGTTAGTTATCTCAAAATCAGGAAAACAGACTTTAATTTTTTGTTTTGTAGGTATATTTTTTCTATAAAGAAAAGGAACCTACCATGCAAGGAAGAAAATTTTAAAATAGGGAGATGGGGTCTTTTGGTTTGTTAGCAAAACTTATAATCGAAAACACCACTGGTAAAGAAAGAGAGAGTAGAGTATGCGTGCAAGAGAAAAAAGAGGGAACAGACCGAGAGCATAACCAAGCAAAATTCATCACATACACAAAAAAAGTCCAATAAGAAGTATCTTGTTGGCCATACGCATGTCAAACAAGTTCACGAATAGCATAACTTACTTATCAAAAGTAGACTATGGTGAGCGCCAACTGTGTAGTGTACTCTCCGTACTGCCAACTACTAGCAGTGACGTTTTTAATAAAAGTACAAGGGTAGAACACGCAATTTCGCTAAGACAAACAGAAATGAAGCAGGCCAGAGAAATCTGCCAAAGCTTCTGGTTCGCTCACTTTTTCCTCTTTTCTCTCAGATACACGCACAAATTCTCAATCCAACTGCATGAAAAGTGGATCCCGGTTACGATCACCGAGTGCACATCAACTTGGCTTCCTGCGTTTAACAGTTTCCACAGAGACAATCAATCTGCGTAGTCAAACTGCATTTTCATTGTTGATTATGCCACACAAAATCTATCGGCGACTGATTGTCGCTCATAGCGATATTCAGAGGGACTAGCCGACTGAAATATGAGACTTCATCATGAGTAGGAAAGAGGTAGAAGTGATATGTCCGGATGATAACTCTACTAACTTGTAGGGAGTGGTATCCGCGTTCGGTGGCTAGAGTCTCACGCCGGCTTCGGGAACTCTAGGCTTTTGGTCTTTGGCTTTGACCCAGAAAAGGATTCACCTCTCACTACATTAAACAGCTCTCTCACTTTCTTTCTCTCTCTGAATTTCAAATAACTTACCTTTCTTTGAACTCGATCAAGTCGTGAAAATGAACCACCAAAATTAAATAATTACAAATTCAACAAATTCGATGCTTGCGTGAATCAAAACAGAAGAAAGAAAAGAGAAGATTCGCGTAAAAAAAAGACTTAAACTAGGTTTAACAGTTTACAAAACAACGAATATTAAGACCTTTTTAGATGCACAACGCAGTTCTCAATATTTCTCCTTCCGCCGGCTGCAATATTTATATATAACCTTAACGTTAAATCAGATCCAGAAATAAATAGATCAAGAAAAGAGACTAAGAGACAGACACAAGTCACAGCTATAACTGCAAAGTAAGTGATAGTAGTATTGTAAAGTGCCGTGACAAAAGCTCGTAATCTTTCTCTTAGAACTTTTCTTCTTTCCTTCCTTCACTTAGTACGTGTTTCAGTAGTGGTACTTATTGTAGTTGTCGTTGCAGTCGTTCCAGTTATCGTTGTGGTCGTTCCAGTTGTCTTCACCTATTATAGTTGAATGAGATAGATCTCTCTATAGTTGAGATCTTCCCTCCTGTCTTATTTCTCTATTATCTCCTAAATCGGATATAAAAGAAGATTGATTTTGAACCTTTCGATTGAGAGTGAATCGATCGCACAAACAAGAAAAATTAGGCAACTAAGCAGCACAGCAAGTAGTATGCTTCAAATGTATATAACTCAAGCACTTAATCAAAGTGAATCAATCAGTCTCACAGCAGGCAGGCAGTATACAATACAGGTGTTAGCCAAGCTGCAGTAATAGGGGTAAATCAAAGAAAATGCGGCCACACGCCAACTGCCTATAACGTTTCTTAGTGGGTCGCCACAAGTGAACTATAGCAGCAGATTGGTTATTAATGGTTAACGAGAAACTATAAAGTTCGCCGATGGTGGTTCTGTTTAATAGAAGAAAAGTTAATAAATTTATAAAAACCCTGTACGTACATACTATAGTTTTATACATGTTGTGAAGCTGTAGCTGCATGATGAAGTAAACAATCTCCTACAAGGAGACGGTAGGGAGCCACAGGGGCATACAGGGCCATATACAGGGTGCAAACTAACTAACTCCCTGAGCTAATGACCAACACTGTCTCGTTGAGATCTCTCGCACTTTTTTCCCCTGACCCAGAATATAGGAAGACCCCTCTCCCGTCATCGTTAGCTAGCGATTTAATTTATACGGGCGCTGTTATATATAACAAGTTAAATGCAACAAATCGGTTAACTAAAATGCACTAATAATGTACTATAATGTACTATAATGCATTACAATGCATATATCTGTACTAACTACCTCTAACAGTTTGTGTAACCAGCTAAAGATGTTTTAAATTGTAGATCTAAACGGTGGTTACCCTAGACCAGATCCACCCTGTCTTATGCAAGTGTCTAAAAACGATCGATGAAATAATAACCCTGAATACTAATGAGAGTTTAAACGTGATATGGCTTAAAAAACCCCAAAACAGAAGGGATAATTCAAATATACTGCTGTAGGTTCCAATTCTCTTAAAGAGATCCATCCACATGAAGTTTGCTATAAGAGTTACATCGAGTTTAAAGATGAGATCTCAGATCAATTCATAGAGTAGCAAGTCAGCCCCGGTCAAAGTTATAGGTCGTATTGTTCCAAATCCCCTGTGTCGTTCGATCGTTATTTCCGCCTTCACATATTCTCCCTTCCATTCTCTCTCTTGTTAACCTAAAGTTAATATCAATAACTTACAAACCATTATGGGTTAAGTTCGTTAGTCATGCACATATCTTAAATGAACTCAAAATCCAACATTATCCCAATAAGTGCAATCTACATAGCTCTTTACGATTTTCAGAATCGTGATCGTCAGTTCAGGACCGTTAAGTCTGATTCCCGTTACGACCAGCTTTCAGCCCGTCGGCCTCTGGCCGATGGGAAGAGGGTTGCAAATATGCTTCAGATCGATTTACCCGATTGATATCCTTCTGGTTGCGACTCTACTCTGGGCACCATGACCAGCCTCGTTCGTTTTACCTTCATCCTCCTTCTCTGACTGGAATTTGTACCACAAACTTCCTATCTTGTAACTCTTGATCAGCGACTGACTGGCTTGACTCGGTTTTTGGCCACATGACTGAACTATCTCGCCGGTTGACCCGTCATTGTTAAGACTGGTTTACTCAGTAGGTATGAACCCTAATAAAGTTCTGTAGGCCTGTACTGTACACAGCACATCATGCATTGCAAACCTTATGGTCCCGCGTGTTGTATGTGTTCTCTCCAACGTGAATGCTGCTGTTAGAAATCGAAATTCTGTTTCAGATCCCAACTCTCAATTGAGTTCAGTCAAGACTCATCTTACAAATCAACCATCAGAAGTGAAGCGATCAGAGGTCGGGAAAGAACAGTATGGTGCGCCAGGATGCATTTTTAAAATAGCCCCCTGCCAGCCGTGCTCTATCTGAAACAACCTTATAAAGATCTGATGTAGGTCTCCGGTTACGGTTGGTGGCCGCACGCTAATGTAAGTTTATATACATTGCTCTTAATTAGATCAGGGTTGAATGTCAGTCCGATCTCTGCGTTGGCGACTAATGAACTTAACCGTAACCAGCCAATCTATTTGTAATTTGCTTATGACGGCTGAGTGACTTCTACAGCTACCTCTTACTGGCATCAATGTGCGGCTCAAGTATTCACCTTGGCGCCATGGCCTGTTGATATCTGACCGATCTGTAGAAACCCCGACTGTAAATGGTCTACGGCATCGTCCTTCAGCTCCGCTTTATCATATCTTTGGTATTGATAATCGCGGTCAACGTCAGATAACAAGTCATGAGTTCAAGCATAAAAGCGAGCAGCTGCCGCCGCAGGAGTTCTGACATGCGTTTATAACAGGATACGAGCATATGAAGTGGTCTGGGCCACGGAGCAGCTGCAGATGTTACAAGCTTGACCTTTTTCTGGGGTGGCCCGAGCCTTAGGGAAATTTCCTCCGGAGGCTGGACCCATGCCCCAAACCCTGACAGTTAAGATCGTATTAAAGCCTTTACGGAAACGTGTGGAGTGGTCTGGGATGCAGCATGAGGGGTCGGAAGCATTCCCAAGTACCGGTTGATTTCAACGCCGAACTAATCTAGCAGATCCCAACCGCCGGAGGCAAACAGTAATATTACTTTGTACAACATTAGTAGTGCTGTTTGACAAACAGGCGAGACGCCCGACATTACTATAGATGTGCAGAAGTTGGCTACTCCTTTAAGTATGCGTCGATTCGATCCCAACTTGATCATCATCATGTGGACCATGTCCGCATCTGGGGGCGGCTGGACCGGATCTTACCCCAGATCGTACACTTCATGCTTCTCTGAGTAGCCCAACTTTTTTTTGACCTTCAAAGTACAGTCATATATGAATATAATAACACACCGCTCATTATTATCCTATAACCCAAGGAACAGCTTGCCGAATGGTAGGGGAGAGATTGATAGACTTAGTCCTCGTCCGAAATTAACAATTAAATGCATGATCGAATCTGTTCTCTGGTGCGTGATTTCACTATCACAAGTTCTTGATCTGCGTTCCCCAGTTGAAAAGAAGCCCAGACCTCCACGGCCAAGCTCCAGGCTTTCAATGTGCTGAACATCAATTGGCGATCTCAACTTGGAACGAACTTAGCCTCAGAGCCTCCGCGCGTGGGAAGCTAGGCGGGAGCTCGGAGAGAGGCCTTGACCATCTATAGGATGGCAAGCCCACCTCAGATGCTTGGATATGGTTATGCACTTATGAGGTATAAGTTCAAAACTCGAGCCTAGCATCATACTGACAACAAATTTACCAATCGAGTACAATGTTGACCCTTTAGTCAGGTCAGACCAACCTCTTTATTTAAATTCTGCCTTCGAGGTTCTGATATGTTTACTTTTGTTCTTGACAACATTCTGTGTACTGTGTATGAATCAAGATATTCTTTTGTATGACTTAAAACCATGTAAAATATATATTACTTTTAGTATGCAGGGGGCCATTTGGTTTAGCCCGTGATCGGCTTAGCCAAAGTTAAACTTTTGCCTCTCCTCTTCTAGAGCTCCTTCCTATTCATGTCGAATAACAGCTACAGAGCAGTTTAATTTTATTTTCACTTCACAGGATCCGAAAGGATATTACACATGATGATGTAACATGATAATATTATATATGTAGTATCATTATCAATATCACGATACATATGGGCACATTCAGGGTCCCAAGTTTAAAAATACTGGGGATAAGCATTTCTTGTAATGTGAAGCGAATCCATCACAAAGTCTCTGTAATAATATTTAAAGCTGCAGTGATGTTAGATTAATTGGTTGAAGTCTATGGTTTAATTAATTCTCGACTTACAATTGTTATAAAATGAATCGTCAACTATTAATAATATGTGCCAATTTGAATCGGCCAGATCATTCAGTGGGGGCACGCCTTCTCTCTATTGCAACGAATAATTTAAGGCGGAATGATGGAACAGGGGGGAAACTTTGTAGATTCAATTTTAGCTATTTCTAGAGTTGAACAATTACCTAAGTTAATTGTGAACAGGGATGACATTACCTATTGCATACACCGGTACTGCAGGAAAAATATTATATCCCCAACATGATGACCACCAGACCAGGATTAATTAACATACATTAAATAGATGTATGTCAATTTAACTTTAATTCAGCAAGTTATAATTGCTATAGATATTAGTCTAAGACAAGGAAGGGGAGGGGTATAATTCGATCAATTTTTTTTATGATGGATCTTTTCTGTATTCAGCACATGTTGAACGCGCTTGTTACATTAAGTGAACTTTATTTATAGGTTGATGGAACATATCTGACTGGCAATTGCGTTACGATCTCTTTAGAACTGAATGAACTAAAGCCACAAAGTTAGTTTGTTATTTGCCAAGTTAGGAGTTGTCGCACGTAAGAGAGTAATTGATGGCTTGCAGCCTCGGAACTGTTTCACCTATATACGTACACGTTCTTGGTATCCAATTTGCCCCATTCCAATGCAGTCTTAACCGCAACAGCAAGACATTTAGATTTGTCGTGGTTCAAATACCTAGATACGTATACCTTGGCCGTACGCCTATGTTGGGGCCCAGATTATCGTAGCTGAGCCTTTCACTCTCTGAAGCTCGGTTCTAGATACCGCGTCTCACTATACTTCTAAAGCCAAGTTTTCTCAATTGTCTGTTCATTCAATGTCCCTTAGTCACGAGTTGGGACTGACCTACACGTAACTTCGATCAGGTAGATAATCGATACCTACGGACATCGAACATTTCGAGAGCCATGGGCCCTAGCACCTGGCGAGAGAAATTAGTTGAAACTAGTTTTGCCCCCAAGGACGGGACGAACAACCAATCCCTGAACCTTGTCTGTGCTCGCCAACTGGTGTCAACTTCGTTACAGTAGCCAAGACCATTGGAACTTAGGGATAGTCTGAGATCTGTGGATTCCTACTGCCCATACATAATTTACTTCCTTCCCCCGATTTTCAGAAATACATCATTCTCTATTTTTACTTATTTTAGATGACGCCATGTAAGAGGCCATCTGAACTTTTGGCTATTAATAAATGAAGTCACAAACTATTCCTGCTAAACATTCCCTACTCCATGGGACCGCTCGATCCCCTGGATCGACAGACCTAAGCCTCTCGAGTCTGCTTCTTGCTTTCTGGGAGCTGGCCTAGACCCCGGTTCTAGTACTGCTCCAGAAGTTCATCCGTCAAAAGTCAGATATTTCGCCCCAACGGCCGGCAGGGCGAAGGAGGGGAGAGGGAAGGGGACGGAGACAAGTGATGACTTCAGAGAGCCACCATATAGGCCGTGGCGAGAATCAGCGGTCTTGAGCTTCGCATCAGGATGCATCAGGACGCAAACGGCAGAATCAAGGAAATTAGTCTCGACACAGTAACAAGTCTCAGATACAGTCGTGGAAATCTTGAGCAAAGCCAGAGCCATGATTTGGGGCACCTACCCTAGATGGAAAACTTTTCGTTTGACTAATACAACAGAGGCTTTAGAGTCAGTCCTCTTCAGGCCATTCTACCTCCAGATCTCTTCACTGCGAATGCGAAGCTGCCGACCATATTCGTACGTTCATCCTCTTGCAACAAAAAAACAACTGTATCGACCCAGCTTTGACAACTTTCGAGTAACTGAGAAGAAGTCCCTGAATCCACCTCAATTACATCTCTACTAAAATAGCTCGATCATCAGGTTGACTAGGTGGTATGGTTCCACTGGTGAACATACTTCACTTCAAGCCAATGTAGCGCTGACAACATATCAGAAGGTGATGGGATTCAGAAATAACTTCGGTCATAACTCTCTAGAGAGAACATGACATGTATTCATAGATCATCCATATACATATTGATCTGGACGTGTATCCCTCTCTGACAAGTCATTTACCAGATTCCAGCACTATAATCCTGCAGGGAGTTAAAACCGTTTGTATAGTAGCGGTATCACATCATCAACACTTCTCGTATCAAGCAGTAATTTCAGGTTAAAACCTTTATCTGCAGGCATTCCATCAAGATATCCGTCGAATAAGCGAGTCCTGGTACTATAAATCTCTCCAGTAGTCACGATAGTAAATTCGTCGTTAGAAAAATAATTATTCGTCATCCATGACAGCAAGATGCGTAACCTTACAAAAGCTATTGTGTGCACAGAATAGGACAACAATATCTAGTCACCGCACCAACAATCATTTGACTCGAGCGAAGTAACTAGCAATGGATAACAAGATTGCGGAAACCGCGATAGCGAGCATTGATAGATAACATTTGATGGATGCTACTTCGAAATTAACTCGTTATTCTAATCATTCTAATCATTCTGATATTTTTTGATCTGAGATCATATTCCGTGATTTCATAAAAAGCACGTCATAGATCGTAGCTCCTCGAGATATCTCGATTATTGAGGAAGACAATATTGCTAAATTGGCATAGAGTTACTTGTTTATTATATACTGAAGGCGGAAAGGTCGGGATCGAAGCTTGCCTTTCATATATTGTTTTCTAACCTTTTCCTCCAAAGCACATGGATGATGATGCATCAACCGATATCGATCTTGATATCGATAACCAACTGCTCTCAATGGGCAAGCACGGCGCCATCAATTATGCATATTAATTAAGGTAAGGAAGGCTGAATAATATGTAACCCGAACAAACTTGGGAGTTTTCTTTTTCTTTTTTTGCCGTGCATACCCCCATAAAACAATTTCAGGGTCCAAAAAATATCTGATCACCGCCTTATTCCTTATCAGTTAACAATATCCATGATCGCCCAGATCAGATCAAGCTTCTCTGTATGACATGAGATGACTGTTCGGTACACGCAATCGTTACTCACGATGCATTAAGAACGGAGCTGATCGGTTTATTGTCCAAATGCTGCGGAGACGAGTTTATTCTAAAGTGGTCGATGCAAGATAAGTTAGATAACGTTACCTGAATACAGTTTGACGAATTGAATGGGAGAAAGAGGCTCAAGACATAACGAAAGCGGAGGAACATAGGAAAGATTCGCTGAGCTGATTAAGAGGGACAGAACAAGACGCGTATCTATGAAGCGGAGATAAGCCGAAGAAGAATTTGACGTAGAGAAGGGAGATAAAACGGATTACAATTAACGTTTCCTTAGCACTAAGTTAACGGCGATCGTCACAATATCCCTTCAGTTAATAAGCGTACAAATTCCGTAAAACTACGTTATGAGTATCGCACATACGATATTTTTCATTTTTGTCCATGTGTACAAGATCTATTGATCTTCATCAGACGTTGTTTATCAGGTCTGTTCCATGGCTATCGAACCTAACTCAACGATGTAGTTATCTCTAAATAGCCATTATCTGTTACATCTGTTTTAACTTTGTCAACGGCAGGCAAAGATTCTGTAGATCATTAGAATTATATGCACCCGCCCACCTATCAAGTTACCAACAAATTACACAATACATATTACTATCTCCATACGTACTACATTGATAATTTTTGAAAAAATAAAAAAACTCATTCCCTATTGGTGCCTTATCTAGTGATTGCCCATCACTTGAAAATCTCAAACAGCCGTTTGAAAAAGAGCCAAGGGGTCGGTGGCCGGAAATGACTGAAAGAGGAGAAAGGGGAAGAAGATATCGGACATAAATTCCAAGGCCCCAAAAGTCAATAAATATCAAGCAGATCGCTTCTAATTTATTTTGTTTTGAAACTTTTTTTTCTCCACTTGTTTTTTCTCGTCACAGTTGTTGTTTAGTCCGGGTCAACCTGAAAAGAAAGTACATCAAGATCAAAATCCCTCATTTCTTTTGTTTTCTGAGAAAGTTGAAGAAGTGGTAGAGTAGACTAGTAATCCATCCATTCTTTTTTGTTAAAGATGGAATATATGGAATTCCAGGTCGCTAAAAGCGCCAACTATATTGACAAATATCTCAGTTGGTTTGGTAACGAAAATGATTATAAATTAATCATTTCTTCAACCCAAGCACCAATAGTTTCTTCTGATCAATTAGACCTATTTTGTAGAGCTGGTGGATTCTGGTATCTTCTCGATGATAATCAGTATTTTTCTCAATGTTTCTTGGAATCTTATTTAACCTTTTTCCCGAATATTCTCTTTTTTTTTGCTGCTGCCATCTCTATTTCTTATCTGATCTTTCACGATGCTAAACCTTCAAAAACATGGGATTTTTATTCCAAACTGGTAAGTTGTCGACCCGTTTTGCTACTCTCGAGATAATTTGAGGGATTTTGTGTGGACGGATGGGTGCTAGAATCCACGAGAACTAGAAGTCTGGAGAATATCCCTTGCTAACAGCTTTTCAGAGCTTGGTTGTAATCCAGATCCTTGTAAATGCTGGTTTAATATGGTTAAATATATCTGCTGGACTGATAAAGTCCTATGATGTTATCCTCTCGTTTGGAGTCCTTTTTGAAGTTCTGGCGCTTCACTATGTCGAAAATGGTCGAGTTCATGTACCTAGCGATGTTCTTTTATGGTTTTGGTTATTAACTTCTTTCACTAATGGATTGAAACTTTTGGGGGCTGTTATCAGTAAACAGTATGAAGAATCTGCTCTGCAATTCATCCTTGTTTGCTTTCTCTTTTCGAATTCGACCTTGATTTTCACACGTAAGTATCCCTGTAATCATCTGGAGACAGGCAGATGACGAGGGCGCTTTTTCGGGCGCGTAGAACGGCCCTCCTGGAAACCAACCGGGGATTGACAATTCTTGAAATTCTTTTTCTAATAACAAAAAATCATTTTTTAGTGGAATGGATTATACCCAAGCTGAGAAATCGAAGAAATCATGAAAATGTTGTTAGCCTTGATGACGCTGATGCTTTCTCTCGTTTATTCATGACTTGGCTGCATCCTCTTTTAAACAAGGCATATAAGGAGGATATTGCTGAGAGAGATCTACCCAAACTTGATGAGGACTTCAAATCTTCGGTAATGAGTGCCAAGCTAAATGTTCATTGGAATAAATCCTCTAGAAAGGATTGGCTAGGACTAATGGTCGCTATGATCAGAACGGTCAAATGGGACCTCCTCACGATGGTCGTTGCGGAATCCCTCCATAACTGTTTGGTATATGCCCAGGCGTTTGTTCTGAACAGGCTTATTAGATTTGTAGCTGTATATGGTACAGAAAATGCCGAACCAGCATCAGTTGGAGTGTATATCTCATTTTTAGTTCTAGCTGTCTCAGTTGGGGGCACCTTCCTCATGAATATTGCTCACATGGGAATGGTTCGTCTCATGATGTCAATTAATGGATCTGTTTATGGGATTATTTTCCGTAAAGCCTTGAAATTATCTGCTAAATCCCGCGAAACAAAAACTACCGCTCAAATTATGAATATAATGACTGTCGATATTGGGGAAATTCAATTTTGTTTCAGTCAAATTGGAACTCTTATTACTGCTCCTATGCAACTTGTGCTTTGCTTTTATAGTCTTTACAGCTTCTTAGGATTCAGTTTTTTTGGTGGTCTATCGGCAATGGCTGTTGCGGTTCCTATCAATTTAGTTTTATCTGCTCTGTTGAACAAAAATTTCCGAATAATGTTCGACGCCAAGGATGAAAGAACAAAGGTAACAAGTAATATATTTTCAACCGCAAAAAGTTTGAAGTTATATGCTTGGGAAGTACCTTTTTTGAATCGCCTGAGTAAAGTCAGAAATGGTAATGAAGTTGCTTTACTTAAAAAGGTCAAAATATTGAATGCTATGTTTGAAGCAGTCTGGGAAATAGTTCCTTATTTAATCTCTTCAACAGTATTTGCTTGTTTCTTAATATTTGAAGGCAAGCCTTTGACGGCTCAGATTGTTTTCCCAAGTTTGATTTTGTTCAATTTACTTAATGAACCTTTGGCATTGATTCCGTTGGCTGTTACTACTATTATTCAAACTAAAGTTTCATTTGACAGAATCTCAGGTGTGTTAGCGGCTGATGAGTTGAATATTGACCGAATCTATCATCTCCCCGATGAACAGGTTTCTTACAACCAACCTTCTGTCATTTTGAGTGATACAACTGTTGCATGGACTGAAAGCGAGGATTCTCCTGTTGCTCTAGAGAATATCAATTATACTGCTATAAAGGGCGAATTGAATTGTATTGTAGGCAAAGTAGGATCCGGTAAATCTGCGATACTGAAAACTATTACTGGTGAAACATTTATTAAGAATGGAACTGTCACAGTTAAGGGTAATATTGCTTATGTCCCTCAAGAACCATGGCTTTTGAATCAGACCCTGAAGGATAACATCTTATTTAAAAATCGATATGATCCTGAATTTTACCAAAAGACTCTTGAAGCATGCGATTTGTTAAGTGATATTGCAAACCTCCCAGATGGTGATGAGACTGAAATTGGTGAACGAGGTGTAAGTCTTTCTGGAGGTCAGAAAGCAAGAGTTTCTCTTGCTAGAGCTGTTTATGGTCGAGCCGATATTTATGTTATGGATGATATTTTATCAGCTGTAGATGAACATGTAGGACGTCATCTTATTGATAATGTTTTAGGAACTAAAGGTTTATTGACTTCTAAGACCCTTATTCTTGCTACAAATAATATTAAAGTATTGGCTGAAGCAGACAAAATTACTATGATTGAGGATAAAAAGATTGCCGAGACAGGCACTTTGGCAGAAGTTTTCAAAAATGAAGGGGCTATCTTTAAACTTATAAAAGAATTTGGTTCTGAAGCTACTGACTATAATCTTGAGACTCTTAAAAAGGATGTCCAAACTGAGGAGCATCATCGATTGCATAATGATGGCAATCTTTTGCGCAGAGCTAGTATGGAATCAATGGCGTCTATCTCTGAAGAAGCAACTAAGGAAATCAAGAGAACAAATAAGTCTAAGGATAAAATTGAATCTGGTAGTGTCAAGAAAATAGCTTTTCTTCGTTATTTCAGGGCAGGAGGACTTAATTGGACTATTGTGGCTACGGTTTCCCTTATTTTGACTGCAGCATTTCAAACATTTAGTTCTATTTGGTTAAAACAGTGGTCAGAAAAGAGACTTAGTGGTGTATCTTCTGATGCTGAGTATTACTTGACTGTTTATCTCTTGCTTGGTGTCATTTATACTATATTTGATGTTATTAGTATTTATTTAGTTATGTGTGTTGTAGGACTTGGCGCGTCAACAAAATTGCATGATGAAATGGCCAGAAAAGTACTTCGTTCTCCTATGTCATTTTTTGAAACTACACCATTGGGTCAAATATTGAACCGTTTTACTAGTGATATTAGTGAATTGGATGATATGATGTCTTGGACTTTGATTTCCTTTAGTGGTATGATTGCCAAATTATTTTTCGCCATGGTAGTCATCTTTTATTCAACTCCTTTTGTACTTGTTGCTGCTGTCCCGCTTAGTTTCTTATATCTTTATTACCAAAGATTTTACCTAGCTAGTTCTCGGCAGTTAAAACGAATAACGAGTTCTGCAAGAAGTCCCATGATTGCCCAATTCGAGGAGAGTTTGAAAGGGATCAACGTCATCAGGGCTTATGGAAAAAATGAACGATTTGTCCTTGAAAATGACCAGCGTTGTGACTTGGTGTTGCAGGCGGCTTATGATTCTCAGTCAGTTGATAGATGGTTATCATTAAGATTGAATTTCCTTTCAGCAATTATTTCTTTCCTGAGTGCTCTAAGTGGAGTTTATATGACTACCCAGGGACATATGACAGAAGGATTAATTGGTTTAGTTATGTCAAATGCTCTTTCAGTAACTACATACTTATCTGGTATTGTAAAACAAACAGTACAAATTGAACGTCGTGGAGTCTCCTTGGAGCGTGTTTTTCAATATATAGATTTACCGTCTGAAGCCGCTGAAATTGTGGACGATAATAGACCAGCAGCACATTGGCCATCTGAGGGTAGTATCAAATTTGAAGGATATAGTGCTAGATACAGGGAAAATTTGGATTTAGTTTTAAAGGATATAAACTTGGAAATTAAGCCTTCTGAAAAGATTGGAGTTGTGGGACGTACTGGAGCAGGTAAAAGTACTTTGACTTTATCATTGTTCCGAATAATTGAACCAGCTGGTGGTAAAGTCACAATTGATAACGTAAATACCAATGAGATTGGTCTTCTGGATTTGAGACGGAACCTTTCAATTATCCCACAGGATGCACAGATATTTTCTGGTACCGTGAGAGATAATCTTGATCCATTCGATGAACATGATGACACTGAACTTTGGAGAGTTTTGGAACTTTGCCATTTGAAAGATCATGTAACAGGGATGGGTAAAGGTCTTGAATCACCATTAGCTGATGGAGGTGAGAACCTGAGTAAAGGACAATCACAGTTAATTTGTTTAGGCAGAGCTCTTTTGCATGGTTCAAATGTCTTGGTACTTGATGAGGCCACTGCTAGTGTTGATGTAGAGACTGATTCTATTATTCAAGAGACTATTAGATCTGAATTCAAGCATAAGACCATTATTACCATTGCTCATCGTCTTAATACAGTTATGGATAGCGACAAGATTGCTGTTCTTGATAATGGACGTGTTGTTGAATTTGATTCTCCTAAAGTTCTATTACAGAATCCGGACTCCTTGTTTTACTCTTTATGTGAAAAGGGAGGTTTCATAGGTGGCAGTGGACAAAATAGTGGTGAAAACAGTGGAGACGAGAGATAAAGAATGGGCAACTGAACAAAAACACCTAATCATAGATTAGGAATCACATAGAGAATATTATTATTTTTTTTATTATTATTATTATGAGTAAAACATGTGAACGAAAAACATATTTACCGACTGGCACTTTTTTTGCCTCCGGCGACTAAGCTTCAGATCAAGCAAAATAAGAGCATGACCCCAACTGCCAGAAACACTGTAGCCGACAGGACACCAGACTCCGTAAACTCTTACTATATATGTCTTGCTACGCCGACAGGACACCCCAGACCCCGTAAACTCTTACTATATAGGTCTTGCTATGCTCGGAAAAACTTCATGGGAGATGTACCCTCACGGTGAATTCAAGAAGAAACTTAGCCCTTTGAGCGAATACTCACCTGCCCTGTCAAGTACAGTTGATAAAACACTCATATGTCCTTGTCCTGTAATCTCAGGCTAATTAGAGTTAGGTGTCACAAAATAGACAATCTGAACCAGCTGTAGTTGTGAATTATCTCTGTGCAGAGCTCAGAGGTAGTACCCTAGACTCCTTGAGAAATATGGACTCCTCACCTCAGCCGAGTGGCATAGGGATCTGGTAATCATGCCCGAGTTACGCTGAGTTAAGAATTTATACCGAAACTAGGCGGTAGAAAAGTGACACTGACAGTCTCTTCCGGAAATGAGGATCGATCATCATATGTTAGAATCTAGCGGCTCTACTACGAATTTATTGCAGTTACCAATTCCGATGAGAGATAATCAAACATGTATTACGTAGGATGACGTAGATTTCTCATCAAGCTTAGTAAGGCAATATTTTTAAGATATGAGATAACATTAATTAAGGAATTGAATGGCGCCATTGAGTGAATACTCTTACTCTCGGAGTTATCGCTATAGACGGATCATGTTACCATCCTAAACAGACTGCAGAATAAATGTAACTCAACGGAAGAAGATCCCATATCATCGATCTCAAGTGCGTCTACCCTACTCAACACAGAGATAAGAAGATCATGGCTCGATGGACACGTCTATTTCCGCAACATCTTATCATCTCGATATGAACGAGGATTCGGCTCACTGCCACATCTGCCAGATTCTGCCTCTGACGGACTCAACGGGGGAAGGGGATCAAAGGATATGATAGATGAAGTACAGTAGGTTAAAACCACGGGGTCTGGGTCATAAGAAGATATAAGCAACAATGACTGACCTTATAATGTGTTATGCAGAGACAGGGATAAAAACATATTATTATCTGGCTAACATACACATCACCCGGCTTTCCCGTTGGGCCGTTGTCATGATGTCTATTTTTAAATATCTAAACTTTAAGTTAAGTTTTAACTTTATCATATGAATATCGGATTTAAATATCTCGCGTTTATTTTTTTGTGCGTTGTCAGGTGTGACGCCGTAAGATGCACGCATGTTCATATAGATACCGTAATTAACGTTAAGTTATCAATGAAAGCTACTGTACAATACAGTAGCAAGTTAAATCCGATTGCATCATTGACCCATCAATTCCTTCTTGCACCGAACAGATACAGTAGATAATTGCCTTATCGTTACAATATAACCGTTACAGTAGATGATAGTCAGAGTTATATCTAAATATATACTCTCTGTACATGTAGATAATGATTATCAGACTATCTCTGATATTATAGTAACATAGTTACATTTGTCATAGTGTATAAGATCTGTATTTGTTTCAAGAATGGGGTAGTAGAAGTCGCAATGAATGGGACAATCTCACCCGCGAAAGACAAACACCCTCATTTGCATCGTGACTTTGCATCTCGTGCGAAGCGCGATTTCCTCTTGACTGAACCTCCGACGGTCGAAAGCAGACAGGTAAACTCCAACAACCTCCAGACAAGGTTGCTTCAGGTAGCGTATTCAACTTAGTTCCGCACTGTAAACGGTCAATGACGGAATAATACAGTAGTGGACCGGTTTACGGAGTTAACCGTTTAACCAACGGTTAACGTTAACAGTAATACTAACGCTGTTCAAGTTGGCTATCGAACGCAGCAGTAACGGTGACGCGCACGCGCGTGCACAATACGCCTTCATCACATGTTTTAACGGAAATCCATGCATGCAAGTGAGAACGCTACAGATAGCACTTGGCCGATCGTACAGACGTCTTTAAATTTACGAGCTGTTTGATTGCCGCACGGACCGACTTTTGATCCCATTTAAGCAATGATCCCCTATCGGTTGTATGCTTAAGGCTACTTCGGGAACCTGTAATACCACCTCACCATCTGCTTGTTCCTACTTTGGGTGTCTCAATAGATCTCTCTGTACCTTGATTGGGTTGGGCTGGGGAGGAGTGACAGAAAGAAGGAGGAGGCGAGAATTAAGCTAATTAGCACAGCACGAGCTAACTCGCGGAGATGTCGGTCACACAATTGTTCATTTGCGTTCCCCACACGAATCACTTGAGGTTAAAGACGATGAGCACGGCTATAATAATGGTGGGGGATGAAGCTAGGAGGAGGTGGAGGGGGGGGGGGTCACATCAGATGACTCTGATTACTGTGTTTTGACGGCTGCCATGATCCGGGAATGATACCTCGTGGCCGCTGGCCGTTGCGCCACATTTGTTTTTTTGATAGCGATTGATTTAAATCCGAATTGCTTTAAATCTGATATAAAATCAACCGTTCTTGGACCTCTTCAGTTCATTGTATAGTTTCTGATAGAGACTTATGGTTGTTTGTTCAACGGTGACTCAAGGTTTTGTACGGAGTGGGTTTTTATATTAATTTAGTGTTAATATTAAAAGTTGGCAAGTCATTATGAAAGGTAACTAGTAAATGATATATATGGAATGGATGATAGGTGGTTGGTGACTTGGGTGTAGCATAACCCGAAGATATCTGTCGCTTAAGACCCCTAGTATCTAGAGCGTAGACTCCAGCCACTGAAGGCTGAATGAGTGAATTACTATCGAGTTACCACTAAAGTTATATTATTTGGGGATAGGCTTGTCTTGTTCTCACTTCATTCCAGTTCTATATCACCCTATTCTCTCAATCTCTCCTTGATTATTAATATTAACTAACATTTTGTCAGCTTTCAACGTAACACCCCCTAGCAATAGCAGCCCTCAGGAAGTAGCAGAAAGGAAACGTGTTGCCTCTGCTATAAATACTGTTACCGCTAATTCGTCTAAGAAGGTTGCTAATTTGAAGACCCATTCTTTATATAAGAGGGATGATGGCCAGACTGTTCCTTTCAGGTGACATGATTGATTAAACGCACATGCACAAGAGATAATGAATTGAGGAATCGGTTTCCTTCTTCTCTGATTTCAAGTTTCATTTCGAATTCTTCTATTTATTTTTTTGATATATTATTTATTTTTAGCAAAGCATTGAGATATTTATAAACACATAATAATTTAAACCATCTTTAGAACCGCTTACTGTTCGTATATACTCTGGCCTAGAGGCATCTGTGTCTCAGGGTTCTCGTAATCCAACTTCTTAGATCGAAAATTAGGCTATAGCTACATCTTATCAATTCATTAGCGTCGTGATAAAACAGATCAATTAGCTATAAGAAATCATTTCAGGTTTGGCCGAAAGGTGGTGAAGCGAGCTTGCTCTACGCTGAACTATATTAGTTATACGAGGTTTTAGAATGAAATTCATAAACACGCTCCCCAGAAAATATTCTATTATGGGGGTATTGTAGACGCCGAGATGGTTTGTCTCCGTCACGCGAACTAGAGGGGGAGGGGCATTCGTGGGGAAAAACCTGGAGAGAAAGTGGGGTCCACGTCATGTAGTATTCTAATAAAATATAATATTTTATAATTCACATCCAATTTCAATAGTAATATTAATATTGTTAATTTGCTATTAAAAATTAATTTATTGAATAATCAGCATCTGACTATAATTACCCAACGTCGTACGTATACATAAGTACGTTCAGTTATTTAAAGTTCATTAATTTATTTAAAGTAACGTTAATCTTTATCCTTATAGAGAAGAACCGTAGCACCAGAGACAATGATTATTATACTTTTCCACCAGGCACCTCCTCTGTTCCTCGGAAAACCCCTCGGCTCCTTTACCTTCGCACACAAGGTTCATGCCTCGCGTGCCGAAGTTTGAGCAATACATCTGCCGGCAGGAGCTATGGCTAGAGCTAGAATTCCACGGCTTGTTTTGCTCAGATTAGCCTTAGAAAGACGATACTATCTTAACCTCGAAAGAAGCCCACCTTCACCCCAGCCGGAGACAAACTCATCACAACCCAGGTAACCTCCCCCCCCCCCCCCCCCCCCGGGAATTTTCGTGA
>JAKTRU010000016.1:379081-403170 GCA_030579875.1 Sugiyamaella paludigena
CGCAAATTTAATAAGTGTCGTGTTATCTCTCTCTCCAGAGACCGTCTACCACTGAGGCACTAGCTTTGTATGCTCGCTGGGTACCTGCCAACAGATTTCAATGGAGTTTCCAAATCATTGGAACATGCATCTAAATGGGCTCTCTTTGCATACGCTTGCAACGCTTCTGCAATGAACCTCACAGGCTCACCCCCTCTTCGCCCAAGTCTTCCCACCTATCCGGAAATACCGTCAGAGAGCAAACTCGGGTTACTTTTGATCTTCAGAGTTATACCCGAAAAGCTAGAACACGCTCGGAAACAAATTTAATATAACAGTCCAATTTTGATCATATAACTTAGCGGATAATGAAGCCTATAAGCTACTGATAACTTATCCGAGACCTGCCTACTCTATCTATTGACTTCATGATTGTTATTTAATTATTTATATAACCTTCTTACTGTGGCAGTCTAGTGCTGATGCGATTCAATTTCTTTATGATTTGTATGAATTCTCTGATCTTAATCACGCGAGAGCCTGTTACGTAATTAAATGATGAAAGTTACGTAAGCTTCGGTCGGTCGGCCTTAAAAGCAGCTCAGATGGAACTACTAGTTTAACTGAAGCTACTGTATCATTATTTTTCTTTAAGACTAGTTTTATTTTTCAGATGTTGAAATTTTTTCTGTCAAACCTTTGATTATTATCATCATTTATTTCCATTTCCTGGCTTGTTTAATTCGTCAGTTGTTTGGTTTTTGGTTCCTGGTTTGAGAATTTTTGCTTGGTAATAATGTTTACATATTTCAAATCAGCAGTTGGAGCATTATTACTTCATGTATCTACTTCAACATTTCTTTATGGTAATGGAAGGGTTTTAGGATGTTCGTCTATACTTTATAATAGCTTTGTATCTCCTACTCCTTTTAATTTACCGGTTGTCATTGGTATTGCAATAGCTGCATTTGGTATTAAATCTTTTGCTCCTCAATATTTACCGGATTATCAATCAGTTAATTCTTTAGCTCCATTTGGTTTATATACTACACTTATTGCTGGACTGTTCACTGGAATCGGTACTAAATGGGGATCTGGATGTACAAGTGGTCATATGTTATGTGGATTGGCGAGACTTTCACCTAGATCTTTAGTTGCCACCGTTACTTTCTCTTCAGTAGCGGCTTTGACTTCTTGGTACTTTGGAACTGCTCCACATTCTGAAAGAAATGGGTTACCATGCCATACAATTGAACATCCTTCTAAAAATGAAATTCTTACTCTATTGCCTCTTGTTGCTGTAGAAGTTATAGGCTCGAGAGTCATTCGTAATTTCTTGACTGTAAATAAGTATAGTCAAACAGCAGTCTCACTATTTTCTGGATTTTCATTCGGTTTAGGATTACTTATTTCTGGATTGGCCTCTCCAGCCAAAACTTTAGGATTTCTAGCCATTGTCCCGCCAAAATTTGATCCTTCTCTATTAATGGTTGTAGTATTTGGCATTGTTCCTAATTTGATTGAAATTCTTATTCAAGGATATCGGCTGCCCAGTGGTGCGTCAGTATCTGGTTTTAATCTACCTACTGCTACCGAGATTCCACCTAAATTTGTTCTTGGTTCGGCGTTGTTTGGTATTGGTTGGGGATTGTCAGGCATTTGCCCAGGGCCTGGTGTCCTTGCATCATTACTAAACGGAACTCAAGGATTATTGTGGTTAGCAGGATTTTTTATATCTTACACTGTTTCTTAGCCGGAGTCTGGCCTGAATACATGTCGTTTCCCGGGAGGTTCAATATCTGTCGTTAGTGGAATTTGTCAAAAGTTGCGAGGGCTCTACAAAGCTAACACTGGTGTGTGATCTCTCAGCTGCTAGCGAAGATAACCTGACCCCTGGCGTAACTCTGAATGCCCGTATTTGTTTATTAGGAGAAATTTGAAAGTTTTCTAATTAGCGAGTGGATAATCTTATTAGAGTTTATTTTTAAAGGTAAAAGTTTTATGTACATATATTGAATTAATCTCTCAGTATTTTTGTTTTTGCTCCAGCCTGAATGTTGATATCAAGTTTCTGTTTGTTTTCACTTATTGACAAATATTTCTTTTGTTTCCTTTCTATGATCATCATGTCTGAAAGTTCAGATGAATTCCATGGCTTGAACAGACTCTTCCAAGAGATGGAAAAAGATCTCACTAAATATGATATCGATCAAGCTCAGGAGCCTTTTGTAGATATCGACTTATTCGGTAATAATGATGCCACATATAAACAAAACAATGAGCAGTTTTTTGCCTATACCCCTGAAGAAGAAAGAAAAGTTGTAGTCAAAATAGACAAACATTTACTGACATTTCTATCCTTCGTCTATTTATTAGCATATATGGAAAGAAACAATATCGGCAATGCTAATGCCGCTGGTATGAGAGAATATCTTAATATGAACGATGACCAATATCAAGATTTACTCACCGGCTATTATGTGACTTATATTCTCATGCAATGGACAATATTTTTATGGAAAATATTGAATCCAAGATTGTATATACCTTGCGCTATAATTTGTTGGGGAGTCATAGCTTCTTATTGTAGTAATGCAGACTCATTTTCGGTGCTATTGGTCCTGAGGTGTTTGTTAGGTGGATTTCAGGCATTTTTTTGTCCTGGGGTATATTATTATCTGAGTTTTTTTTATTTTCGCCAGGAACAAGGCAGAAGAAATGCCATATTCATGTCATTCTTGCCCCTATCAGCTGCTATTTCTGGTGTTGTGGCATATCTCATAACCAGATTTCCGAGTGACCGAATAGCTGGCTGGAGGTTAATTTTTCTAGTCGAGGGTATACCAGCGATTTTTGGGGGATTCATTGGCTTTTATGCAATAGTCCAAAGTCCATGTACTGCACATTTTTTGAATGAGACAGAAAAACAGATTACTCGAAGAAGAACTGTTGAACAAATGGGACAATTTGACCAAGCAGGAAGAAAACTCAAATTCGACGAGATATTCTGGTCTTTTATTGATCTGAAAATTTGGATGCCGACTTTGATATCTTTATGCCATAACGTGGTTGCGAGTTCCTTACCGATATTTATGCCTGTTATTATTGAAGGTCTCGGCTATACAGAACAAAAATCTCAGGCACTAACGGCTCCTCCTTATCTTGCGGCAATTATTTGTATGCTTAGTGTATGTTACTTCTCTGATAAGTTGATCAAACGAGGTTTGTTTGTGATTGCTACAACATTTATTGCAGCTATTGGCTATATACTCCTAGCCAATGTAGATACACCCAGTGTGAGATATCTGGCAATCTTTTTGGCATCCATGGGGATTTATAGCTCTCAGAGTGTTAATATGACGTGGATTGGTGATAACCAAGGGTCGGACTCAAAAAAAGGTGCTGGCTATGTACTCATCCACGTAATTGGTGAACTTGGTCCCATATTGGGAACGAGATTATTTCCTATTTCCGAAAGACCATATTACCGTCGTGGATGCTGGATCATTACAGGACTATTGTTATTCGCCGTTGCTGTTGCTGCATTTTATCAGATTTATCTATCTTGGGCAAATTCCAGATTGGATAAGATTCATGGATCAATCGATTCCAATGAGAAAACAGTACATATAGCAAACGATAATAGCGAGAAGTTCCGATTTATTCTTTGAAATATACACAGAATTGAATATTACAGTAATAAGAATCACTGAAATCCTGCTTGTTGTTCCTTGTGTAATTGAAATGAATTCGACAGTTTTCTAGGTAAATGGAGATGAGGTCGCAACCTTATAAATTTCAAATCTAACATTTTCTATCCTTATTTGCTTTCGGAAGATGGATAGGGAATCCTGCTGACGTTGGCGCTGAAGCTTCTCTACTTGACGCAACGTTCAAGCGCTTATTCTAAAAGGAAGCAGGATCCGACCCTTCATTGAGTGTACACTCATTATTAAATTATGATATATACTATTTTTCTTATAAAATATTTACCCCGGATGAATTTGCTTAACTCATGTTTTTTCTTTCTGTCTTTTTCTGTTTTCATTACAACTTGGGTTGACCATTTTGAATCAACTCAATGGCAGCAGCAGAAATGGCAGTTGTACCACGCTCAACAACCTTTGTCTCAAAAATAACCTTGTTGCCTTCTTTCCATCCAACGACTCTAAGAGTTTCACCGGGGAAAACGTGACCAGTGAATCGAACCTTAATATTCTTGAAAACACCAAACTTGTCAACCAAGAGACGAGCAGAAATACCCATGGTGGCCAAACCATGAAGAATAGGTTTAGGAAAATTACCAACGGCAGCGAATTCAGGGTCAATATGAAGAGGATTAAAATCGCCAGACAATCTATAAATAGCGGCTTGATCTTCAGAAGTCTTAAATTCAGTAGTGAAATCAGGAGCTCTTTGAGGAGGTTTATTTGCGGCAGTAATAGCACCACGATCAACAGCCTTCGTTTTACCACCAAAACCACCGGATCCACGGATAAAAACAGACGAAACATTATAAAAGATAGCATCACCGGTCTCCTTATCTCGGGAAGTACTTTCAGTAGTAACAATAGCAGCTTTACCCTTATCAATAACATCAAGAACATTAATATCAGTAAGCAAAGTAGCCGAACTGGGAATGGGCCATTTCTTAATTTCAAGATATTGCTCACCATGAAGAAGCATCATCGGGTTGAAATTTGGAACTAAATCATTAAAAGGAGCAGATATGGTAAAAGACGGTATAACACCAAAAGAAGGAACAGGACCAAAATCATCAGAAGCTTCAAAAGTATATTTAAGATCTTTTGCACCAGCACCAACTCCAAGATTATAAAGAATGATCTTCTTATCATCATATTCATAAACACCTAATTCTTTTGACTGTTCGGGTGGTTCATTTTCAGCATTGGAAGCAAGCTCAAATAAACCAGCATTACTATCATTTGCATTTTCAGGATTGGTAGCACGACCATCATCGAAATCAACAATCTTAGACCATTTGGCAGCAACACTTTCAGTAGATAAGCCATTGGAAACATTGAAAGCGTGACCACCAGTTCTTTGCCATCTAGTACGAGCAATCCAACCACCACCAGTTTCAAATAAATGACCAGTAACTGGGGCTTTTTCAGAAGCCAATAATACAACAAGAGGAGCAATATATTGAGGTTTGAATTGTTCAAGCATTTCCTCAGTGAAAACTCCAGACGTCATATTAGTACCAGCAGTAGGGGCAATAGTATTAACAAAAATATTATACTTTTTACCTTCTAAAGCTAAAGCACGACTAAAACCTAAAATACCAAGTTTTGCAGCAGCATAATTGGATTGACCAAAATTCCCATAAATCCCTGAAGTTGAAGCAGTATTTATAACACGACCATACTTTTGATTAAGGAAATATGGCCAAGCAGCTTTTGTAACTGAATAAGTACCAAATAAATGAACTTCTTGAATAATATTCCATTCTGCATCAGTGATATTAGCAAAGGATTTATCACGAATAATTCCAGCATTATTAATAACAACATGAACAGCACCAAACGTATCAATTGCAGTTTTAACGACAGAAGGACCATCAGTCACTGAATGCTTATCAGCAACAGCAATACCACCTAAAGCTTTAATTTCATCAACAACTTTTTGAGGATCACCTAAATCATTAACAACAACTTTGGCACCTAACTTAGCTAATAAATGACTGTATGCTCTACCGATACCTGCACCACCACCAGTAACAACAACCACTTTATTTTTAAAATCAATTGATTCTTTGCTTTGAACGTTGGGTGGTAATGATGGAGAAGTTTCAGCAATTGCTAATAAATCTTTAGCACCATTAGGATATTCAACTTGATTATCAAAATCATTAATTTCATTCCATTTATTTAAAACTGCCGAAGGAGTGAAAGTTTCATCACCTCTAAAAATTGCACCTTTAGCTCTTTGCCAGCGAAGTTTAGTAACTGCACCAGCACCAGCTTCATAAATTCCCCAAGTTTCATTAGTATTTTCATGAACTAAATATCCAACAACTGGAACAACATATTCAGGTTTGAGTTTTTCTAATACATCAGGAGGTAAAATAGTCTCAGTCATACGAGAAGCAGCTAATGGAACAATAGCATTAGCAGTGATATTATATTTAGCACCTTCTTTTGCTAAAGTTTCAGTAAAGCCAACTAATGCTAATTTAGCAGCAGAATAATTAGTCTGACCAAAATTACCATATAAACCAGCAGCTGAAGCAGTATTAATTACTCTTCCGAATTTCTGTTTTCGAAAATATGGCCAAGCAGCTCTAGCAACTTTGTATGAACCATATACATGAACCAATTGAACCAATTTCCAATCTTGATCTTTCATATTTTTAAATGAGATATCTCTTAAAATACCAGCATTATTGATAACAATATGGACGGTACCAAAAGCATTAACAGCTGTCTCAATGATTTTATCACCATTTTCTACTGAATCATAATTAGCAACTGCTTTACCACCTAGTTTAACAATCTCATCAACAACTTTATCAGCTACACGATTTCCTGATGATGATGAATCTACTTCTCCTTTAAGTGAGCCACCTAAATCATTCACCACAACTGAAGCACCTCTAGCACCGAAATAAACAGCATATGCTTTACCTAATCCACCACCTGCTCCGGTAACAACCACCACTTTGTTATCGAATCTTAATTCTGACATTGTAATCAAATAATACGAATTTCTGTTTGTTTGTTTGTTCTTTCGAGAAAACAAAGAAAAGTATGTAGAGAAACTCAGAAACAAACAAAATTGAATAATCTGGAGAAAGAAAGACAGAAAGATGATTCAAGAATGTGTATAAGGGCCTATCCATTTCCTTATATATATTCTAGAGATGATCTAGCCCTGTGCTATGTATATCCTCGGTTTATCCACCCCGCATGCTTCTCTCCACATATATATCTCGGCTCATGTTAACCCTAACCGTTGCTAGTAATCTAAGATAAAGTGTTGTTTTTGTTTGACCAGTTGCGTCACAATCGACTCTTGAGATGCTATCACTCGATTCTTTATGACCATTTTATTAATCCTCAATCACGACGGAGATGGTATCTCTCCGGAAGTGGTCACTGGTGATTTACAGTACTGTACGTAAATAGTTCTTCGAAGTCAATTATTTGTTCTCATATTTGCAAGCCAATCGATACGTTTCATTCTGTGGTTCTTTTTATTTCACAGCTAACATTTATAAACGAACAATTTTTTGCCGAGGTATGTTTCACTCTCTGCCCTCTGCCGGCTGGAGATTTAACCACGGCTGAAAATCGGCTAACATTCGGTAGTATGTTGATTTGGGAGTACTCGGTACATGTAATCTGCTCATGCAATGTAGGCATTATTGCGATTGTCAATGTGATCAGTCTCAGCCGTGCGTTTGCATTTATATTCCAGTGTCCGCGGCCGAAGATAATTAAGCTGATAGAAACGAGAGAAAACAGTTTGGGGATGTCTCTAGCTCTACACTCGGGAAAGAAACTGTTGTGATAAGTAATGGGAACTTTATCGGCTGCCTCGAGAGCTAACAATAACTTCCTTTGCGCTTAACAAGTAAGCCACTTCTTTAGCGCACCGAAAGCTGTGGGATCAGAGGCACAAATGTGATAGAGCGGAATTCTATCCGTTCTCTCATGAGAGAATAGAGAGACACAAACCCTAACCCAATGGACTTACCGGTCTAAACAATATACTTCACCTGACAAAGAAAATCGGTGGTGTGGTCACCGCACCACCGCCACCGAGACCGTTTCAACCTCTGACGGCTGAGTATGACCATCACAAGACGAAACCTGGGATGGGAGGATGCACTCAACTGAAATAACGTATCATTCGCTTGGGATATATTATTGTTCGATTTAGTTCGATTTTGTTCGATTATGCAATTGTGCATAACCTATTGCGGTAGAGATAATCTATGCGGCTGACTCATGTCACTGATTAAGCTTATCAGTATATATCAACAACATCACAATTTATAATCACAATATATTTTTCTCATTCATTCTTTATTTATTTTTTTCTTACGGTAGCATAGAGTTGTCAAGTTTTATTTTTCTATCTTTCTTAGATCTAATTAGGATCTGGTTATGACTTCAGACGTCTTACCTATTGCATGGTCTTCTAGACTTCGGGCTTTTTTGCCATCATCATATGAGTTATATACCCACCAGAATGATTCTCGACAACAGCAACAGCTGTTAAGCAACATAACATCAACAGGTGATGGTGGCGAAATTGATGATAACAATCGTAATAATATTTCTTCAACTCCCACCTCATCTAATTCATTTACTTCACGACCAACTATATCCTCTTCTATAGCAAGTCATACTGACAAAATCGTATTACCTCCATCTGCATTACAAAGTTTATTGGGGCAAACACCCGATGCTTCACTACTACCATCGCCATTGTTGTTCAGATTAACGAATCCATCTAATGGTAAAGTCACTCATGTAGGAGTCAAAGAGTTCTCAGCTGATGAGGGAACTGTTCAAATCCCAATTGGAGTAGCAAGGAATCTTATGTTATCAACTGATAACGATCTTGTCTTGGCAAATTTTGTCATCCTACCGAAGGGAACAAGTTTAACACTGAAGAAAGAATTCGATAGTACAAGCGATGGTCAATCCATTGATTGGAAAGCTCTTTTGGAATCAAGGCTTCATGCTGCTTTTACCGCGCTTACACTGGGTGATATTTTAAGCGTGTCTCATCCATCTTTGCCTAATAGAAGTTTAGATTTCAGAATAGAAAAGTTAGAGCCTGAGAATCCATCTAATGGCGTCTGTATTGTGGATACTGATCTTGATCTTGAAATTATTGATGAAGAAGCTAATAATCATGATAACAGTGGCATTGCAGGGTCTAGTGATTCCCGTGGAATTCGAAGGTTGCCTTATTCTGACCCAGTGAAGTTAATCGTAAATTCTAATGAACCTGTGGAGGTAACTGATTTAGCAACAACTGAAACTGGCCGTTTCCTTGTTGAAATCGATAATAATAATAACAAGCCTGTTACTGTTTTGGTCGAGGACGTTAAGTTTAATGATATTCATTCTGATCCAGAGTCTCTATTGATTTTCGTTGGGAATGATGAATCAGCTTCTGATAATTCATTTCTTTGGAGTAGTTTACTTTCTCCAGGGTCGGTTTCAATTCCAGCCGATGATCCATTTCTAGAATCGTCCAGCAATAGAGCGAAATTGTATATATCGGTCCAATCAAGGTCGTCTTCAGCTTCGTTTTCCATTAGGGTGACGACAGAATCTGGTTCAAATCACATTGACCATGATATGACGATGATGGTGGATAGTAACACTAAAGTATGTCCTAACTGTCATCAAAATATCCCTACACAATCATTTTCACTTCATAGTTCTTTCTGTGAGAGAAATAATCTGCTTTGCCCCGAAGGTTGTGGTAAAATTTTCCCTCGACGAGAAGGCATTCCAACAAGCCATTGGCATTGTCATGAACATGATATCTTTGGCGATTCTGAATATTCATTTGAACTGCATGAAGATTATTTCCATACCCCTTCGAATTGTCCAGCCTGCATCGACGAGAGTGCTGATATGGGAAGCTTTGTTAATCGTGTTGCTCTTGCTCAACATAGTGCTACTATATGTCCTGCTAAGCTTCATATTTGTCGATTTTGTCATCTGCGGCTTCCTCAGGAACGAGCTTCGGCAACTGATTTACTTCAAGGGTTAACTGGACATGAATCTTATTGTGGAAATAGAACTACTGATTGTGAGGTATGCAAGCGAGTTGTTCGACTCAAAGAACTACAAACTCATCTTGAGTTTCATAAAATGGATAGATTAAATCAGTCTGTTCCTATCCTCTGTTCTAATGTCAATTGTCCTCGTTTAGTAGATAATGCCAATGCTAATAGCCTGGGACTTTGTGCAGCATGTTTTGGACCACTTCATTCTACTTTGTTAGATCCTACTGGTTCCAAATTAAGATCGCGAATTGAACGACGATATGTTATTCAATTAACTAGAGGGTGTGGGAAACCCTGGTGTATGAATCAATCTTGTAAGAATGGAGGTTCAAAGCCCAAGCAGACCATGGCAGAGATAATTAACGGAGAATTAAAAAGTTTGACTGATCTGGCCATAAATTCAAATAAGTTTTCATTTTGTGTGGATGAAGGGGCAACAAAGAGATTACTTTTTGTCCAGTTCGAATCTGGTGAAGGCATATATGATGCAGCCTGGTGTGCAAAGGCTATTGAACAAGCTAAAGGTAATGAATCGGAAGCTAGGCGCTGGCTAGAATTAAACTCTGTAAGGAAGGATGAAATGTGAGTTCTAGCGACTGAGTTGTGTGCTTAGTTATAGATTATTATTTATTCCCACAAATTGTATATTATTTATCTATTAAATAAATATTTTTAATATCTATCTCATATAGTGGTATCGTCACTCATCGAGTCATGCCAAGACTGGAGCTCCAGCTTTAGTCGATTCTCTCTGAGAATAGGCACACAACGAGAGTAGATCAGAAAAAAAAGTACAACTAAGGATCTCAACATTGATATACATTTACTTAAAGAATTTGGCTAGAGATATCTGGCCTTCATCATTTCTAGACATTACTTTCGCTACAGCTAATTCGAAATCCTCCTGATTAACATGTATTCTACGTTCTCGAAGAGCATACATTCCAGCTTCTGTACAAACACCTTTAACTTCAGCACCGGAACAACCATTCATTTTTTCAGCAATCTTACGAAGATTGATTCCTCTGGTTAAATTCATAGATCTAGAATGAATTCTTAAAATATCAGTACGGGCTTCTACAGTAGGTGGAGGAAACTCTATTTTACGATCTATACGACCGGGTCGCAATAAAGCAGGATCCAAAATATCTAAACGATTTGTAGCCATAATAATCTTAATATCCTTTGAAGATTCAAAACCATCCAATTGATTAAGTAATTCTAACATTGTACGTTGTACTTCCGAATCACCACCACTATTACCTTCTACACGACTAGAACCAATTGAATCGATTTCATCCATAAATATAATACTTGGAGCATGTTCACGAGCCATGACAAATAATTCACGAACCATACGGGATCCTTCACCAATATATTTTTGAACTAATTCAGAACCACTAACTCGAATAAATTTACATTCAGTATGATGAGCAACAGCACGAGCAAGAAGGGTTTTACCAGTACCAGGAGGACCATATAAAATAACACCTTTTGGTTGAGCAATACCTAAAGATTCAAAAAGTTCTGGATGCTTAACTGGTAATTCAATAACTTCTTTAATTTCTTTAATTTGTTTATCCAGACCACCAACCATATCAAAAGTACTATCAGGAACCTTTTCTACCATCATTAATGAAACTAACGGATCAACTTTGTTAGGTAAAATTTGGTGCAATTGATAAGAATCAGATCTTAAACAAACTCTTAAACTAGTAGTAATTTTTTTAATATCAATATCCGACGCGATATCTACAACATATTTTCCTTCAGGATGAACTTTAACTAAAACTTTTTCTTTACCCATGACTTTAACCACTTCACCCACATAAGAACCAGGTTCTTGAAGTAACTGAAGTTCTTCTTTAAGTAATCTAACTTTAGCATTCAAGGCATTTCTTTGAGCTTCTAAACGACGTAAATTCTGAGTTTTTTCATTAATCTTGAATTCGGTTTCCTCGATTTGTTGAGAAAAAAATGGTACAATCCCACCTTCTGCGGTAGAAGATGAAGCTATAGCTACTGTTGCCATAGTAGTAATATACGAAGAAGATTATAGAATGTAATCGATTCAAATCAGAATAGAAGTAGATACCAAAATCGCCAAAGAAGAAAGTATAAGTCTATTCAAATAACAAAATTGTATTCAAAAATCACAACAATCAATCCACTTCAAATTATGATCCTCTCTCAATGCTGATTCATATAAAGTTGATGGTTATTAGTTGAGATGAACAGACAAATGATTGTTCGAGAGGTTGCCACAAATAGAGACAAAAGTGTCGTTTATAAGAATATTGTGATGTGATTTACGTAAGAGAGGTTGTGCAACTCACTTCACCAGTTACTGTGGTTGTGGTTCATGTAGTTACATGCTCTACGGCTGGCCCCTATTTATCCGGAAGGTCAGTCACAAAGTTTGGACTCGTTATCACTAGAATTTATATACTGCCATCCACGAAGTTACCGAACTGGACAGATACGTTTCTTTTCAGCATTTGATATAGATCTGACTTTAGTTTTGAGATTTTGTTATCATCTCCTGCCTCTCGATTGTCATAATGAGATTTGGATTGAGTTTTTACTTAATTATGGCTATGTTATGCCAAACAATCATCGCATATACACAATTGTGTCGATGTGATTGCGGCCAAAACTATACGGTTGTACCACTCCTAGGATCTCTAGGTGAAGACCTCACTTGTAATAATTGTACCCGTAAATTCTGTGTAGAACAGGTACCATTATGTCAAGATCTGGCAGACCCAAATGCGGTAGCTACGTCATGTTTTCGTGAGTATTCCCACCTCTGGCCGCTGCCCCAGAACCCATTGTTCGTCTCACACTCTCTCGAACGAAACTAGCCATGGGCCTGGTGTTTTCATAACGAGCTCGATATTCCATCATCGTAATCTAACAGTTTAGAACGAGAATCAGTTAAAGATCAGATCTTCATCTATTCTTTTGTGATAATAACTTCCGGATTACTTATTTATGCTTCTATTACACAGTTTTCTGATCGAATACGTGGGGTAAGTAATGAAGTGACTGGTTGAGATTATTTGGCCTGTATCATCAAATTCTCGCTCTGGTCCTAAAATACGACGGCACAACATAGTCCTGTTGCAGTTTAAATTCTTTCTAACAAATAAGATTTTCTCGAGATGAAGTACGCGTAGAGGTCGCATGTGATAGATCACTTCCAGATATTTTCTTGCCTCGAAGAAAAATATTAGACTAGCCCTGTCAAAATCTTAAGTAATTTATTAATTCATTTTCATTTCTCTGTGTTTAAAGTTTATCCGAATTGATATTAAAGGAGTCATATAAGCATAATCAATTGTTCTTCTTTGTCCAGCTGTTTGTCTAGTCAGTCTGAAATTAATACTGCTACCTCAGAACCGTTTAATTCTCATTACATGGATCAACCGAGAAGGAATATATCCCTGTAAAAGAGTGGGATTAGCTATTGATTGTCCAGGATTCATTGGCGGAATATCATTTTTTTGTATGTTGAGATGGTATTATGTTTAAAATTCGAATTAATGCCCCAGCTTCCATGGAGAATTTGAATTTGAATTTGAATCTGAAATCATTGTTAGTATCATTACTAGTCCTTCTCTTCAAGATAATCTTCTTGGGCATATTTTTAACACTATTGATCTTAATATTTGCATTTGTTATCTTCTTCATAATAGTTATACTACTTCTTTTGCATCAGCCTTTGGTATTGTTTCCAGCATTTATTCTTATTCCAATTTTAATATTTCCCCCATTAAACAAGTGGAGTGTAGCCTGATTATAAGAGCCTAGTTAACTTAATTTACTTTTGGCGTTCCATGGGAGACTATTTCTATGACCCCGAATACCGCCAACTTTTGCTGGCTGCAGAGCGCAGGTATCTTAGTACGTGGCTAAGCGTGATAAAAAGGGTGATAGCCAATTTCACTCTTCTAGTCTGTGTGATAACGGTAAAAATCATCTTCCTGACTCGTGACTTGGTCCGTGTTGTGATGTCTATTGTTTGCGTCTTATTCATTTCACCACTTGAACTGGCTCTCGTTTGTACGTATTTTATTATAATCTGGGTAAGCCCATCCCAAAATATAAGCCCAGTGAATGATATAGACGGGGTTGTGAGGAATGATGGTATAGAATTAGGTGGTAGTGAACGTCCTCAAATGCTTGATTTCCATGTCGTTCATCAACTCTTCTGGAATAATGCTGGTATAGCTACTGGTAATAAATTCAGGACTCTTTGCTTGCCAAAAACTGTAGTCCTTCAGAAGATGCATGTTAGAGAAGTACGACCCCAGAATGGTGGCAGCGATTTCCCGATTGTGCGTGGTTGGCGTCGTAATGAAAAACCAGAAGAGAATGTCATTACAGATAATCAGTTACTCAAAAAGCCATCAATGACCGGAGAGATGATATCATCAATTATACCTCATATTCAGAGGTACTTGTGGGGTGACGTCGATAGTCGTGCTAGTTACAGGCGAGGAAGGAATTCACCTGTATCGCTATCAGAGTCTGGAACTTCAATACAAAGAAGTGATGCTAAACGTTATGGAAAAGGTGGCGCAATGGGCGAATTGGATGAATTGGTTATACCCGAGGACGATAATAGTCGCTTGGATGGCGTACCAATCCCTACCGACAGCTCACAGCATTTTCGACATCTTCATTACGGCAGAAGAGTTTTTCAGGCTGCACAGAACAGAATCAATCCGCAGGAGGTACCATCATCACAATCTCAATCATATGGAATTACACCATCATCTGAAGCCACTGACAACGGTCCCTCTATTCTTCATTTTCTGACAAGACCAAATGATATTGCTGGGTTACAGAGATATTCTCATTTGAATAAACGAAAAGTAAAAAAATGACTTTATATACGATATATATTCCTGTATGCATCTATTCATTATTTTTTTGATCCTTGTATTCCTATTATATTAATCAACTTGTGTTGAACGTACCAAGCAAAGGAGGACCCAAGGGCACAACTGCCAAAAGTCTTTCACAGGCTTAATGTCGATATATACGAGTTACAGGTTTGGGAATGCTCGCTGTAGTCTGTATCCCTATCTGTGCCTCGGGAACCTGGGTTCCGCCCTGACAAGCTTTTTGCCTCCCCAAGTCTGGGGATTCGTCTACTTTTGATTGTCTGGCCAGACTTTCGAGCTCTAGTTCGAGTGCTACGCTCATCCGGCGGAGGCACAACAAAATGGGACCCGCCTTGATCCTATTGAAGTGGCTACGTTCTCATGTTTTCATACGGAGCTGGATAGCCCTTGGGTGGGGAGCTCTAACCGCTGAAGGCAAATTCCCAGAATTAGTGAGGGTGACTATATCTAAATTTTCGTCGTAGAAAGCTCTGCTCGCAATTTCTACTACGACAAAGGAGGTTCGAACAAGGTGCTTTGGCCTCTGAGGATAAAAGCCTAATAAATTCTAATCCAGGCAGAGCCAAGATTCTAACTGTGGAAAAAGAATAGTATATAATATTTTAATGCTCTCACTTTACAATTAAATGAAACTCTTAAAAATCACAAAACCAAACAAAACATTAAGTTTCTCTGTGAGAGAAGAGTCTCGTAAGCACTGTATGCATGGGTGGGTATGTCTTTTAGCATTTTTCTCCTTGCGGCGGCGGCTCTTCATCTACACATATTCTTATCTCTAACCCTGCCAATTATCTCTAAAAAACGTCTCAAAAACACAATCCTAACATAAAAAGAGACCTGTGTAAACCTTTTCTGGTAATGGTCTTACTCCTCTCCCTGAGAAGAGCGAGTATCTGTTACTTCAGTACTGGCATTAGGAGATGCAACAGCTTCAGATTCATTATCAACGTTAACATCAACGCCAGTAGCGTTCGACGTCGGTACTGTATCTTCTTCACCATCACTCTTATGCTTTTCTTCATCATTTAAATGTTCAAAAATATTCACCCTACTATTTTGACTGGGAGTCCTTGACCCCTCTTTCGAGAGCGACAATCCAGCAGAAGAAGATGACTTGCGACTGCTATTACTACCACCGGCATCTCTGTTGAGCAATGAAGAAGGTCCAAGAGTCTGACCTCCACTGCGAATGGTACCAAACTTACTCAAATCACCCGCCATCATGTTATTGCTTGACCTTGAATCCATGCCTATTCGAGTACCGCTGCTACCACCACCAAGACCACGACCCGACCTATTACGGCTCTGCCTGGCAGCTTCATCTGCTTGTTGCTTACGAGCAGCTTCATCATGGATCTCAGATAATGTCTTAGGACCCCCTTTATCACGATTTTTATTAACCCATTGGTTTTTACGTAAATCGAGGACATCCATCATCATAAATCTCAAACGACTAGGTAAACCGTCACGTCTAGTAAAAAACTCTATTCGCTCAAAGTAAGAGTCAAAATATTGCTTCAACTGAGTGTTTCGTTCTAATTGACCACCTACAGTTGTTAAGAGTTGACATAAAGATTCAATAACTTCTTCACTTGGATCATCAGCCACACATAACTTGGTGATACATGCATAAATGATTTTTTCAGATAAGAGTTCCAACATATAAAGTTCTCCAATGAATCGAATCAAACCAAGACCTCTTCTCTTAGCTGTGACTACCTGATAATATTCATCCGACATAACCTCTGGATCAATTGGAGTACCATCTGGATTAGTTGGCAATTTATCAGTCCAACCATGTTCAAACTCTTCCTGGCATCTAGTCAATAAATATTTTCTAAACAGAGCACCTCCTTTAACAGCATTACCCTTATTATCCTTTATATTTTCATCCTCAATTTCTGGGTCCACATTAGTGGTCATTTGTTTACAGAATTGCGCATACATCTTAGACCAATGAGGTTCATCGATAGCTTTTGCAAAAGTTAATTCAATAACTTGTCTTAAAGTTCTACCATCCTTTTCATCCTTTGACTGTGCAGCAATGTCCATAATTTGCTTTGTGATACGATCAAAATTTTCTAATGTCATTTTGTTTAATAATGAATTAACTTTACGTTGTACCTCCTCAGGAGTGAGTTTACCATCATCAGCACCCTCAGCAGGTTTAGCTGTACGAAGCTTAGGAACCCAAGCATTAGCTGATCTAACAAGTTTTTCAGCAGGTTGAGCAGGTGGAGGAGTCGTACCACTGTCGCCAGGACCATCATGTGAATGAGCATCACGACTGGAACCACTTCTATCACCACCACCTCTTCTTCTCGCCGAACCTTGTCTTCCACTCTTAGATCCCATAGAAGCACCTAGGTTATTAGAAGAAGGCATTCTATTAAGGCCTTTAGCACCCCCAGCATTAACACCGAATGGCAAACCACCTCCTGAGTTAGATACAGATCGGTCACCACGGATATTACCAGAACCAAATTGTCCCATAGATCCCATAGCCGGGGACATATTTCGCAGAGATCCACTACGAGGGAATCCCTTATTACTGAATGATTTATTTCCATCTCCTCGGCCACCACTACCACCACTTCCACTGGCATTTGGATCCAGGTTCATAATGTTCCTAATAGCCTCCCAATTTTCACGAGGAGGAAAATTGACAATGGCTTGAAACTGTAAAAGAAAGTCAATGTCATATTTGAATGCAGATTGAGATCGAGTAGTTGGTGGATGAACCCCCGTTGGATAGGTAAATGTAGACACCTCTTCTGGTTTAGGACGAGTGGCTTTAGAAAGTTGAAGAGTAGCAGCAGTATTATTCACCGATGCAGGTATTATTGTTGATTCTGGAATAATGGAACTATTGCTGATACTACTGACAGGAGCACTAGCAACAGGAGATAAAGGGATGCCGGTATGAGAAGCAGAAGTGTTGGAGATACTAGTATCAATAACAGCAGAACCAAAAGTAACACCACCGTTCTGACTTGAAATGCGATTTTGGATACGACCATTAACAGACTCTACCCTTGCAGCAACCTGCTGTTCAAAATCTTTATCAACAATTGGAGCAGATAGAGGAGTTGCAGTAGAAGCAGCAGCAGAGGCAGCAGAGGCAGCAGAGGCAGCAGCGGCAGCGGCACTACTGATAGGGCTACCATGAATAGTAGCAGGATCGACAGCATTAGTAGCAGCAGCATGAGCAGCAGAAGAAGCAGTGGCAGCTCTTTCCCTTTCGTGTTTAGCCTTTTGTTCAGCTTCCAGTCGTTCCTTTTCAGTGGCAGCAAAAGCAGCACTTGCAGCTTCCTTTTGTACCTTTTCAGCTTCTTCTTTTTCTTTTGCTTCTTTGTCTAATCTTTCCCTTTCGGCTTTCTCAGCAGCTTCTTTTACAATTTTTTCCTTCTCGAGATGTTCCTTCTCTAAGCGATCCTTTTCAGCTTTTTCAGCAGCTTCCTTTTCTTCGCGCTCTTTCTGCAATTTCAGTCTTATTTGCTCCTTTAGCTGATTCTGAATATCCAATCCACTTGCTTTACTAGGAGAAGTTGTACTAGTAGGAGAAAAACTAGTACCAGCACTGACAGGTTTAGGAGAACCAACAACTTTTGGAGACGAAATTGATGATGCAGAAGCAGAGGCAGACGAACCAGATGATGCTGACAGAGTACTATGAGCAGCTGGTGACGGACTATGAGCCGGTTTAGAAGTTCTAATCAAATCAATTGGCTGATGAGTTACTGGATCAGATAATTTGATTGGAGTATGAGATTTGGACGACATCTGAGCACGATTAGGAACTGGAGATCCATGGATTATTGACGGTGAGCCAGAACCACCAACAATAGAACTACCTGGAGTTTTAGGTGAATCTAAACCACCAATCGGATTACCTGGGATATGGCCTGGTTGAGGTGGATAAGATCCACCAGCGCCAACCATATTTGGTTGAACATAATAACCCTGTGTAGGAATTCCTTGTGGTCCTCCATAAAACGCATACGCATTAGATGGATAGATGCCATAACCGAACATTTGAGCAGCTTGAGGAGGAGGATAATGTTGTTGCTGTTGTTGTTGCTGTTGTTGCTGTTGATGTTGCTGCTGTTGCTGCTGATGGTGATGGCCACCTTGAGCTTTACCACCTCTGTAATTAGAAGACATATTATTATTATGTCTACTCAAACTAGGCGAAGAACCGGAAGATCCTGGATTATTCGGTGGTGTTGTCAAAGGTACTACCGGAATAACAGGAGTGACAGCTGCAGGGACAATAGTCTCTGGTCGATGCTGTTGTTGTTGAGGCTGCTGGGGCAGCGGGTAATGAGACGGAGCAGTTGGGGTTCCGTTAGATTGCATGGAATATGAAATGAATGTCTTTTATGTTAGCAAAATAAAAAGAAAATTGGAGATCAAACAGCTGGTAAGTGGCGAGAAGAGAGTATGCTAAGCTCGTGCAAAACAGTTGAAGAAATGTTTCTCCATCTGAGGCCCCCGACTTCAGATGAAATGATCTCAACATCGAACCAATCAGGCGGGGAAAACCGAGCATAGTTCTGAGAGGTGACTAAATCGTAATCATGGCGCGTGGCCGACCAAATCAAAATTACCTGATTTTTTCAATGGAATCACACTTTAGTGAGAGACCATAACTAATCATTTCACCTCTCATTCTGATCTAACGCTATACTCATTCCGATCTAACGCTATACTCATTCCCCAGAATCACCATCATCATGATATCCCAAAACAACTTGATTCAAATGATTACATACCTCTTCTTTTTCGAATTGAAGTTCCTGAAAAAAGACTTCTTTTTTAATGATTCTTCTCAACCCACTCTTTTTTCAACACTGTCCTTATCGTGATAATAATTATCTACGATATATTCTGGATAGTGAAGTGTCGTGTGTGGATGAATATTTAAAAAAAAAAACCAAATTATCAATGGCTTTTTTTTTCCTGAAAGGGGTGAAAAGTTAATAAAAAAAATTCCAAAAAAAAATCCAATCAAAATCTCTTAATTATCAAAATCTGCTGTGTGTGTAGTAGTGTCCTTGAGGTTTATTGTGTTATTTTGGTGCTAGTGACAGCCAAAAAATTTCACGGGTCGTGAAAAGAATATGAGCCGGGTAATGTGTTGAAGCGCGCGCGCGTGAGCGTGAGGCTGGCATATGAGGCTTTTCAAAAGCAGTAACAGGAACGGGTTAACTGCGTTATTTTATTATGTAATAACTTGTAATAACTTAAGTAAGTTAAAGCCAGAGGCCCGAGCCCGAGTTGGCAACGCTAAATATTGAGGGTGTAACTGTTATCCACTGCTATCCACTGTGTATAGTGTATGTCAACATAATGTTCTATCGAGTAGTGACTGAATTCGGGATGTGGAGATCACAATATCGATAAGTTATATGTATAGTAGCTTACTTTACGCTAGGTGGGCACTGGGCACTAACTGAAAGTTAAATGTAAAGCGCATGCAATGATGACAATGATATACACTAACTAAGCTAACCTTAAATATAGGTACTCAACACCGGTATATTCTGTGTACACTGCTTAAGTTACTATTGATCTAGAAATAAAGAATTCGCGGGGTTTTATCTATATATCAACTATTCAGAGATTTTTATTTACATTGCCAATTCTGTTCTGGCAGTAACTGTCGTCATCGTTTCAACGTTCCATAATAAAACTCTTTCCCTGCCACCATTTTGTTTCCTCGGTCATTATGGAATGAGCACTGCCATTCGCGTATAGTCTAACTATCAATTCATCAGATAATTTTAACTAGCCTAAAATCGACTATCATTCTATATCTCTATGCTGACACCCTGTGGCTATAAAAAATGTGCCATACAGACCTTGTACCGACATAGTTCACTAACTAGGGTACAGCCCAGAATCTGCCTATGGTTACGTCTGATGTTCTATAGCTAAGAAGATTGAAGGGGTGCTCGAAGATGTCGACCCGTCCCAGCCCGCTGGAGGTATACATGTATGCCACTATAGGAAGACCACCAACTGCCAGCTGTTCATGAAACAACTCCTTAGTATAGAAAAAAATTTAGAGTAACAATTTATTGCCAGAAAGCTTTCGGGTGAACAACCTTGGCGAACCCTTTTTCAGCAGTAAAGAAAGAATTTTTCTGGGAGCCCAAGAGTTTGCTTCTATACCGGTAAATTTCCACTAATCAGCTCCAGGGCAAGTCATGAATAATATTCACTGTGTACAACTCTGAATCCCATTCAATCGTATCTTAGATGTCCAGCCGGTGGCAGAGCTGAGCATTGGATCGACAATGCTACAACGGTTGGGGTAATCATGTTACAAGAATATATGCTTCAAACTACCAAGTCACCCCCGTAAAAAAGTTCCCTGCCAGCAGCGGTTTTTTTCATCATCGTTCTATTTTATATTTTATATGAACTTACCAGGGCAAGTTTTGTACGTTGAATTATGATGTCTGTCTCCAGAATATTAAAAAGCGGAAGTTAGTTACTAGTGTTCACACGACACACGACATGTACGGTACCGTTGTAGAAATATATATGCAATGAGCACTGCCTATAAATGATTACTTATCACATTAATCATTATTAGCTTCTACTGCAGACTTTTGGCACCGTCATAATGTGAAATGAGTTCGCATTATTCTTAGATCATCAGTCGGACAAGACTCACCCTGCATCAACTTTCTGATCTTATTGAGCTAGCATTCACTTCGAAGATCACAACTTGTCGTATACCTGGACCTCGTTCGGATATTGCCTACGGCGGCTGGGCAGTAGCACTAGACCCCACTTCTCGCTTCGCTCGGGTTCTACAGCTGTCCTGAGTGTTCTTGATTGGACCGCCAGGACGCAATCCCATTCGACTATCTGTCACTACTGGGCAACGGCTCGTAAATAATTCGTGATGTGGAGCTAAAATCTAGAGCTCCGTGGAGTCTTAGAACTAAGCCCCCATAAGTAGCTAACAGACAAGGAAGGCCATGTGAACAGAAAACAAAGGCGAATGAAAATTAACTTTACTTAATATAGTATAATTTATAGTTGGTTGATTTTTCCCCACTCTCACGCCTCCAACGGCTAGAGCTGCATCACCGTCACCCGCGGTGGTCATCTCGACGTCTCCTTACGCTGAGAAGAGGAATGAAACTAAGGGAATGATCTTTGACCATTTGAAATTCACTGGATCTTTTCTTGTTTTCTTCCAAGCTGAGCCCAACGAGATATATATGGTCTGACATCAAGACAAGAGTTATAACCGACGGACAGATGGCATGTAACCCCTGACCACCTTTTTACCGTCGTTAATTGCAGACCTTCCCCGGTTCTGCGGCTGGCGGATCGGGCCCGTAGCGTCAGGGTCATCTTAGATTAGTTTAAGATTTCCAACTTGAGTTAACTTAGGTTAAGTTAACGTTAACGGGATCTGCCGGATGCTAGCCTCTGTCAAGATTCTAATAACAGATAGAAGATATATTGAAAATTACCCCTGTAAGAGTATATTGGACATCACCGGATCGGATCACTGGCTATTCTGGTAAATAGCTATCAAGAGTTGCTTCAGAGGTTCAGACTCTGTTCTGGAGCTTGATTCTACAACTTCGCTTGCTTGAGTGCAAAGAAATTTCAACCAGATCATATAGGTGTCGGAGGTGAGAGAGGTGAGGTTGCTGGGCGAAATTACGGAAGTAATGGATCGTTTAATTCATATTCCCGCGGCATATGCTTTCTAGGCTTTTAATTAGAAAATCGAACCGCCGCGGCTTAGATGGGGCGGTGTCTCAACCACTCATTGACTTACATCTCAGGCATGCAATCTGATTCGCGATAAGAACATAGGTTAAGGGCTAAATATTGCGTAGGGATATAACCGTAAGTTGCTTTGTTACTGACGCCGCTGGGCCTGCCTTTGCTGCTTCTGCATCGGCTTAGAAACCGTCCACTCACATTGCATTTCAACCCCTCACCTTACTCACACCAGATCCCTAACCCATTGCTCCTCTTCTCTTACTGCAAGCAGTAATTAACTTTACTTGTCGCTCTGCAACTGTTAAATAACACCTGCACTGTTTAAGTTACTAATATGCAAAAGGACAAACCTAACCTAAAAGATGCTTATCAATGAAACTAAGTACAGTTAAGATTAAACGTTGTGTACGTAGTGCTGTGTACTGTACGGTATGAGTAGTGTGTAAAATACAGTTCGTTGGCCACAGTCTGCTGTTGGTCCTTACTGATGGGATGATGCTCGAGCGTAGCAAGAGCTCGGAGGCCCCCGCTGGCGGCAAGGCCAGGATCGGGCGTCTGAGTGCAGAGTCCAGACAGAACGGAGGTTATATGTTAAGTTAGGCTGGTTCTGTTTATATGCTGTTAAAATTTCAGTTTTTATGTAGCGTAGTGTGTTTAGGAACTAATAATGGTTAGTGCCAAAAAAGCTGGATAATTTAACTTGGACTGAATTATACTGAAGAGTGTAGATTATTATATTATTGATGTATTATTAAAGATAACTAGCTCTATGGGAGTACTGTACTGTTCTGTACTATACTAAGTGCTAGATTAAACCCGTTTAAAATTGGGTTGAAATAATAAAAATAATCTTAGTAAACGTTTACATCAAACAAGAACATTTAACCCATAGAACGTAGAATCCAGCACGCATAACTAACTCTGCATGGAGAACACCACCACTACTGTATTACACAGTCACTCCACACAGTCCCTCCACTCACTCAAACATAACATAAAACACAGCATTAGTACATATGTACTCACCTGCGCTACGGTAGTTACTTATCACTTAGCATAACAGCTTATCAATCGTAAGTTAAGATGCACAGAGAGAGAGTTACGCAACTGATTGGCACTCCATCACAAAGTCAACTACATATGCATAACATCTATACCGTAGTTCTACTACAAGAGCTACGATAGAACTATACTCACCCACCCACATTCCAACCTAAACATTTTCACCTCCGACCGTATGCCTCATACAATACCTACTTGACCGTTGCCGAGCCTAGCTCTAGCTCTAGCACAAGCTCGATCCGAGAACTAGCTAACCAGTCAAATTTAATATGACCGCTTTTAAAGAGAAGAAAGGGGAAATAAGAATAGCCTGTGAAAAATTAGTGCGCAACTGTAAGCACTAATAGTAGTAATAGTAGCAGTCAAGTTAGCAGTAATAAAAGTAGTAAAAGTAGTAGAAAGTAGTCAATCAGCAGTAGTAAAGTAGAAAGCAGCTTAAGTTATTCAAAGCGGTAGTTAAGTTTAGTAAATAATAACGTTAGATCACTGTAGATAGAGCAAATCAAATCATTATATCCGGGCTTGCTAACTATCCACTTACCAAAACAAAATTACCTATCGCATATTCTCCCACTTACTATCTCCTCACATTATTA